>JARFIY010000359.1:21410000-21960010 GCA_036346155.1 Sinelater perroti | reverse complement strand
TTCTTCTTCGCTTTCAACATTTAATTTTATTTGCTCGTTATTCAGCATAACTGCTTTAAATTTAAATTTATTATCATTTAGTTCCGCTTGCAAGGCTCCGTAGTCTTTAATTTGACTCAGAACTATTGGAGGAGGCTTTTGTAGTTTTGCCGGTGCCTTAATTTTTTGCTGTTGACTTGAGTGCGGTTGGTTAGGTGACGTTTCCGGGGTTGTATTCATTTTTCTTTTCTTGTTCCCTTTATTTTTCCCCGCAATCAACCATTCTGTTTCTTTGATGAGTTCATCTTCATCGGTAAAATATTCCCTCTCTTCGGTTTTATTTCGTTGATCCTGAGACGTAAGCTCATTTTGATTTCTATTCAGTTTTTCTATTACTGTCTGCATTTCCTGTATTTGTTGTTGTAAATTAAAAACAACTTGCTCTAACCCTATTCTAGAGTTTTTTTCTAAAACCCATGCATTATATAAGCATTGCTCGTTTTGTGTTTTAGCTTGATTCTCCTGAAAGAGTGCTTGATTTTGTTGTGCTAGCAAAGCCTCTGCTGGGGTCGGAGGACGTTGATAGCTCATTTTGATAGAATAAAATAGAATAAGATTTACCTGTTTATAAAAATTTCACCTATTTATGATGTTTATTTAATATTTAATAAAATTTATCTATTTTACGGCGCTCCGGTCAAAGACCGGCCTGGTATATATATATATATATATATATATATATATATATATATATATATATATATATATATACATATATATATATATATACTTATAGTTTCAAGACATATAATATGTGATATCAATTCACATGTACTAGTAGTCAATAAAAAATTATTTCTGTCTTACTTTTCACTACCTTTCCCTATTTTGTATTTGCTACTGAAGAAAATTTTACTTTATCTACTCTTGAAAATTGCAAAAATATAACTAAATATTATATGTGTTTGTAACTGACATTGCAACTTCTTCTACAGTTATGAACCGATTTCAAAGGTTAATACCTCATTTGAATGGGTTTGTTGTAAAATTTCGCATGCATATTTTAGATTTTCGAATTAGGTCACGGTTTACCTGTTACAGGTGAAAACATGAAGTAATTTGACAGTTTGCGTCAACTGTCGGTCAGTTGTCAGAAGGCGCATGCGGTACAACTTTGATTTATGTGGCACGTCTATGGGACGGTCTCTTTACTGGTTATAGTATAATACTGTTTAATAATTATCCCCGAAGCAACTGTAATATACTTTAGAATTAATTTATTTGTATTCTATTGGTTAGTATTATATATTATAAGCAGCAAACTAGAACATAGGCATTAAATGAGTTGTTCATAAGTACATTTATTTATTCACTTTGTAGACGGATGTTACCTAATTTTTATTATTTTATGAAGAACTGTTCTAAAATTTCGGCTCATTATATCACATAAGCAAGAAACATATTTACTGAACAGCTTATACAGTGTTAAAAACAGTTTCATAATTGAAAATATATCTTATCTGTATCTGAATAAAAAATTTTTTATATCGCTTTGATAATTTCAGTATATAAGTACAACAGCTTGATTGTGCTATTTCTGTTTATCTACAATGAAAATTACTCCTATTATTAGCTACACTGTCCGTGGCGTTCGCAAAGGTTGTGTTATTTTGTAGAAAAGCATTGATTCAAATATTTATTTAAATTTTGCATTACGAATCAATTACGTAACTGTAAAGCTTAGTTTATAATACAAGTTAATAATTTAAACTTCTAAGACATATTAAATACAACTAGAAATTTGTCAGTGTATTTATCTTTTTCCGTTTAATTTCACATTTGATTTTTGAACATTTGGCTTTTTCTATTTCATTTTAAATACAATGTCTTTGATTTGTTTAATAAACCAGTAAGTAGTAACTATCACACAGTGGTTTATATTTATAACAAATATATAATTAACTTTACATTATCCTACAATTTAGTATTTTAAAAATAAATATATTTTATACACGTGGTATAAATGACTAAAAATAATACAAAGAATTATTTTTTAGGCAAACTAAAATTCTGCAGCAATGGAAGCATACCGCTCAACCCTACAAAGCTGAATGTATAAGAGAATCGCAGGCGGATCCAAAAGCTGTTGAAGATATTATAATACTGGATATATGGCAGATTACGATCATTTTAAATTGCTATTTACTTGTATTTGTCTAAAATTGGTATAGTAAATTCTAATGATGACGTGGATTTTGAACAATTGCTAAAATTTTTGATGGCATGAACCCTAATTAAGTAGGGAATGTTCTAACTATACAGGAAAAGACAAGTGCCGGATAATTAACGACGTAATTGGTTGTTTACCGATGAAATTTTGTTTAAACGTCATCCTAAAAAGCGTATTGTCCGTAATGGTGAAAGTAAAAAACTCTACACGCTATATTTGTTTTAGTGGTAAGCTTGTATCTAATTTTGGAAAATTAGTTAATGATTTTAAATAAAGAATATAAGTATGTCAAGAATTTTACTTATTATAACCAACATTCAAATATAAATTACTCAATACAAAATAGTAAAAAGTGAAACAGACTGTAGTGACAATTGGTTCTTGTGTCTGAGAATTGTAGGGTTTACAAATACTTAGACATTCAGAGAAACAGAGAAGACTAAAAATCATCATTTTAAGGGTTCTGGAGCCAAAAAATAATTGATATGATAACAATTTTTTATTGTATAGACGTAGAAATATAAATGTTTTGTTTATAAAATTTGCAAATGGGCACTAATTTCCTTTTTAAACTAAAATTAAAAGAATTAACTTAATTTAAGCATGTTGCAGATATAAATGTCCGTTTTGAATGGTTCATTGTTAGATATATCCAAAATATATTACGAAAAACCATTATTCAATATTTTAACTTCTTTATAAATAATATTAATATTTAATTGCCTTTTTAACGATGTACTATTTTTGGGATTACTTTACGCCGTTGCCAAGTTGTCCAAAAAAAGGCAACTAAACGTGAATAGTAAGGTCTTAACAAAATTAATCACAGTGATTTTGAAATTAAATTTAAGAAAATGAACTGAAAATCGTTCAATTTTTGGTTATTATTGTACAGGGTGTTCTCTACAGGCTAACTAATATGGTGATTTTCAAATTTTAATTACTCAAGATTTACAAACAGAACACCCTATATTTTATTATTCCATATGGCGTCCCTTTTAATTCTCTTTAATTTTTTTTTAAACAATACTATATGTAAAATTACTATTTTATTGAGAAAATTACATTTTATCGATAAATATGTAATTTTCCTGTTTTCGTCAAGTTAGTCTTAAAGAGAATTTTTTTGTGCTTATGTCATTTTCTTTTTGGTTTATTATTAGGTTTAATTACACAATAGTTACCTTCGTTAAACTCTCCTTATTTATTTACTTTTGATTCAGTGTCTAATAATCTCGCTCACGGTCTTAGGCACAATAAATGAATTATGATTAATGCATGCTATGAAAAAATATCTGTGGCGGAGCGGCCAAATTATAAATTATTATTTTGTATCAGTTTCATTTCGACCTTATATTTGCAATATCTGAAAATAAATACAAACTTACTCATTTCACAAAAATAACAAGTAGATCTGGACTATCCTTCACACAACTCCTGCAAGATGCAGTTACTCGGACAATTCCATGTGTGATCTTAACTATACGCTAAGCAACTTATCTTCTAAATGTTCATAAATAATCGACAACTTTCACCGACAAAAGTTATGAACTATCTAGGCATTCATCTTGGATGACTATTAACGTTAAGAAAATATATCTAGAATAAAAGAAAGCTACTGAATACTAAGTTCTACAGGAAGTTTATGAGTTACAACTTTTAATTATCTGTAGATGGCAAAGCATTTCTATAAAAAATATGTTAAAGCTTTGTAAGACCCTATAGACTGCAATTACACAAATATGCTAGTAAATCCAACTTATTTACTTATGGTTACAATACTTTAGACGGTTGTGCTTTTGAGTACAGGTTAAATATTCAAATTGTTTTACAATTGTGTGTGTGTGTGTGTGTGTGTGTGGTCTGTCTGTCTGTCTGTCTTTCTGTCTGTCTGTCTGTCTGTCTGTCTGTCTGTCGGTCTGTCAGTAAACAGGATATCTCGAGAACCGTAAGAGCTAGAGACTTAAAATTTGGTATACAAGTTACTTGTAGGTAGCGGACGGAGTGTAAAAATCGGCCGAGCCCTTTGTTCGCAAGGTCTCAAAATCGGCCGCAAGGCGGTCGCGAATCTAAACGATTGAAAATAAAAAAATTCATGAGAATAACAATGATTTGTTATCACGAGATAAACATGAATTTAAAGTAAAAGTTGGTAAAATAGGAACTCGAAAAAAAATTGAAGCTCAGGATTTTTAATATACCGGGTGTTCATATAATGTTTCGGGAAATTTATATTACCAGATAGATCAGAGCGAGACGAACAAAACATCACAATAAAATTTTTTATCCGAGGTCAAATAAATAAGTTATAGCCGATTAAAAATTAATTGAACGGACCAATCTCAACGCGTTCGGATGGCTTCCTGGCCGACTGCGGGAGGATGGGGGGAGCGCTTGGTCGCTAGGAGGGAACACGCAGGCGATAATGGGGATGGCTGTGCGGCCGAGCTCGCACGGTTACCTTCAGTGACGTAGCAAACTTTTAAGTACCAGTCAATTATTGTCTTGTACTGTTTATTTTAATCAGCTTTAGAGTGTTGGACTCGCGCCTTGTCCTTTTTTAAAATAACTAGTTCCTGGACGAGAGCAGAGCAGAGCCGAGACGATGGACCCGGTATAATATATAATAATAGGATAAGGAAAGTCGTGTGATGTTCACACCAGATTTTATTTTTCATACGAATCTTTGAATTACTTTTTCATGTACACCTTTAAATATCAATATTTATAATTTCGTTTTCTGCATTTACAAGATAATTATCGAAATCATTTATTTCCTCTTCAGCTAATTCATTTTCGTCTGCATCTTCATATGGACTATTTTCAACTTCATCCTCCAAATCAGCTTCGTGAATATTTTTTTCCTTTCTGCGTTATCACAGCTCTCACCATTGCAGATTTTACAAAGCAAACCTGCTTTCTTACAACTACACCGGCCTGTGTTACACTTGCCATGGCAGCTGCAAAATATCTGAAATATTCAGAACGAATTATTAGTTATTTCAATGGTATAAAAACTGTATCAAATTTAAACTTACTGATTCCACTCTGTAAGGAAAGTAGATTATTAACCGATATTTCAACGTCTGATGCTGCAGTTTTCTTTCGCCGATATCTCTCGTGCGACTTAACCCCAATGATTTCATCATTGCAACCATCAAAAACGATAATGGCATCATTACCATAGCAGCGTGTTATAAAAGCGTAATAAATTTGGAAAATTTCGATAAACGTTTTACTGTGGGGCCAGACTATGTAATGCAATAGCCACCCGCCATCAACCACGTACTTAAAACTCTGCAGTAGTTCTGGTGAGTGAATAGTCGATTTTAATATTTTATACAACTCAGACTTGTCAGATTTGCGCATCCAATCGTTTTCATCGAAAAAAGCCAGAGGATATGGCGATAAATCGTATTCAAGTGCTTCTCGTGTTTTGTCGTCATTTCCTTGAAAAGCCACAGCAATATGATCGAATATAAACTGAGAGTCAATTGATAAAACGTTGTCATTTTGAGCGTTTACCCTCCCCCCTTGAGCACAACTCAGTGGTTTTACTTTAAATACCTGCGATAAGGTGACATTTCCGACGATTTTCCCAAACATTGAGGAAATTCCACGCGAGCGAAGTTCAAGAGCGTTATGACAATTAATATCAGACCCACCAATTATTCCTGTTGATAGTGACATAATGTTTGATCGCTTTAAAAAAGGCTCATGTTTTCGTAGCCAAAATAGTAATTTTTCGGTATTGCTGTTGTCACGTTTGATCCAGCTTTCGGACAAATCAATGTGTTGCTTGCTCGAAATTGATTTTAAATCGCGATAGTTTTCCAGACTTTCCATAACGTTAACGACAGCTGGCATACCTTGAAAATATTTAGCAATTACACTCGGTGTCACGCCTTTCCCATGTCGGAGATCGGTGCAAAATCTGTTGGGCGTTTGTTCAATCACCAATCAGGTAAACTCCTGAAAAGGTTTGTCACTTTCGTATGCTGAAAATCATTGTTGTAAACTTGAAATTCTTCGGGTCCATTATTAGTTCTAAATCACATAAATCTTGCAGATAAATATGCGCACTTTTTGCATAAGGGTTGTGTCCAGCTGCATGAAATAATGGAAGCATACTTTCAATGCTCTGTCCATACAACTTATAATCACCCAATCTCTCTGCCTCCAAAAATTGCAATACTGTATTAACACACTTTAAATACTGAATCCATAATTTAGCCGCAGGACCTTTTTCCCGAGATCTGCTATATTTTTAGTTAAATTTTCGGTCAAATGACAGAAAGTTTCATCTTCTTTGAAATCTCCAATGTGTGGTGGATCTGTTCACCAACATTCAAAAAAATTGTTTATGTACATTTTATTTTCATCGTAACGTTGTTCTTTCTCAATAGTCATCATGCCTAACGCTGTGAAGCTTAGTATATGAGCGCGTAATGCCCTTGAAAAAGCGTGACCTCCCAACATCTTCTTGGCCGATTCAGGAGCATATACTGATAAACCTGAACCACTCCCACTCATTACAAAACCTATGGCTCCTAGATACGACATAAGAAGATAACATCCTAATCTAACAAGACTATGCCTTTTCTGTAATAAGTGACGTTCCAAACAATGGCTGATCAAACGTTATTGAATTATTTTTGCAGTTTCTTCTTTATGAACTGCAAAGCAGTATTAAGCGTAGTCAATTTAGATGGAGCTCGTTTATGAAAGGCAAACATATGATATGAGAAGTCTCATGTCATCTCGCGCGACGTAACTTCCATAAAACCTTTCCACGAAGGAAAATCAGCAATATAACATTTACCAAATAAATATCCTACGTATACGACAAAACGGTAGCTTTCCTAGCTAGTGTATTTGTGTCGAGAAAATTAGTTTTTCAAAATTATTTTCGTAGTTTTGATTTAACGAATACTTGCTTTGCGTTGCCAGAGCTTGAAACGTTGGCAATTTTTAATTTTGGAGTACCTCCTCGTAATTAATGGAATAAGGGCGTGTACGGCTATCCCTCCAAGACAGTGAAATGTGTTGTACCCATCGATCGTAGCATTATGGTCAGTGTTGTCATAAACATACTGTACAAAAGTGTAATCAAAGAGTGTTTGAGGAGGATGCATGATAGTAGAGGCTTCACATTTAGAGATTGTAATAAGACACTGACCAATTTGTTCAATAGATCAACTATAAGTTTGAAACGTGTTTTCCTGTGGACGGTACCAACGGCCAATTTCAAATGAGACGTAAAGACATTTGGACGTATGATTGAACAATACTATGCGCTATGCTATCTCTTTCACATAGTTATTATGCTTTACGTTTCTTTTAAATAAAAGATGGGCTAAAAATTTGTTTAAAAGTGGTGGAACTTCTGTTGAAATGTCATCCAGGAAAGTGCTCGAAGGAGCGTAATTTTGCACAGCGTATGAAAAATTTTCAATATTATTCCGTAAAATGTGAGCAGCTATGTGTACGAGCGTATTTTTTTGAAATTCAACTAAAGGTTCTTTACGGCAAAACCAATTAGAACAAATTTGACTCGGTTAGAATATGTTATAGTATATTGTCGTCGGTTTGCCTTGCTGCTGTTTTATAAATACATTGTTACCATATTTTGATTTCAATTTATTAAATAAAATATAATTGGTTTGTACTTGTCGTCAATCCTTGGAAATCTGATACAGTAATTTGTAACGACCTTTTTCGATAAATTTACAAATATTTTCAAAATTTTCTTCTAATTCTGCATCTGTCTCGGAATTTTTAGCTTATATGGAGACGTAAAATGCAGTAGCACGTGATGGTAGAAATTACTTTGTTTTCTTCTTGCAAACTAAGCAAACTTTTTATTAACTCATTATTGGAATGTTCATCCCAGGTAGCTAATTCAAAAAGTCGGTATAGTGTGTTGGACTGCGTTGGATTCCGAACTTGTTTTCGACTTTTAGTTAAAACTGTACCACATAAAACACACAAGGTAGAAAAATCAAACGTAGATTTTTTCTCAACATTGCAACTTGGTACTGGTGTTTCACCAGTGGATCGAATTTTCATTTTAAGGGCAAATTTGGGTACCTTTTTCTACAATCTTCATGAAAATCTGCTGAAGGTACGTCAATCCAATTTTTCCACTTGTCGTCATTCTTGGCTTGACTTTTGGTTATTAAGGTACTTAATCCTTTTTGTTGTACTGTCACCACTTTATCTGTGCCGTTGTGCAAATTAGTATTGCAAATTGAGCACGTTATCTCGATATTCAAGGCTAAAACTGGAAAAAAATTTTTGGCTATACATGTAACGCTTAAACAACAATTTTGAGGTGAGATTTGAAATGTGTATTACTTTCTACGACGTTTGTTCAAAATTTGTATCAATTAAAACATTCATGTACGTAAGAACATTAAGCAGTAGGTGGTATTCAGCGATTTTCGCATAGAAGTGCAACACTAGAAATTTTTATTACTATTTTTCCCGTGATCAGCGCACTCGAATACATAAAAGACCACAAATCCATCCTGTAAGGAGAAATTTCGAAATTGGGCTAAATTTGACTGGACTAATAAGAAATACGTATAATGCACGTAAGCCTTATGTAAATATTTAAAAGTTGCGCATGCTCATTCAAAGTAGCGGCAGCAATGTCCTTTCAGGCATTTTGTATAATTATGTTGCCTTTGTATGTTATCCTTTTTTATGGTCTAGCAACAAATCAAACAAACATTTTGTTACTGCTGCCAACATTAATCTAGGGAAAAATTAAAAATTGTTGCAAATAAAAGTAAGAAATACATAAAGTTGCAGCGATTTTAACTTAGGTGCTGCTTACGTATGAACGTAAAACGTAAAAATTACGGGAGTGCTTTATGAACGAGCGCATAAGCTTTGCATTGACACAACTTTACGTATTATATATTTCTCATGGACGGCTTATGCTTACGTTCATTATGAATGGGCACTAAGTTAAATTGTTCCACGTTCCCGATCCAGAGAAAAATTTATACGTTCCCACCTTGCACAAATTTGAGGAAAGGCGGGTGAAAAATTGTTAGCATAGGAGGCCAAAAATACGTTTTGGCGGGCAACACTTACTTCCTATATATTTTAGGTCATTTTTCACTTCATCTGTCAATCTAAACTTTAGTTTGCGTTTTTTCTCTTTCCACATGGTATTCATTGCATTATTCGGTTTATCATTTCTTGTTAGTTACAATTCCCATTTCACTCTGCTGCTTCATTTTTTTTAATATCTTTGCATAATTCTTGTACTGTATTTATTTTCTGATATTTTTACTGAACTTAATATTGTTCTTATAATCCTTCTTTCTAGAACTCTTTAAATTTTCGTCTTATTTCTTAACCATCCTGCTCCATACATTAACATTAGTTTTATTAGAGTATTATAAATTCTTACTTTGGTTACATACATTAATAATTTCTTATTGACGTAAAAGGCGTAGTTTGGTACTACTATTTTGTCTCTTATTTCTATTCCTCTGTCGCCCTTTTCAACTTCTCCATATTCTTGATTCTTTAATTATTCCCGTTTTATTTATTTTTAGTCCTGTGTTTTGTCCTGCTATTATTTCTTCTAGCATTCTAGATAATACATTTCACCTCTTTGTTACTAGCACCAGGTTACCTGCAAGTGCTACTAATTGGCCCCTTCTTGATATTATTGTGTCTTTATTTATTTTTTTTTTGTTGATGTGTTCTAGTACCAGGTTGAAAAGTATTGCTGATAGGGAATCGCGTGTTTGATTCCTTTATCTGTTTTAAATTCTTCCGTTATGCCGACTTGTATCAATTCCATTATCATCTTTATGAGTTTCCTTAATTTTGCCCCTATTCCCAATTCTTTTATTGCTGATATGAGTTTTCTTCCAGAGTCAAAGGCTTGTTCAAAGTCTATAAATAGTAACGCTATCTCTATTTTATGCTCCTGCTTCTTTATTGATATTGTCCTATTACATTTCTTGTCTCTTAGCCTTTTATTTTTCTTAATTTGGATAGTATCTTATTAGTGATGTTTAGTAGTGTAATCCCGCGGTAATTCTTACATTCCTGTTTGTTTCCTTTCTTATGTAGAGTTATTATTTGATCTACTTCAAAATTGGTTGGCTTATTTTATTCCTTCCATATTTTTGTATTAGTAAAAAAATATATTCCTGTATAACTCTTTAAAGTGTCCCATCTAGATTTTACGTTCATTTTCATCTTCTACTACTTTGCCTCGTTTGTTTTTTATTCCTGTTAATTTGGGTTTACACACTTGATTCTGATCGTTAATCTTATGGTATAATTTTTTAGTAATTGCATTTTTACTTTTTTTCTACTTCGTATAAACCTTTCTCTATCTGGTTTCTTTTACTCTTCCTCGGCATTTTATTGCATTTTTTCTTTTTTCTTTGTTTGCACTCTCTATTCTTCTTAGTTAGTTATTATTAGAGTTGCGATTTGACTTTCTTAGCATTAAGACCGGTGTTCCGCTCCGCTCGCTCGAAAGTACAAGCGTCAACGACTATCGCGTGTTATCGCCGCTTGCGGCTGTTACTAGTGATAGTACATTTCCTACAACAATTAATAGTAGTAAGTACTAAATTCACTATGATAGAACCCCTGCGGAGGGGTTCCTGACCATTATGAGCGCTAATGGTAATAAAAGAAACAGTGGCAATATTTCGCCGTCGGAATATGAACCCAATAAAAATTATTTGTTCGAACCAAAAAATTTAATATCAAAAAACAAATTCTATTTAAATGAAAAACAAATAGAAAATGCAGGCAAAATTATCTAACAAGGCAAGCACGCTGCGGCAATCAATGCAATGGATACCGTTAATCCACCACAATCCACACCAGTGCCCGCTGAAAAGAAAATAAAAATTCCATCTTTATATTTGCACAATGCTGATAAACTCAATTACCAGGAAATACTACAGGAACTAAAAGATAAAACCAAAACTGAATTTTCAACCGTTCACAAAAACAATCAACTAAGGATCAACCTAACAAGCATAGAAGATTATCGATGTATGATAAAACACTACTACTAGTGAAATGAAATTAAGTTATCACACTTTTCAGGACCCGGAAGCAAATAATCTCTCTGAAATTATCCGGAATATACCTGTATCACTAGTAACTTCTTTAAAAAATTAGTGATGTGCTCAAGTGCAACTAAATTAAACCTCAGTCAAAAGAACATACACTCAAGGATTAAGCTACCACAAGAGCTACTATAGATTAACTAACCCTAAGTAATACTATAAACCAAATGTTGTAAGTCAGAGGTGTCTTAATCCTCTCTCAAAAATTAATGTACTCCTAGTTATAAGTTGTCCTTGTACCAAAGCCGTGTATTGCATTTTGTTTGCAGATCCAGCTAATCTATAATAAAAAAAAGTTCTTATTAATTTTATTCTTGTTCTTTGACATTCTTCATTGTACCATTCTTTCTTTTTCTGCTGTTTTTCTGTGGTTCTATTTATTGGATCACATAATATTTATATCCAATTTTCTTTTATTGATTTAATTTGAATTTGCTTTTCCAATTCTTCCATATATAACTCCGGTATATATTCTTACATCAGTTGATTGGCGCCTTTTTGTTACTAATACATGGTCTATTTGGGACTGTTTTGTTGTATGACGATGTCCATATTTTTTTAATCTTTACTACTTATCATATACATAGACAACATAATATAATTCTGTTATCATTTGTTTTTTCATGATAAGGATACTTCAATGTGTCTTGTGTTATGATGTGCTCCTTACTAATCTATACATTAGTCGCCGAGTAGTATAATCAAATCTACTTTCGGTATTTTTTCAATCTCTTCTTCCAGTTTTTCGTAAAACTGCTCTTTTTCTTCGACAGTATCAGTTTCTGTGGGAGGCTATGTATTGGTAACTGACAGACTATTTGGTTTCGTCTCCAATTTTATGTTGGTCGTTCTTTTATTTATTAATGCCGTTTCCATAATTTTTGATTTCGTGTCTCCAACACCATGCTTTTCCGCTCCTAAATCTTCTTCTTCTTAAGTGCCGTCTCCTCTTAGAAGATTGGCTATCATTATGGCTGTTTGTATTCTCGACGTTGCTGCTCTGAACAATTCACTAGAACTGCAATTGTACCATTGTCTCAGGTTACTCAACCAGGAGATGCGTCTTCTTCCTCTATTCCTTTTACCCTGTATCTTCCCTTGCATGATATTTTGTAGAATTTCATATCTTTCTCCCCGCATCACATGCCCCAGATACTGTAATTTCCGTATCTTAACTGTATTCAATACTTCTTTTTCCTTCCCCATTCTTCTGAGTACCTCACCATTCGTCACTCTGTCCACCCAGCTGATTTTCAACATTCTTCGATAGGTCCACATCTCGAATGCTTCCAGTCGATCACTGATGTTTTTCTTCATCGTCCAAGCCTCCATTCCATAAAATGCTACTGAAAACACGTAGCATCTCAACATTCTGATTCTTAGCTGTAGACATAAGTCTCTGTTGCATAATATATTTCTCATTTTATTAAATATGGTCCTGGCCTGGCCAATTCTTGCTCTAATTTCCTCTGTGTATTCATTGTTCTCGTTGACAATAGTTCCCAGGTATTTTTGTACCTTCTCCACTTGTTCTCCTCTAATCCATATATTTTCTTGTCGTTGTTGTGATTTTGTGATTGTCATAAATTTAATCTTTTGATATTTAGTGACAGACCCTTTTCTTCACTACTTTCGACTACTAGATCTAATATCCTTTGTAAATCTTCTAATGACTCTGCCATGAGTATAGTGTCATCTGCATATCTAATATTGTTTATATATTTCCGTTAACTTTAATCCCAATTGATACCTCTTCCAGTGCGTTCTTGATTATTTCCTCAGAATATACGTTGAAGAGTAAAGGCAAAAGCACACATCCCTGCCTTACTCCTCTTTGTATCTGTACTTCTTCAGTTAACTCATTATCCACTTTTACATTAGCAATCTGGTTGAAATATAACTGAGTTATTATTCTAATATCTTTCATATCTATATTTTTATCTTTAAGTAGTCGAATGAGGTAGTTATGGCGGACTTTGTCAAATGCTTTGTTGTAATCGAGGAAGCAGACATATATTGGTTGATTGATATCCATACATCTCTGAGTTAACATATTCACTGCGAACAGGGCTTCTCTTGTGCCCATTGCTTTCCTGAAACCAAACTGGGTTTCACTAAAGTCTTGTTCTAGCTTTCTGAAAATTCTTTTATGCAATATTTTCAGAAATATTTTAAGAGTGTGACTTATTAAACTAATTGTCCTATGATCATTACATTCTCTTGCGTTGGCTTTTTTGGGTAAAGCGATGAATGTCGATCTGAGCCATTCTGTAGGGATTATTCCTGTATTATATACTGTATTATATAAATCCACCAACACGCCTATTTGTTCTTCCGTGATTAATTTTATTATTTCAGCTGGAATTTCATCAGGACCCGGAGCTTTATTGCATTTTGCCAACTTTATTGCATGTATTACTTCTTCTTCTGTTATATATGGTCCACTGTCTCGTTCTGTATTTTCTTCTATTGCTTCTTGTTGTCTTTCATCTTCGAATAATTCCTGGATATACTCTTTCCATCTTTCTAATTTACCTTTGATGTCGGGTATTATTTTACCATTTCTGTCCAAGAGGATATTATTTTTATTTGATTTTCTTATTCCGCCATTTCCTTTATTTTCTTGTGCAAGTTGAAATCATCATGTCTTGCTTGCAGTTCTTCTATTTCTGCACATTTATTTGTGTACCATTTCTCCTTAGCTTCTAATCTTCCTTCTTATTTCTTTATGTAAGGTTTTATACATTTCATTGTCTCTATTCTTATGTTGTCTTCTGTTTTCCATCAGTTCCAGTATCTCATCTGTCATCCATATTTTATTTGTGTTATTTACCTTTGATTCTCCTAATATTTCTACTTGGGGTCATTATTGCTTTTTAAATGGTTCCCATTTGTTATTTGGGTCTCCTTCAAGTTTCTATCTATTTTTCTTCTAGTTCTTTATTAATTTTACCGCTAATTGATCTTTTGTTGCTTGGTCTTTTAATTGTGATATCTGTAGTTGTTTTTATTCTGTTGTGATGTAAGTTTTTTAATCGTGTTTCGATTTTTATTATCACCGGATTGTGGTCAGTTGCTGCATCTGCGCCTGGATATGTTTTGGCCGACTTGATGGAATTGCGATATCGTTTATTTATCAATACATAGTCTATTTCGTTTCGGACTATGTTGTTGTTATTATCTGCTGGTGCTCCACGTATATAGCCTTCTTTCTGGCAATTTAAAGAACGTATTTGAGATTATCATTTCCTGTTCTTGGCAGAACTGTTCCAGTCTATCTCCTCTCATTTCTTAGTCCCAGTCCGTAATTACCTATGATATCCTCCACTTCTCCTTTTCCTATTTTTGAGTTGAAATCCTCATGACAATCGTGATTTCTCTGTTTTTGTGATATTTATAGCTTGCTGAACGTCGTTATAAAATTGTTCTACTTCTTCCTCATCCTTATCTGCCGTAGGGCATATACCTGTATTATATTCATTATTCTTTGGAGTGTTTGAGTTCTTAACATGATTACTCTATCTGAGACAGGCATGAAGCTAATTACTGATTTACACAGGATTTGTCTACTACTATTGCTACTCCATTCCAATGGTATGGGTCGTTGTTACCTGAGTAGTATATCTTTGCTTTGTTAATTTGCATTTCCCTGAATTTGGCCACCTGGTTTCACTCAGTCCCATTATGTTAACCTTAAGACGTTCCATTTCTTGAAGCACGTTGTGGATTTTTCATGCTTCATATAGATTGAATATTCCATGTAGCTATCTTCATCTCTTTCCTCTTTCTTGCAGCTTTATTCAAAACCGTTCCCCGGAGATCCGAACGGGGAACTAGAGACTCGGAACATTTTGCTCTGAATTCAGCCATATTGATTTTACTAGGGATGCCCAAATGGGCCTTTAATACAGTGGTTTCTCGTTGCCTTCTGTATCCTTATGCCGTTGACCACCCTCGTAGTTCTTCCGCCTTTAGGACCGTTCTAGATCCCAGGGCAAAAGAGTGCCCTATTTGTAGCCGCTCAATCTGAGTCAGACGCTACTGCTAGTTTTGGTCCGCCCCGGGTATTTTATTTCCCCGGTACCCGCCATATCTGACGGGCGTTCCCCTATCCGCCACCTGGGGAGGCGCCCAGTTGGGGATCTAGCAACCCCGCTGGGCGCTCCTAAATAAATCATTGTAAATTCCTTTCCTCCCCATCTTATTTCTTGTAGTGCTACT
Organism: Sinelater perroti; assembly: GCA_036346155.1. Lineage (NCBI taxonomy): Eukaryota > Metazoa > Arthropoda > Insecta > Coleoptera > Elateridae > Sinelater > Sinelater perroti. Next base: position 21,944,458 of record JARFIY010000359.1, on the reverse strand, counting down.
AAATCTATCCTGTACCTTTTTATTTCAGATCCAACTTCTTCTATTTTCCCCAGTATTAACAGTATCCTAACGTTTCATGTACAAATTTTATTTTTTCCTTTTTTATTACTTTCCTTATCCTATAATAAGGAAAGTAATGTAACCGGCGGAAATTAGACCTACCCAGTTTTTCACATTTCTGGACGAATTATAGCCTCAGGACACCAAGAAAGTTGGTTTGGGCCATTGGTTCGTGTGTGTCTGTCTGTCGGTCTGTCTGTCGGTCTGTCAGTAAACAGGATATCTCAAGAACCGTAAGAAAGAGCTAGAGACTTGAAATTTGGTATGCAAATTACTTGTAGGTAGGGGACGCAGTGCGAAGCTTTTGGTAAAAAATCGGTCACAAAGCGGTCGCGAATCTAAACGGTTGATGACACAAAAAATTTATCAGAATAAAAATGATTTGTTATCATGAGATAAACATGAATTTAAAATAAAAGTTGGTAAAATAGGAACTCGAAAAAAAATTGAGCTCAGGATTTTCAATATACCGGGTGTTCATAAAATGTTTTGGGAAATTTATATTATCGGATAGATCAGACTGAGACGAACAAAAAATTACAATGAAATCTTTTGATCCGAGGTCAAATAAAAAAGTTATAGCCGATTAAAAATTAATTAAACAGATCAATCACAGCGCGCTCGGAGAGCTACCAGGCCGACTGCGGGAGGACGGGGGGGGGAGCGCTTGGCCGCTAGGAGGGAGCACACAGGCGATAACGGGGAATGCCGTGCGGCCGAGCTCGCACGGTTACCTTCAGTGACGTAGCAAAATTTTAAGTACGAGTCAATTATTGTCTTGTACAGTTTATTTTAATCAGCTTTCGAGTGTTGGACTCGCGCCTCGTCCTTTTTTAAATAACAAGTTGCGGGACGAGAGCAGCGCAGGGCCGAGACGATGGACCCGGTATAATATATAATAACAGGATAAGGAAAGTCGTGTGATGTTCACACCAGATTTTTTTTTATTTTTTGCTTAACTGTATTCTGAACCTTTTTATGGCCATAGCATCTAGCATGGCTTCTATAAAATAGAAATATTGTCAAATTTAACTTAGAAATATAAAATAAGCTTTGGAATCTTATATCTTCAACATACTATTGGTCAATGCACGTGCAGTGACATTATGGTTTGGTTGAAAATTGAAACACAGACATTAAATGCCAAAATTACTTGTCCCAGTGATTATGGAGTTGGTGTCTTGCCTAAGCAAGACACTTGAATTTTGACTTCAAAATGAGTTGATATTTGTCTTAGTGATGTAAATGTGACCATAAAAATGAGCGTGCACAAAGATTTCTTGGTCACCTGAAAAAAAGTAAATAATCAGAAACGTCTAAATATTGTTGAAATGTTCAATCACAAGAGATACAATCTTACCAAACCGAAGAGCTTAGATACTAAGTTAAAACAGTTTATCATATCAACTATGGCATGGTAAATAATATTGCTCTAAAACTGTATACATTACAATCGCACGTTTACATCATGTGTGAATAAGGAATTAACCAGCTGGAATTGACTACTTGCATATCTACTACGAACCAATCATTTATGATTATATTAATCATAATATTAAATTTACATGGACGACATGGTGCCACTAATTTGGCCGTTGTTTCAGGTTTTGATGAATGAACAATATACTCTTTGAAAGCATAGGGTGCCCTAGGCAATTCTTTGGCATGATTTTTGGTTCACGGAATTACCACTTATGTTCACTTTTCGTTGTTTTTTGGTTTATTCTGAAGTCTTTCACTGGCACTTTATACATATCTTTTCATGCTTTTTGTTTTGTGGTATTCTAAGATAGCCTATTTTTTCTGATTGTCAGTCTTTCACTTTTCTTTTTGCCTATGACAGTATTCTAATAGTTATTTTGTAATGTCAGTATATGGTTTTCTTAATGTGTACACAATTTATTTAAATCATCACTCCTGTTGGTTCCTGATGTTTTTTTCATAGTTTTCTATTGCTGAACTCTGCTAGCCAATCTGTATGCTACTTGTGCTTTAAGTATTCTTGCTCTTATCTCCAAATTATTTCTCCCTTTCTTCTATATTTTGCTTATTAAGTAATTTAGTTATTTCACTTTTTCTGGCTAGTCTTCATATAACGGATCTTATTATAAATTCCTTAGACATCCGTCTAGATGTTGCCTAAAACGGAAGAGATCGGATAAAGGGGAGATATGGTTAAACATATATTGAATTTTGGTTTAATTTATACCATAACGAAATCTACCTGTTTTTTGTGATCTTGGCATACGAAGGTTTCTTTCTTAAAATTTCTCTTACTATACTATAGGAGTTTATATTCTTTTTTCTTCTTTCTTTTGTTTGGTTTTATTTTTCTTCTCTATTTTTGCTTTTGTGGTTTCTCACACTTATTTTACATATTTGTTCTTTTCTTTGTATCACTTATTTTTATGTTCATTTTCATTTTCATTTCTGTTTTATTTCCCCTCTTTCTTCTATTTTCTGTCATGTTTCATTTAATATACATTTTTTATGTTTTGCTGTTTGATATCATAGCATTTTTTCCACGCTATTTTGAATACTTGTTTTATTTAAACTTTTTTATCTTCCTTTAATTTAATTTTTATTTTAGCCTCTCTTTATTACCACCTCTTACTACCTTTACATTGTTCAAGATACTTTTCTATGTTCTTTGATTTTTAATATGATTTATTTAATTACGTACTCTGTCTATTGGCCAAAGTACCTTGTGTATTATCTACCGCCTATTAAAGAAATTATTTTATAGACAACATTCTGGTTATATTTTTCCATTTTTATTAATAGTTCCTATTTCTTTTCCCTTTGATTGGAATTCCTAATTATTACATTTAGGTTTATTATTAATATATTCGTATGATTTTTGGTGTTTTTTATTTATTTATCTAATATTCTTTGAAGTTTATAAAATTCTACATTCTTGGCCTTGTTACTCGCATTCGTCAGTGCATATACATTTGTTACCATTACATTGTAGAAATTCGTTTTGAACCCAATTGTTACAATCATATCTGATATTCTTTGGTTTGTTTGTAACATAAATACCAATCCATTTTCATGTTTTGAATCATCACCTAAGTATTTTGCCTAAGCAGATCAATTTTAGCTGGTTTTCTGTCATATATTCGCCATAACCGTATCATCTTACTTCACTTAATCCTATTAGTTCTATTCTGTATCTTCGTATTTATTTTTCTTCTTCTTGTATTTTACCTGATTCCCCTATTGCTATTATTCTTTTGAACTTAATGCCATATTCATTTTCTGTCTTTTCTCTTTGTCTTGTTTTATTGAATTTCATTATCCTTGAGTTCACCTATTTGCTGCTTATTTGTTCATCTGTCCTTGTTTTTTTTGCATTACTCTTTTGTGAAGTGTCTCTCTTCGTTTGAGGATATTATTCTGTTTTTGTCCTTCTTTTTCTATTTGTTATTTCTTCATTGCACTTCTCATTTCGTTTTCCCCTCTGTTTTGTTCTCCTTCATCTTCCACCTTCTATTTTTCTCCGTTTATAATTAGTTTGTTTAATAACAATTGCTCTTGATCTTTCTTTCCTAGCTTCTATAATGTGCAGTATTTTCTGCTGACGTTACTTGTTTTTTTATTCACATCTTCTTTTACACATATTTTGGTCCCTTTCAGTTTACTTAATATTTTCAACATTTCTATTTTCTAAAATATTGTTCTCAGTCTTACTCTAATTAGTTTAAGTTAGTTCGAAATCTATTCATAAAGTTTATTTCCCATTCTGATATTCCCACTTCAATCTTTGGAATCCCAAAAATAACCAAATATATTTTCTTTATTTTGTTCTCCGCAATTTAAATTCTTAATTCTTGCTGTTTTAGGGTTTCTTCAAATTTATTTATTTTATTCTTTTGTTTGAATGTGGGAATTCATGTCGTTTTTTTATCCATTTATATCGCTTTATTCATATCCGCGAGTGTGGGCCCTTGGTCTTCCTTCAGCTATGTTGAATGCAGCCAACTGATCCCGACTTCGGGAGATTTGCTTCGTAAATTATGTTCTGAAATGTACTTCGCGTTATGTGACCTTACGTTCAGTTACATATTAAGAATGTCACCTTTATGTTATCACGGGTTGTAATTTTTTTGAAGTTTTGTATATTTTAATTGTCTCTAGCTTGTGTCTTTCCTCTAATGAATCTTATTATTTGATATTAATCTATTTTTGATTCTTGGTGTTTAACCTATTACATAACTTAGTATTTTGCTCACTTTCACACATTGAAATCATATAGTCATGTAGTTACTATTTTCTAAATGCAACACTGTATTTAAACAAACTACTAGTTGACTACAAAGATTTCTTAATCCTGTAGTAGAGCCCATTTATCTTTGATGGGTTAATTGGCTATCATTAGATGTGTAACTGTAATTCCACTTCTATAGTACAGGATATATAATATATATATATATGGAGATTGTCCTCGCCAGCTTGCGTCATGTAATCTTGACCTTGACCATCATGTCCCAGTTTACGGCACCAATTTCTTTCATGTCTTTTCTCACTTCCTGTTTTCACCTTAAACGATGTCTGCCCTGGGCTTGTTGGACTTAAGAGATTCATTTTCATAATAATTTTAACCGTTTTGGAAACTTTCGTTCATTAAATGTGTTCCCAGATTATTTTTTGTGCTTTGACAAATTTAACATTATCTTCACTATTTCTTTGATTCGGGAGTTTCTAATTCATTCTTGAACATTATTAATCCTCCCCTTGTATTAGACCTAATATCTTTTTTGCTGTTTTTCTTCCAAATTCTCTTATTTTCTCACTTGCTTGCGTCAGTCCACCTTTGCAAAACGTATGTAACTACCGTCTTATGAAGTCTAATGTTTCTTTGTCATAAAATTAAGTAATTCATTTTCTAGTGTTCCTTATATTTATAGTAACATTGGTTAACCAGTATTAATTCGTTTGTTTGTTTTTCTTATAACATATCATTGTTAGAGCATATAAATCCCAAATAAGTGAAACAAATAACTTGTTCAAAACTGCACTCGTCAGTGCATAGTTCGTGTAGTCCCCGATTTGCATTTTTAGAAAATTTCATATACTTATTTTTATTCTTATTTTTCTTCAGACTAAGCTTTTTAGCTATACGTTTTATCTCCATAAAATACATTATTAGATCTGGTCCCATTATGCAGATTAAGACTAAATCATCTGCAAACAAAACCATTTGTTGAATTTAACCATCCAGATATCTTATCCTGCTTAATAATGACCTCTAATGCGATACAAAATAACCACAAGAAATCACATCCCTCTATTGCACCCCTACCTCTAAAAATACTTCGTTAGACGACCTGTCTTACGTTTTCACTGTATCATTGCCACACTTCTTTTGTTCAAATTTAATTGGAATCTCCACTATTTTTAGTGCCTCCAAATATATACATTTCTGCCAAAAGCTTTTTTAAAATTCATAAAATATAAAAGTCTAATATTATCCCTCAATTTTTTCTAAACCTGCGTTCTAGTTACTTCTTCTATTAATTACCACTCTTCTGCAGTTTGAACAGATAATTTATATATAAATATAATTATTGCCCTCTTCCAATCTATAGATATTTTCTCTTCTTGCTTAACCCTTTTTATTATATTATGTATCTTGCTTAATAAGATACTGTCACTATATTTGAGCATTTCTAAAATAATGTCTTCTGGCCCTGGTGCTTCGTGATCCTTTAATTTCTTCTGGATACTTACATACTTACTTACTTAGTCCTAGGCCCTTCTACCTTTAGGTGTAAGGCTGGATGGGTTGAGTCTTGCATTTCTGTCTCCATTGCTTTCTATCTTGCGTTAGATTTTGTATTCCCTCCCATGACAGGCCTTTTATCACTACTTCTTTTCTTATATTGTCAATCCATTTTGTTCGCGGTCTTCCTTTTTTATTTTTCCCTGGCACTCGCGTTTCGTACACTCTTTTTGTTACTCTATCGTCCGACATTCTGCTCACATGCCCAAAACCATCTGAGCTACCCATCTACAATTTTTTCGTCGATTGGTTCTATTTTCAGATTTTGTCTAAATGTTTCATTTCTTATTCTATTCTTCTTGGTTTTATTTTCTATTTTTCTTAAAAACCTCATTTCTATTGCGTTAATACGTATCTTTTGTCTTTCTGTAAGAGTCCACGTATCGCTGCTATAGGTGAATGATGGCCTTACCACTTTTTTACAACTTCAGTTTTTATGTTGTTTGGCATTTCCCTTTTTCCCAGAAAGGTTGTCTTCATCAGATTGAATATTCTTCCCCCTTTTCCTATTCTATCGTCTAATTGCTTATCCAGTTTCCCATTTTCTTCTATTACTGCGCCTGAGTATTTAAAATTTTCTACCTGTTCTATTTCTTCCCCGTCCAATTTTATTTGATGTGTTTTCTTTGTGTTTGTTATTATCAATATTTTTGTCTTTCCTATATTTATTTTCTTTAATTACATTGAGATTATATTGCTATCAAGGCCATATCATCGGCGAACACAAGTTCTGTCAGCTGTGTATGTGCCATTTTCCAGTATCCCAGTGTTAGTTTCTTCATCTTATTCTTGGCTTTTTTATTGCCTCGTCTAATACCGTTGTGAAGAGCAGTGGGCTTAGGACACAGCCCTGCTTGACTCCTTGTCTCGTTTTCAATTCTTTGGATTTTTCGTTGTTTGTTCGTACTATGTTTATATTATCTTTGTACATATTTTTTATGATTCCTGTGGTGCTTTTATTCATTCTCCTTTTCTGTAGTACTTCCCATACATCTTCTCTTCATATCATGTCAAAAGCTTTTTCCAGGTCTGTAAAGCATACGTGTATTTCCTTGTTTTTATTTATTAGTTTTTCGCTTACTTGTCTAATTATAAATATTAGATCCTGTGTGCTTCTGTTTTTCCTGAAGCCAAATTGCGTGTCTTCCAATGTTTTCTCTACTGCATTCCTTATTCTTTTTTCTATTATTCTTGAGAATATTTTCCTGGGACGCTGGAGAGTGTTATTCCTCTGTAATTGTTACAATTTTTTTTGTCGCCTTTCTTATATATTGGCAATATAATGTCCGTTTTCCAATTCTTTGGTATTTTTGTAACCTTTAATACATCGTTCATTATTTCCCTTAATTTATTCGTGCCCGCTCTTCCCATAAACATTATCATTTTCGGTGTAATTGCATCTTTGCCAGCTACTTTGCCTAATTTTAACTTTCCTATTGCTTCCTCTATTTCTTCTTGCCTTATTTCCATCTCTTGTTCCTCGTCATCTTCTTGGTTTTATCTATCCGTGTATGTTAACTCTTCAAAATATTCTCTCCAACGGTCCATTATTGCGTTTATTTTATTTCCCACCTTATCTTTTATGTTGAGCATGTTATATTTCTTTTTTTCCTGAGTTGTTTTAATGTACCGTAGAATAATTTTTGGTACTCTCTATTGTTTTCCGTCATTTTGAATCCAAATTCCTCCCATGATTTCTCTTTGGCGGCTTGGATTGATATATTTTAACTTTTTTCCTTTTTTCTTTGTATATCTCGTAATCTTCTTTGCTATTTTCCGTATGTCTTCTGTCCACCACTTAAGTTTTTCTCATGTTATTATTTGTTATTTTCTTTTTTCCGCAGCTTTCTTCCGCTGCTGTCAATATACTATTCATAAAGTTTTCCCATTTTTCTTCTAGTCCTGCGTTTTGCTTATTTCTTTTCAGTTTTTATTCTAATAATTTTTCGTATTTCTTTTGATATTTTTCCTCTCTTAGTTTAAAAGATTTTATTTTTTCATTTATTTTTCTCCTTCTTTCCTTCCTTCATTCTTCTTATTTTCATTATCACTAGATAGTGATCACTTCCTATCTCTGCTTCTCTTTTAACTTTTACATCCTTCACTTTTTTCCAGTTATTTTTGTTCACTAGAAAGTAATCAATGATTGATTTCTCCCTTCTACTCTCCAATATTCTTGTGTATTGTGTATGTCCTTGGGTTTAAATTTTGTATTTGTTATGATTAGGTTGTTTTCAACACACATTGCTATTATTCTTTCATAGTTGTTGTTTAATGTCTCCTCTCCTACTTTGCCCATGTACTCTTCTTTTCCTCTGTTCTTGTTTCCGACTCGACCGTTTAGATCAGCCAATATTATTAAATTTTCTTCCTCGCTATCTATTTCTTCTGGATCCGGTCCTTTAATGTTAGTATCTAAAATTGGTACAATCTTTGGACTAACATAGCTTTTGTCTTCTATGTTTCTTCAGATTTACCATATGAGAGGCTATTGAAATGACTTCTCTAATGTTGTAGTCTTCTTTAACCGTCAATAAATCATGTTACCTACTGTATCCTTAATTGACATTTCTAAGTTTACCCTCGTTTTTTTTCTCTGTAAATTTCCCTGTAAAACATTATTTTTGGAACAATGATCACTTCCTATCAGCAGTATTTTTTATTCAATCAATCCTTCTCCATTTTGCATACTACGTTTGTTTTCGTTTTTCTCTAATTTTTTTCTATTTTTCTCATCATCCTTGCATAATCAGTTTAACTTCATTCTATTATTTTTTTCTATGATTGCCCTACCATTTTTTTGTGCCAATTTCCATATAGCATGTTTCTAAATTTGTCTATTCCGTACTTATATCCTGTTATTATCAGACGCTCGAAAGGGCATGACTGATTAGAGAAGAAGAATATCCTGTTATTGACTATTAATGCTGTATTCTACTTCTAGCGCTTCTCTAAGTTAATACCAATTTTCTATTAACGAATTTTCGTTATTCCATCGTAATACATCTTCCTTTCTTTGAATGTTTAAACTTACTTTCTTCTGTAGTCTCCCTCTTACTAGAAAATGATTGAATTTTTAGTTAAATTTTGTACTGCTTACTACCCTGTCTAATGCCGCAGCTATATTACATATCCGTTTCTCATTGCCATTTGTCAATCAATAGTAAATTTTCTTACAGTCTCCTTCAAGCTATCATTGGTACCAATTTATAATTTAAATCTTCCAATATAATCTTTATATCGTGATTAAGAGTGTCGGTAATCTCTAGCAATTCTGCACAAAATTCATTCTTTTTAGTATCACCTGCTAGCTTTGTAGAAATACAGACATCGATAAATGTTACATTTCAACTTTTTCTTTAAACGTATCAGCCATAATTTACCTTTAATAGATTTGAAGCATAAAAATTTCCATCTCATTCTTCCCACATTTTTTTCGTTTTGCTTGGCACTAGTAGTTTTCCATATTGATTTTACTATAACTCTTTCATATAAATTCTTTTAGAGCCACTACATCACAATTATATTTTTTAATTTCATCCATACATTATTTCACATACTCTATCTACCCTTAACATATTTTTAATATTCCAAACAGCAAGTTTTATAAAATGTTCCTTTTTATTATTTAATCCCACACTTTTTATAATTTCTCTTAGTTTGTTTTTGATCCATCTCATTATTCTTTCTCCTAGCGATTCATTGTTCTTTTTTCTAATTGGACAACCCATATTGGTATCCATGAAGTGAAGTTGTCCTATAGACACATTAGTAGCACAGCAAGTGACAAAATAAAGCACAAAACCTTTTATCGATAATAAACAAAGATTAATCATTCTACGGCATGATAATATGAAGTCACACAATGGAAAAAGCTGTTAGAGACACGCTTGTTTTGTTGAGCTAAGAAATTTTATCATGTGATACATTCATCAGACCTAAACCTGTCAGATTTCCATTGTCCTGCTCACTCCAACAGTTTGGTAGATCGGTACCACAAAATGTTTGAAGAGGTCGAAAATGCATTACTATTTTTATAAACTGGTGTCCCTTCTATAGACAGGAAATCTGTCGTTTATTCAAAACATTGCAAAAATGTATAGATGCTATTAAAAATCATTTTGTTGATTAAAATGTATTCAAAGTTTGTATAAATAAATATTAATTTTGATTTAAAAAGACAGAATTAATTTGTGCACTTAATACATCAATTTTCCACATACTCATATACATGAATTGTCTTGTCTATTGCAGAGTAACTTTAAGTTCACCTATCTTTCTGAATCTTCTCTATAGTGATAAATTTTAGTATAGTCTAATGCTACCACTGCTAAATTTAACGAGTTTTATATGTGAAAACAGAATTTCATAGCAAGTACCAATAATGACAACGGAAAAATCTTGCTTGTAGTTTAAGTACTTTCTGAACACAGCCACATCAGCGATTTCTGAAATACGCATTAAACAATTCTCTCTCGTTTGTTGTCCTCTCATGTTTTTCGCAAAGATCATCCGATCCTTCTGCTTGTTGAGTTTCTCTAGAAAAGACTATAAACTGGCTGAAATCATCTGAAACATACAAACACAACATGATGAGTGGAAGATCGAGAACTTTTTATTCAGAAAATGTAGTTTTTTTTAGCTTTAAATCCCTCTTCATGATAAAGTAACTGCTATCTTTATAAAAGCCTCTTTTTTGTATCAAATGTCACCCTAACCTTATTATTCATCCCTTTGAATTCCAATATTTTATTATTATATTATTCGAGGGTTGGCTAAAACGTTAGCATTCTGCTTCACAGTCCATTCCCTAAAAAGTGAATAATTATATTTGGAAACTTGCAGCAAGAATTGGTTTGGAACCTTTTCTCAAACAGAACAAAAACCAAGGAAATCGTCAGTCAGCAGAAACAAAGCCAACTCATCAATTAGATGTTTGCATTCAGTTAAAAAAAAATGTAAAGGTCAGGTCAAATATTGTCAAAAAGAAGGGGGAGAGGTGCCTTTTTTGTTCGGAGACATTGAAAACAAATCTTTTGTGAATTCGATAGATGTAGAAAGAATCTATTTCTTCATGGCAGACAAAGAAAACAAGTAAATAGAAACAAAACGAATTAATATTTGCAACTACTCAAGAAGTATCATCAAACTCAATAACAGAGAAATAGGCATCCCTAATGACATCTCAAATGCAAATAACCCTAGTGTTATTATAAGTCAAGTTATTTTTATAGAACCAAATAAAAGTGCTCTAGTAAACGCTTACTTGATGATAAACGCTGACATATTATTAATCAAGAAATTGTGAACGCTATTAAAAATTGGATGGTATATGTCATCCTCTTCACTTAGAATGTTGACCAAATTGTAGATGAGCAAGAGTTAAACAAATAAAAATAAAAAAAAACCAAAGAAAAACTTGCATCTTCCTATGCAGTCTCTCCTTAGCTTCAAGTTGTTAAAGAGAATCTGCTAATTCCCACAGACAGTAATAGTTGTCAACTTGGCCTTACTATCTAAACAAAATTAAGGAATCAAGAAGCTAATGGAGAATATATCACAAAGAATTAAGATTTAAAAAACTGACGACTTGGTTCTTCTAAAAAGTTGCTTTATAATCTTGACAAGATTGCAAACCTTGGAAAAAGAATATGAAAAATATGAAGAATTTTGGTCAGAAACTGAGTGGAGGAAAGTCACCAGTGCTTCCTTTTTCATGTTGGAAAAACTAATCTAAACAAGCCAGAAAAAAGTGCAGTTGTCTGAGACAAAATCATAAAGCAGATATGACCAAGAACTCTATAAATAAATGATGAGGATTCCCAAAGTGATAACTATCAAAATGTTTCACCTCAGGGATTATTAAATCTTCATATGTGGTGCAAGTTGACAAGTTGTTTATACAATTGCTTTCTAACATGCCTCTAGAAAGGGAGGCAAACATAATGTAAACATTGTTTTGGCAAAGATTAAAAGATTTCATAGAAGCAAAGATATTTACGTTTTTTTCAATGAATTGGACACTGACGTCAATTAAACTGTTATTTGAAATAACTCAAAAAATTAACGGAATTTTGGATTTAACTGACAAGGCTAATTGGTGATTCATGTTAACAAATGAAAACGTGACAAGTAAAGATACCAGATGGTTTAGAGGGCTTTTCTTTTTGTAGGAACTTGAGATGAATGGCTAGTTAAAACCAAAATTGTTATAAGTTCACAATGAGGGAGGTACTTTGATAACAGATAACCAATATTGTTACATGTGAATTAAAAAGTGGTATAGTTGATTTTTAAGACAAAGCGCGAGAAAATGTGAGTTGTACAGAAAAGTATTCGTAATTCTAGCTAAAAAAAATCACTAAAAAAAAGTTTGTCGGTTTAAAAATAATAATAATAACAAAATCAAAACACATACGTGAGTGCCTGCATACAACAGCATTAATAAAAAATGCAGCACTGAACAGGCACGAGGACCATAAGTTAAAATGGGAAAAGTTTTATAAATCACAAAGTAAGTCTTAGAAGAAGATAATCTTTTGGAAAATATCTTTAAAGTGAATGGGATACATTGGCTATTAATCATTAAATTAGTACCTAGCGTTATGATTGTGGGAGAGTCCTCTCATACCTTTTCTACAATCACAGCTTTTCTCCTACTAAGAAGAGTTTCCACCAATTTATGGTAAATTTCTACAGAAATTTGATTCTGCCCAGTTCAATAGTGCTTATGAACAGTTTGTTCAAACTCTCATTTCTCTCTCTTCCTAAAACTATGTAATAGGATTAAGGTTAACATTATTTACAGACTATTTGAGTTTATGCACCAATGATTTATTATTGATCAACAGACTGATGCATTTGTCAAATTTAAATACCTCTATTGAAACACTAGACTTACCATGTATTGTCATTGTCCAGTATGTTATTGTATTATCCTCAAGTCCAATGAAATTTATGAACTGCATTCATCCTCTAGCAGGTCACTTACACCATTTTCCAATGACAAAAGTACTTGGCCACCACTTGTAATTAAGCCTTAATAGTTCTTTTCTTCTAGACTACTGCCAATAAGTTTATTATATCTAATAAATTACTAACTAGATTTATCTCAAATACTTAAATCTACAATGTTTTGTACATCCGTAAGTTTAAGTAAAAATCAAATCCATCTTGTTATAGCTTTCAAACCACTTACCTATAACTTATCAATTCATTACTTTATCATGCATTGTTACACATGATGTTTGGCACTCGCTAGAAATTTCAAAGATAGAATAATTAAATCCTGTAGAAAACAATAATTATGATCTACTCACTAAACTCATAGCATGTATTAGTATCTAATATAGTTGTTATTATTTAATTTTAGTTTAAGGTCCTTTACGAGGGTCTAGCATGCAAAGATAATCTGATGATTAATAATCAAATAATGTAACATTTTCTCAATAAATATCATATATAAAAAATCGGTAATAAAAGTTTAAAAAAATCATTCTCAATTTGTAGCACACAGCACTTTTATTTCTGTATAAAGAACTGACTCACATGAAAAAAATATTGACATTAATTTACTTACACATGCTGAAATTATGTACAACTTAATACAAATACATGAGATCCAACCTAATGCCTGCTTGAACAATATCACTGAAGTGATCACACAACGTGAGCGTTCTAAAATACGCAAGAATAGTGAGGTTTTGTCGTTTCCTGAGTCTATCTACAGCATCCGAGTTCAATTCAAATAGATGAACTCCAGCTGCAACAAAACCCCAGCTCCTCTAATCAAAAACAAAAAAGGCTTCAACAAACCTAAGACAACTAGAATTTAAATATAATGCTTACTATACCGTCATCAGAAAATTACTTTTCTTTATTAATACTCAGTTTTGTAATTTTTTTATCCTTTCCTATGAAACGAACAGAAACTCTTACACAATATAAATTAGGATTTTTTGTTCTTACACTTAAACAAAATTCTAATTCAAGAGTTGCTGAACACTAAATTGTTAAATTAATATTATTTATACATCCCATATACAACAATGGATAATAAACTGCTATGCAGAAGCAGCATTGAGAACCACTCAATTAACTGAAATTGCAATATTCGTCTTCACCACTGCACATTGCACATCATCAGATTGATTTTGGTTCTAAATGTAACAAAACAATCACTGAAATAGCACAACCAAAGTTCATTACAGTAAGAGGTTTGATAATAAAAGTTGTTCCAAGTTTAATTTAAACATCCATTTTTCATATATTTCTTATAATGCTTTTTTTTAACTATAATATATATATTGCAACTAAACTTGGAAATTACATTCAGAGGTATATGACAATTATGAAATATTATACACAAACATAAATGTAGTTTCATTCATATAAATAGAGACACGCTTAAATACACGGCAAGTTTTTTTCTTAAGACACAATCCAATCGCAAACAAACATGAACACACTCTAGTGATTACTTTGCAACTGAAAACTCAAACGTCTCTTTGCTGCATGAACTGCTTCACATTAATAATATTTGTCTATGTTGTACTTATCGCCTATTATCAAAAATTTGTAGGAGGTTTATAAACAGTTAAGAGTAGTAATTTAATCTATCAACGTATTTCCATTGCTAAGCAGAGTAAGGAGAACTAAGTGATGACGTGTTACGGTTGCCAGTACCTGTTAGTAAGTATAAGGTAGGTGGCGGAGAGCCTCTGTCACGCCTGTTCCCCCAGTTTATCCGCCTCGTACGGCCGACCATCCCCATACATACTGACTGAAGCTATATAATTGTTTGGCATAACCTACAAGTGATAAGACATTAGTAAAGTGATCTCAAAATTTATGGTAAAAATTTACTTCAAATATAATGTCCTGATAACCATAACAGAAAGTGCTGCCAAACGGGTTAGTTGTATTGGTAGAACTTGCCCTATTTAAAACAACAGGGCGCTCGCTTGGGGTGAGCTGCTTACACAACTCATCCCAGCGAGAATACGCCGTAACTTCTGTGTCATCCAGAAGCAAATAGAATTCACATCTCTGGTACATGTTAAAATTATAATGCCCAGGGTAATTCGTGTGCAACACTAGCTTCTTCACTAAATGCGAGCGAGCATCAAATAGCACATCAATACCCAAAGTAAAGTAATTAAAGAAATAATCACTTCTGCGTTGTGTTACCCTACGATGTGCATTGGGGCTATGAATTCGCATCTTGTCTTCACTCTTGTAAAAGACCCTTGACGGCGCCCCCAATGCGGTAGCGACATCTTGAGCTGAATCCCCTAATAGTATCTGCCTCTCAAACTGCAGGACTGTTAAATCAATTTTGCAGGAGTGACTTGCAGCTGTTAGCAAAAGTCGAATGCCTTTGGTGAACAAGTCGCCCCGCAGCACCTCAGCCTTTTGCAAGTATAACTGGCCATGATAACAAGATAATGGCAGTTCTGGAGCGACAGCTTCCTCTATACTACTCCCACAGTATACAACTATGCGGGATACTAGTGGCGAGTTTCCTGGAGGGAAATGAATGGAACCTGCAAGAGAACTTAATAATGATAACAGACACTTACAAGTTTACTCTAGACTAATTTACCCAAATTGTGCGTGCTGCCGGTTTGAAATTTAGACTCGACTGGAAAATAAAAAGACACTCCCCTGAAATTCAGTGCGAACAGCTGTTTTTCTGCATCGTAAACTCCCGGGTGTGTCGCTCCAAACGAGTGCTCTATCAGTTCGATGGCTGGCAGTACTTCTGGAGAATTGAAAGGATTTCCGCTGGAAAAAACCACAAGTAAATGTGCCCCGGCCGCCACGCGCTCAGAGACTCACCAGTATTTCAATTTGACTAACTTCATATTATAAATTTCTATTATTTTTAGTCTTTGGACGACGGGATCGAAAAATAATCTGATTCCGTCCTGAGGTAAATTTATAATTAGGTCTACTTCTAATGGGTTCTGGAACAAAATCATCTTGCGTTATGAAACATTACCAACCAGTTAATTGCAAGTTACTTCCTTATTAAATATTTCGAGTTGGTTGTGCTTTTTGAAAAGCGGATGTGAAGTTTGAGGCGACTATAAATAACTTGATTTTGAAGTCTATTTTACAAATGTTATCATTCATACAAGAGAGTAAACAAACAAATTGAATTAAATGTCTAAAAACATTTTAAAAACCTAGAATCTTGCGAAAACACTAAAAAATTAATCATATAGCAGTTTTCTTTACTATTTATAATTGTAAATAGATGAGAATCGCATACGTGGTGATATTAGAAAGTTCTAAAAATGCACCACAACACATAAGCATATGTAACTCTGCATACTTTAGACTTTCCTTTATTTGTTTGTTGAGAGCTGTTTGATTTGTCTACAGCAGCACTGCAGCTTCATGGATGTTTGTAGTTCTGTCATTTTCTTTAGAGCATTATTTCCATTATCCTTTTTCCTTGTGCCAACCTGTACAAGTTCCTTACGGAACAGTTGCTGTAATCTCCTGTATAGGTTATTAGTTTTTCATAAACGGTTGCTTCCTGCAAGTTAAAGCTTCACACTCACATAACACGCTGTCTCTAGTTCCCTGTAAAATTGTCTATAACTCAGGTTTCCATTGCATAATCCTTATTTTGTTGAGGTGTCCTCTGAGAAAACAATGTCCTATGAAGGAGACCCATTATATACTTTTTCCATTAAGCGCGCTCAAAATTTAAATTTAAATAAAACCAGTTGTGTACGAGATATCATTAATTTTTTTAAATTTATTTAAAAGTGTGTTCGATTACATTATGTATGGAATGATATCGGCCAAATGGACGCCGCCGTTTTGCTGGGCGGTGCCTAACCGAGAGGTCGAATTTCCTATGACTCGACCACATAAAACGAGCTCGATATCATTAATGCCATTGGTTATGTTGACTTTTAAGGCATCGATCGTCTTAATCGCATAGACCCGTGATTTAACGTAGCCCCACAAGTAAAGGTCTAATAGCGTTAAATCACACGATCTCGGTGGTCAGTTGACGTCGCCAAAACGTGAGATAACCATTCCGTCGAATTTGTCGTGCAAAAAATCTATTGTTGGATGCGCTGTGTGGCACGTAGCGCCGTCTTGTTGGAACCACATGTCGTTGAGATCCATATCTTCTAATTTAGGCTAAAAAAATTGGTTATCATTGACCTGAACCTCTCGCCGGTGACAGTTATGGCAGTGCCAGTTTTATGTAGGAAGAAATGACTCCGCCGGACCAAAATCCACACCAAACAGTGATTTTTTTCTGGATGCATTTGGAACTGATGGGTCGCGCTGCCGAAGATGATTTTCCGTCTAAAATCGGGGTCCACTTCCAACTGCTCCAGAACCCAATCAACGAATGCTCGACGTTGTCTATGGTCGTTTATCTTCAGTTCCTGAGTTAATTGAATTGTGTACGGGTGCAGGCCCAAGTTCCGACGCAAAATTCGCCAAATTGAGATCTGCGGAAGGCCAAGTTCTTGGACACGACAAAGAATTGACTCTGCCTCAGGTTATCCTGCACATTTTCGTTTACTGTAGCAATGTTTTCTGCAGACCTCACGTTTCGACGTCGTACGAGTATCGTTTGATTGTTTACCGAACCAGTTGATTTGAATTTGCCCACCAAACAACGAATAGTCGACTCAACAGGGCGATTATGTGCATCGTAAAAATAACGTAGGACACGGAATATAACTCGAAGTGAGCATTCATTTTGATAGTAAAGTTTAATAATTTTCACATGTTGCTCAACACTGTAACTTTCCATAATGATTTGCCCAACAATAATTACTATAATCTTCAAATTTGACAGCTGTGGCTTCACCAACATGACCGCTATACACTGTCAAAATTCTAGTGCCCCTATTGGAAAACCCTTTAGTTCGTTTTCCAATTCGTTTCCGAGATAGTCCTTTTAAAAAGGTATTTCCATGTCTTTGTATTGGTACACTTCTTATTGTACTAGAGTCGGTTGGGAGCCTATCTATGGAGTTGATAATCCTTTTGTGCTAACTCACCAGCTTTCTTATTGCCTGCAATTCCACAATCTCCTGGTACCCACAAGAGAGTCAACTTGTGGTTTACCAGAGCACCAAGTTCTGCGCAGCATTCCCATACCTCCAGGCTCTTTAATGCCTTTAGGGGTGCCTGACTGCTCGTGAATATATTGATTGGCCTATTTTGATAAGCTTTCAAATTATTTTGCCTGGCGCAATGCAGTATATCTCCGCTTGAAAAACGGATATGTATTTTCCTAGTCAAAAGTTTAACTGCAATTTTCACAGTATACGCCCGTTCCAGACTTGGTCCTTGATCCGTCTGTATACTAGATCATTTTTCCTAGTTTGTTTTTGTTGCTTATTTCGTTTGTACACTATTTCGACTTATAACATTAACCTCGAAATTCATGTTGATTGCGAATTTTGGCGTTATATGATACTTTAGTTTAGAACAACATTAGATAGAGTGCCTAATAGGAACGTCATCTAACAATCAGTTCTCTAAAATGCTTAAAGCAGTTGAAAATTGGCTTCAGTATATGATCAAAAACGTTTCTAGAGTGTAAATATTCTTTCACGATATGCTTTCTGTGAACTAATGCGTAAGAACGGTTTACAAGTTTCTTTAGTTTTTCTATCCATTGAGGCCCGATTTGAACTAGGTGGTGGTTACTGCACAACATCCATTGAACTTTTTTCCAGCCAAACTGTCTATTTGATATCTAAGGTCAATTATCATAATTTAAAATTCTCACTACAATACTTATTTGACGATAGTTACACACGGTTGAATTTTAAATTTCTTTGACGGCAGCAAGTCAGGATATTTCACGTTTTGCTTGGGTACTGAAATGAACCACATAAACCCAAATTTCATCACTCATAATATTATCCAAGATAAATTTCTTTTCTCTTAGTAACTTTTTAGAAGACCCAGTCATTTGTTTTTATGATCCTTGCATAGCATTTTTTAAATCTAGGAAGCAGAAACTTGATAGTTATTTAAAGTTAAAATTATTTCATAAATTTCTTGAGAACGCGCGCCTCTTCACCATTACAAAATGTTCTATTTTTTCCAAATCGTCATGAAGTCAGGTCGGCTTGGAATTTGTTGCACAAACACATGTCCTTTTCATTGAATATCCGCTAATGAATTTCATTTCGATTCACTTATGTTTGGAGATATTTGATAATTACAAGTACCCTCATCTTATAATGGTAAACTTGGATTAGTGAATAAAGACTAGAAACGCTGGTACTGCGATTAGTCCTCACATCAACCTATTGATATCTACTGAATTCATCACTATATCACGTTTCATTAACATGCAGCAAACATCTATAGTTTTAATATCGGGCTGCCTCATACGATGCCCAACTACAATTAGTTGTTGCAGGAGGGAAAAGAGGGGAAGAGTGGGAGAAAATGGAATAGACATGAAGGAGTGAAGAGAAGGAATATGACGGGAGAAGAGTGAGAAAAGGAGAACAGGAGAGAAAAGATGAGGGAGGTGGGGGAAAGCGGGGGGGGGGGATGAATGAAAATAGGAGGAAGAGAAAGCAAAAAAAAAGGAAGAGAGAAGGAATTAAAAAAGGTATTTAGATGTATATAAAAGGAGTTATCAAGAATAGAATAAAGAAGAAGCAATATAGAATTCAGGTTTGCAAAAAGAATACATGGGGAGGGGGTTATCAAAACCCTCAAGTAACTACTTAAGCCTCGTACTGCGTCCCATACCAGTTGGTTCATTATGACTATTAAATTTAGAGGTAATAACGGCTGCATGCAATTACTCAGTATAGTATAATTGTAGAAAAATTAATTTTTGATGTGAATTGACGCATTTTTATATTGTAGGACAGCTTTTTTAAATAAAATACAATTATCTGAATTGTTTACTGTAATGCATTATAAAAGTTCGTGTTTCTACATTTAGATATTAAAAAACAAATTTTTTCAACAGCGCAATTATATTCCACTACAATAACCCCACAATAATTTCTTAACAGATGGATTGAAAAAAGGTCCATCCAAAAACACTAGATTTTTATATAGAAATATATTAGAACTTTCTGTACACTAAGAAGACTTTACAATCTACGAGAGCTGATGTTCGCTATAGTGGTGACCATAAGTTCCGACAGGAATAAACCAAGATTAACTATTAACATAAATAACACCTGAAAAATATTTACACTCTGGAAAAGCGCAATAAAAATTTACCAAAATAACTAAATAAAATAAATAAAAGTCTAGAAAAACAAATATTTTCCTGCAATGTAAGAAACAATGAAAAATCTACGCCTTATAATTAAACATACGTACACGTTGTACTGAATTAAAATCAGTGTTATACAACCCATCTCTTTAGGTTTCTTTAAAAGGTTTTTTTTAATATGTAGTTACAACCGGCTCCTACACACAGCGTAGTAACAAAAAGGTAAAATAACAGCCCGTTGCAAGGTAATTTATCATGTAAGTGCAAGAACGGCGAATGTCTAAACGTCAATTCGTATGAAGAAAAAGTAATTAAAAATTATCAAACAAAAAAGTCGGAAAGACCTATAACCTCAAGGGTACACGCAAATACTTGGGACATTTAAAAATTATTTGTACTACATACAATTGTTTTCTCCTCGCTAATATTTTATTAGGGAGAAGTAAGCACAAATTCCGTTTCAACATATTTTACTTCAATGATAATGAGGATATCCTGGCGAAATTACTAATAAGATAAGGGAGAAAAGAAGGCTGAGAAGAGAGTGGCACACTAGACGATATCCTGAAGAAAAGCGAAGATTAAACAATTGTACCAGAGAACTTAAAAAGCTACTGCAAGACTATAGGAACGACTCCCTTCAAGAGTATCTGAAGGAACTATCTGCAACAGAACAAAGCGACTACTCCTTATGGAAAGCCACGAAAAGGTTAAACAGCCTCAGAAGCCAGTACCCCCACTCCGTAAAGTAGACGGGACATGGGCTAAAAGTGATGCCGAGAAAGCTGAAGTTTATGCAAACCACCTCAAAAAAGTTTTTCAACCTGAACCTGGCATCCCTGGAATAGACGAAGACGAAATAGAACACTACCTAGAGGCCCCGTTACAATTAACGCCACCAATTAAAAACTTCAAAATGAAGGAAGTAAAACAGCCATCGCTAAATTGCCAGTAAAAAAATCACCGGGGTACGAACTTATAACAGGGCGTATACTAAAAGAATTACCGATTAAAGGACTTAAGTTGTTAACACTTATATTTAATGCCATACTACGAACTGGTCACTTTCCTGCACAGTGGAAAGTTGCAAAATCATCTTAATTCCAAAACCCGGTAAACCCCAAACATTGCAGAGTCCTATAGGCCTATAAGTCTACTACCTGTTACCTCTAAACTGTTTGAAAGACTACTACTCAAAAGATTAATGCCCATTGTAGAAGATGAACACCTTATACCGGATCACCAGTTCGGGTTTAGGACTGAACATTCAACCGTAGAGCAGGTCCATCGTGTGGTAGATATTATAAATGCATCCTTCGAAGCAAAAGGTACTGTAGTGCAGTATTTATCGACGTCAGTCAAGCGTTCGACAAAGTCTGGCATAAGGGGCTGCACTATAAACTAAAGAAATGGCTACCGGATAACTACTATCGCATTCTAAAATCCTATTTACACGATAGACTATTCCAAGTTAAATACGAAAATGAACTCACTAATCTTATGCCCATAAATTCTGGTGTGCCACAGGGTAGTGTCCTGGGACCGCTCTTATACCTCCTCTACACGGCTGACTTACCGACTTGTGAAACTACCACAACCGCCACGTTCGCGGATGATACTGCGCTGCTAGCTACCGACTGTGACCCAATTAGAGCATCAGCAAAACTGCAGAACAGGCTCAATACTGTTCACGATTGGTTTAAAAAGTGGCGCATTAAAATAAACGACGTGGTATATGCCCGCCAATAATGCTCAATGGACAGCAAATTCCGCAGGCTGATTCGGCTAAATATCTGGGAATACATCTCGATAAGGGCCTTACGTGGAAAACACACTTGTTGAAGAAAAGACTACAATTAAATTTAAAATTCAGCAAGCATTACTGGCTACTGGGTAGAAACTCGAAACTTTCTCTCGACAACAAGCTGTTAATATATAAGGTCATATTCAAGCCCGTGTGGATGTATGGTATCCAGATATGGGGAACTGCTTCATCTTCCAATATTTCGATAATTGAAAGATTCCAGTCAAAAACACTCAGAACCATCACTAATGCACCATACTACATAACCAATGCGGACATTTACAGTGATCTAAAAATAAGTTTAGTGAAAAGTGAAATAGTTAAAAATAGTGAAAGATATATCAATAAACTAGAATTGCACCCCAATCATTTAGCTTTAAACCTACTGGATAGCAGTGAACACAACCGCAGACTTAAAAGACACTACTACACCTTGGACTTACCCTTCCGGATTTAGTACTAGTATTCTTACATTAAGTTACAGCAGAAGTGACGTTAATGAACGTCAACTTCCACCTAAACCCACACTTACGTAAATCATTTACTTATTGCTTTGCAGCAGATTGTAAATAGTTATGTATCTGATCAATAAAAAAAAAAAATGATAATGAAGTTTTTTGTTATTACTTCGGCAGTTTTTGCAGAGCTGCTGCAAACCGTTCTTTGAGTGTAGCACGGCGCCACTTCTGAAGCAGGGACTGAACTCTTCTCAAGCATCGACATCTATTAATTTAAAATGCAAATATTTGAACTATGTGTATTACAGGTCGGTACATTCAAGATGTCAGAGATCATGTTAGAACCATGGTACGTCTACTGTGACTCAAAGAATATCTCCGGAACCACGCAATATAATTGTAGCAACTATTTGCATACCTTCATAACCTTCAGCTTCTGTAGAGCGATGTGAATATAGAAAAATCGATCATGGATTGACTTTTGTCATCTTAAAATCCTCACGGACGATAATATGCAACATTCTGTAAGACAGGCCTGTGGCTTTCTCCAGCGCATCGTATGTGATTCTCTTATTTACCATTATCAAGTCGGAAACACGCGGGATAATGTGTGGCTTGACTGGATTTATCTGACATCCTTAGTACCGTTGAACTCCGCTAGGCAGCGAAATAGTACGACTGGGCGCTACGTTCCTACACACGACTCCTAACATCGTATGAATTTCCGAAGCAGTCACTCCTTTTCTCCAAAGAAACCTCGCTGTCTATCGCTGCTCATAATTGTCTGCTTTCGTGGTTTTTCGTCCACACCTGTATACTTAACACTGTACTAATGACTCACAATCGTTCTTTCTAGTGGTATCAAGTAGCGATATACTCTTCACATACGCACTAGACGCATATTTCAATCTGCAATACAACAAGAGTTTCGAGAATCATTTTTATTGGCCGTAAATAATATCTACACAACTTATGCTAATTAAAAACAATCTCTTTATAGGTTCGGTCACGTTCCCTACAAATTTTTGCTGTTAGTGAAGGTAACAGTTCCATAAAAATCTTATAATTTGTAAAAGAAAATCAAAGTCAAGTTACACCATTAACATTTAATACTAAAGACAATCTCTATATCAATATCGTAATTGGATAAGGGAAAGACAGAAAAAAGAGAGTATGAGAGCGGAGATAGAGAGGACTAAGAAGGATTGAATCGAATCAAAATTAAAGCTATCCGGTGTTGATTCGCCTTAGTTTTTATGAGCTTGAACTAGTTAAGTTTTAAGAATAAATAAGATTATTCGGTTGACAAATCAATTTTAAAGAACATAATTTTGCTTGCTGTTACCCATTTATGTCGTTTCACTTTTTTTTACACGGAGCTAAAACTTTTGAGCTCACCCTTATAACGATATAACAAATGTAGTACTCACTATCTTTTCTCATAATTCACAAATAATTGTTGTTAGATTTGACTTCCTCGGAATACGGCATATTTGTACAAAGTCTGTTCTAGAAGAATGTCGTGTGGCAATTCTCTCAATTCTGTTGAAACTTGGGAAACGAAGCATTATGCACAAATAAATAATTTAAATTTCATTAAAAGTGTACGCTCTAATTATCAAAATTTGGTTGTCCGCCGTCTTCAGCAAAGGATGGGCGCAATATCTTATGTCCAAACACAGCATACCAAATGATAACCATTTCAATCAAATGCAATGCAAGGTGCAATTAACATTATCTCAAATACATTTATCATAAAAGAGTAATCTAAAAGTTTTATTTAAATATTAAACAGAATAACAAATATTTGTATTTCGTTAAAATCGTTACGAATCTATATTTCAACTATCAGCACATTTTGAATATAACGAACTACTGGGTGCGAGAAAATAAACGCAAAATTTAATTTTGACGCTATCTATAGGATTGTTGATAAAATTTTAATTTGTTTATATATTTGAATTAACAAGTGTAGAACATTTTATTTTTATCGTTTTCAAGAATAAAAATAGTTTCCTCCAATATATCCTACATCATCGACGAACGTGTATTTATCGTGACGGTCTACTATCAGAATAGCGTATTTCTTGAAATTTCTTAAGAAAAGCGAAAGGCAAATTCGATAAATAAAAGCACGTTGAATGAGTCAACAGTTGTTCGGTAAATATATGTAATTTTTCTATAAAATAAAATTTGTAATTTTGAAAAAAAAATCTTTCGTTTCAATCAGTTTCATCAGAACATTCGAAAGTATTAGGACAGTAGCTGATGGCTGATAATAATGAGTCGAAGACAGGGCGATCGATCAATTTGACCACTTCCAAAGTCGTTGCGGCTGTGTAAGGCAGTGTTTTTTAAGCTTCTTGAATGCGCGACCCCATTACAAGTTAAAAAATTCTGGCGACCCCCACAGGGCTATAATAAAACTATGTCAGTGATTTTAAAGACACCGTATTTAATTTTCTTTCTGTTAAGATCTATAGACATTGTCAAGTAAGGATCTGCGACCCCCCTGGGGGATCGCGACCCACAGGTTGAAAAACACTGGTGTAAGGACTCTGAAAATGAGCCCACTACCTCCTCCAAGAAGAGAAGCAGCTCGTCTCAATATAAGCGATTGGTCAGTTAGAAAGATTCTGAAAGTGGATTTCGAAATGTTACCCTAGATCCAACTTCAATAGCCATTCACATAGGTCAATTTCGACTAAAGATTGATTTTTGCTATTGACTTGTTGAGGAAATTCCGAGAGGAAGCAATGTATGTGAAACACATTCATTTTAATGACCAATGCTATTTCCAATTGGATGGATAGATCAATAAGCAGAAATATTGGGATAAAGAAATTCTCATCTGACTGAAATCACTGCATGGCGCTCAATCAGCTACAGAAGCATCATGGGGCTATTCTTCCCCTCAAAATGTGTTTATTGAAATTCCTTGAAATTCGACGCCAGAGAATGGTTGCGGATTATTCGTTCCAGCAAGAGGAAATCACACTCTATCGCACTGCGAACAATTTCCAATAGATTTTTATTATTTGAATACATAATTCTCAGGTTGGATGCTCTCAGAAAGCCACAAGGAGGTATTAATTGGCCAAGTAATTCACCCGAACTCAACCGCTGTAATTTTTTTTCTAAAGTTATTTGAAAAATCGAGGGTATTAGACCTCCATCGGATTATATGTGAAGTCTAAGGAATTCCAGACCATTTTTGGGATAATGCTATAACGGCTTTTGAAAGTACTCACTTTGAAAACTTTTTTCATAATATCCACGAATAAAATTCTTGTATCTAAGTTTTTATTATAATTAATTCTTCAAAATTTGCGCCCAGTATATTTAATATACAAAACAAAAATCCTGCTTTATATTTATAAATAATAATCGTTATAAATGACATTATAAGAAAGTGAAAAAATACTCACATATACAGTTTTAATTTATTCCCCAATTTGATCTAAAGACGCCAATTTTTAAAATTAGTCAAATTTTCATGAAAGTTATATTTAACATCCTTGTGTTAGTAAAATTGCCCATTTACGTATGAAACACAATGTCTGGCATATGTCCACCAGCACTGAGTCTACATGCATTTATGAGTTCCTCAAAATTAGTAATAATCTCTCGCAAATGTCTGGTCCGATGCTTCCAATCGCGCGTATAATTTCCGCCTTTTCAGAATTGTAATCAGGCCTGCGAACTTCCCGATTAAAATTCGGCGCCCTTTATAAAACACATTTTATTGGTCGAAAATTAAAGATAACTTAAAAAATACACTTCATAAAATATTGAATCATAAAAAAGTTTTCAAGATGCCAAATATATACATATTGGTTTGAATATCGTGAACAAATTTCTTTTCCGCACCACATTCAAAGATAATTTGTTGTGCGATGGATTCCTAGCGGACAAAAATAAAGTTTCCATTTTTCTAATATTACTTCTTTGGCATTTAATAGTATTTTTTGCTTCACGAATACCCGAAATCCTATTACATAGAGATTCTCTTTGTTCTTTCAAATAGCTTATTACTAATTACTACGTACTTCTGTCTGTTCTTTTTTTTATACTACTGAATGACGGTTTAATCAAAATGTTTATCCATTTTGCATGTGTCATATGTGCGAGTTATACAGACGGGCACGTGGCGCTCGAGGAACTATGACGAACTAAAATTATTTGATAATTTGTTGTGGACTGTACATAAACTTCCAATAGGTCGAGTTTTAAATTCACCAACGGGAGGATTAGGTTGTGTAAAAATTATGTGAACTTCACCGTTCTAGAAGTATTTGGTGATTTATAAACAGTGTCGAACGTCACGTATCCAATTATAAGTTAAAGAAAACAATCTCTTCGCAGAAGCAGGTTTCCTGGAGGCTTTTAAAATACTCGTCTAAGCTGTGTATCACATCTTCGAGTAATTTAAATTTTTGTCCAATCAAGAAAGTTTTGAGCTTAAAGAACGTGGTAAACCCTCGGGAGTTCAACTGGCCAAATATGGGGAATGCGAAAGGATTTTAAACCTCAGTTTGGTAAATACTTACATACTTAGCAGCAAAGTTTAAATAAGTCGATACGTTGTCGTAATAAAACAATACTTTTTTAACCACTTCAAGGCGTTCTTCTGCGATTGCTTCCTTCAATTTCTCGTGCAATATTTGCTAATAGTAATACGTTTCCCTTTTATCAAAGAAAAATTGCTTTCACGTTCCAAAACACTGAGTTTCAAGAGCATGGCACGCTTTTCACTATTTTGAAGACGGTTCACCTCGTGCGGTCCACTGTTTAAATTGTGGTTTTATTTCCGGTGTATTAATGAATCAGTTTTCGTCCATAAAAAAAGTGCCGAAATCATTTATAACTATATAAATACATAATGCTTATTATATTCTACTAGGAGTTGCCCGCCAAAAGATATTTTTGGCGTCCTAGACTGACAATTTTTCACCCGCCTTCCCTCAAATTTTTGCAAGGTACGAACGTATAAATTTTTAATTAGACCGGCTTTTTCTCTGGATCAGAAACATGAAACAATTGAACATCCATTCATGGTGGACGTAAGCATAAGCCGCCCATAGGAAATACGTAATACATAAAGTTGAATTCATACAAAGCTTATGCGCTTGTTTATAATGCACTCCCGTAATTTTTACGTTTTACGTTCATTTTAAGTAATTTTTAATTTTTCTCTAGATTAATGTTGGCAACAGTAACAGAATGTTTGTTTTTATTCTAAAACAGCTGGGACCCCGCAGGCTTCATCGACGAAGCCTGATCTAGACGCCAGGTAGTCGTGTAGAACATTCCACATGTTTCTGCGACAATAATCAAAATATTTAAATAATTAAGAAACGGTTAAAGTTAGAAGGCTGATTTTTGCGCCGAATTAGCAAATATAGTTGTGAATGTGGTGTGCAAGTTTCAAGGAAATCGGTTGAAGCGTCTAGGAGGAGATAGAATTATAAGTTTAGAAAGAAAGAAAGAAAGTTAGGGAGATAAGACAATTATAAGATTATTTATCTAAAATTTTATTTCTATTTTTTAAGGTTACGTTAGTCATTGTTATCAAAATGAATAATACAGCTTGTTGGACAATTGAATATGCTACTAAAATCTATTTAATCTTTAAACTAGCTGTACCCGCCCACGCGTTGCTGTGACTCTGCTTTTATGTCCAACAGATGGCGCTGCTTTTCAAAAATGCATGTTTTTACCTGTGTGACATCTATATAAGTATATAAAAATACACGCGTATTTGAAATTTGTGTCAAAATTTCAAAGAAATCCGTGAAGAACTTTCGAAGATTTTTATTTATATAGATATAGATTCTAGCTTAGTGCTATTCAACTAATGTTTCATTAATGCGCAATTAGCTTCCGCCTACAATTCTATTCCACAAAAAATAAAAGGATTCTGGAAACAATTGGCATAAAACAACAAAAAATTATCATTTATTTCAGTTTATAATTCGAATTATGCTAGTGACGTAATAAGATAGTAGGGTGTATTATTGGTTGCAGCTGTTCATCCATTTTTTAATTAGTACTGCTTTCCTTTTTCCGCATATAAAGCTCTTTGTCTTATTCACATTGATAACAAATATTTCCTTGGACAGTTGGATTTCGTTTTTCCCTTGAATTTCTCTAGGACGCTTTTCTTATTTGTAATTATACAAAGCTCTTGCCTTCGTAATTGCTAGAAGTCTACTACTACGTATGCTTGATCATCAATTATCGTGTATTCACAATTGTACTATAAAACTTGCGAGTCCAGGTTTTAGTCATCACATTTTGTTTTCATTGCGGTTCGAGGTAATCTGTGCGAGATTTTTTCACTTTTGAGACATAAGATAAAATCTTAACCTGTAAACGAAGTCACGCATCAAACCATCCATGAAACTATCCAATGACCGTCAGATGTTTTACTAATATACGAGGTGTGACAGAAAAGTAATGAGACTGATTTTTTATTTACCAAAGTTTTTATTTTTTTCAAACATCAATGTTATCCCCTTCAAAGTAGTTCCCTTGGGCAACTAGACACCGATCGAGACGTTGTTCCCACTGTTGATAGCAGCGCTGAAAGTCTTCAACCGGTATGGTCTTCAGCATGTCCGTTACACTCTTTTGGATGTTTTCTAAAGTCCCAAAATGAGAAAAATAAATCTTGCTCATTAACGATTCTGTCAAGAAGACACTTTCGAATGTCCTTCTCAATTGTGAGGTTTTTTGATACCATTTTGGCACAGACCTTTCGCATGTGCAAATGTTCAGTCAAAATTTCCCCATAGGCCTGTTTTAACTTTTTAAACATCACACTTGCCAATTCTCCAAGCTTAACACAAAATTTAATGGCACAACGTTGCTCCAAATTCCGCTGTTCCATTTTGCGTGACGCACAATCAAAATACAACTTCACTAATAGCAGTCACAAAAATCACGTAGTTAACGGAACGAGTTGAAACTCGCACTGAGCTATGGGAGGGTATTTATACACGTACTCTATCAAGGACAACAGCGTAGCGTTGCCAGATCGCTTGCAGTGTTGCCAGTCTCATTACTTTTCTGCCACACCTCGTATGATGTATGTGTATATTTCAGTGCTATTTGTTTCGGTGCATATTATATACTATTTATTGTGACAAGTTGACAAAATTCAAAACATTCAGAATTAGTAACGACAGCGTTATAAATCTGTGTAATAATGAATTCGTGTTTTCGGACGATTTACAAGCTGCAATCAATTACAACAGAAAATTAGCAGTGGTTGGTTTTGATAAATGTAAGACTTATCTAATCGGAAATTAGTAAAACATCTATATATGCAACTTATACGTCAGAATTGCGTAGGAACAGAATGCTGATTGCACAATCTGACGCAAATGCACGTGTCAACGACGTGCGCAACACACAGGAATACGAAATAATCTAAAAATTAAACGCCAGCCTTTTCACGCAGTCTTTTATACCGAAATATAAAATTTAGCTACAAGCAAAATTCCACACACATACAAAAAGGTTGCTAAACAATAAAAAAGCTCAGAGATATGCGCGCTAAAAATAATAAGTACGTTGTCACCTAAAAATAATTCGGCTGTCAACATCAGTGACAAAACATTCAATGAAGTTCATACGTAAAAAATCGCTGAATTTGCCTCAAACAAAAGGTAGTGGATTTGTAAACATTTGTGTATGTAACATTTATTAGATAATCTCATTAAATACGGAATAACACGTTAGTCATTTACATTGATTTCATGGGTAACAATGTGGACAAAACGCGTCGTTGCTTCCTTTTAGTAAAATCTGTAATATTTTTAAGCAAACCATTTTTTGTTCAATCTTAACACTTACAAATGTACAAACCATTGAATATTTCTATAATGATACAGCTCACACATTTTTCACATCACCTCATCCTCAATATAAATTAACAGTTACGTCACCAGAAAGCTTCTATATTAATTTCTTAATCAATTATAAACTAACGTTAATTTTCCGTGGTCCCTAAGTCATCATGTATCCATTTGTATAATTATTTTTTTTTCACTAATAAATCCTTGCTAATCAGCATGCGTCATTTAATTATGGTTTTGTTTATTTTTGATACTACAATTTGCAACTTTTCTAACCATTCGCACAATCTGGCTTCAATGACCCACAATTCACAACACAATGGGGAGTTCACAAAGGAGCTCAGTATTCCACCGAAAAGAGAGTACAGGTGTGGGTTTTTCATAAATAAGCCATCTCCATCAGAAAAATCGGTCAAAAACTGCTGACGTTGAAATCATCAGCGGCATCTGTCATACACCGGTTCGCAGAAACCACTCAAAATTGCGACCATAATAGGTGGAAAACTCAAGAAAACTTCAGAAACCGAAGATCACTTTGTGGTTTTGTTAAGCAAACGAACTCGGACCAAAAACGATAGAAATATTCAACAACAATAGAATCTAACTCGACTTAATCCAATTTCACACGCTATTCTGGAGCGTCGCTTGTTAGAAGCAGGTCTAAAAGGGTGTGATGCAGTAAAAAAAACCTTATAACCACGCCGTGCCATCGGGACTCCGCCTTTATGGACGTAAGAAGTTTGTGTTACAAGATACATTAATAACCCAAAGTAATCCGCAAAAGTGTGCAAAGAATATTTGGTGAGAATGGAAGGTTGTAGGAAGTTGAAAAACACATGTAGCCACCACAAAGCTCCGACTGCAACTCAATTGAATTATCCTTAAACGGTGCCTATAGTCAGCGAGAGAGTTGTGAAGAGTGACACAGGACACGCTTGGAAGCAGCTAGATGCCAATATCCTCGAAAAACTCACAGAAAGAATGCTAACACATCACTCAATAAGTTCGTAGGATGACTGTTAGATGATGCCACTATTGACAAATCCGTATCATTTTTAAGAAGTACTAACTTTCAAATCATACGTGTCAAAATTTTATGACAATCTGACGTTTAGTTTAGAAGTTACAGTGGTTTTAGTGACGCTACTTGTATTATTCTCAAAACAATGGAAAAATCTAAATTTCGTGTGTTGATAAAGCATTGCTTTTTAATGGGAAAAAATACCGTTCAAGCAAGGCAATGGTTTGACAAGTGTTATTGAGACTCTGCTTCATCGAAGCAAATGGTAGAGAAGTGGTTTGCTGATTTTAAACCCAACCCTACAAACACCGACTATGCTGAAAGCTCTGGTCGCCCAAATTCGGCAGTTATTACAGAAAACATAAAAAAAGTCCACAAAATAGTTTTGGGCGATCGCAAATTTGAAGTTGCGTGAGATAGCTGACACTTTAAAGATATCAGAAGGCAGTGTATTCACCATTTTGCATGAACATTTGTCCCTGAGAAAACTTTGTTCGAAGTGGGTACCGCGTTTACTCACAGTCGATCAAAAACAGCAACGCGTCAACGATTCAGAGCGCTGTGTGGAGTTGTTCCAGCACAATAAAAAGGATTTTTTTCATGCGGTATGTGACAATGATTGTCAAATTGGCAGTCAGCTGAGTGGACAGCAAAAGATGAAAGCCGCCCAAACTGACCAAAAACGCAAATGACAACTGGTAAGGTTTTGACCTCCGTATTTTGGGATGCGCACGGTATTTTATTCATCGATTAGCTTGAGAAAGAACCATCAATAGCAAATATTATGTGACGTTATTGGTGCGACTGAAGGAAGAAATTGTGGAAAACGACATCAAATGAAGAAGAAAAAGTGCTCTTTCACCAAGACAACGCACCGTGTTACAAACCGATCGCAACAATAGCAAAATTGCACGAATCGCACTTTGAATTGCTTCCCCATTCACCGTATTCTCCGAATTTGGCTTCCAGTTACTACTAGCTAAAAAGAATACTCCAGGAAAAGAGATTTGTTTCCAATGAAAAAGTTATTGCCGAAACTGAAGCCTATTTTCAGGCCAAAGAAAAATCGTTCTACCAAAAAGGCATCGTAATGTTAGAGAAGCGTTGGAATGAATGTATCACTCTTGAAGGAGACCATCTTAATGAATAAAGTCGAATTTTGCCTAACAGTTGTTGTTTTATTAGCCACCGCACGAACTTATTGGGTGATGTGTTATGTGTATGTGCCGTTAAGGGCGGATATTTCGAGCAACCCAAAATTTAATGAAAAATACAGTTTGACCTGTTAATATTCATTTGTGGGTGCTATAGATGTATTGAATAAATATTTTTACGATGATTTTGATTCAATTTGTTTTAAGAAAATTTAGCACTTCAAGATTGTCCTAAAACTCATGGACGGTAGTGTATGCACAGCATGACAAATTATCTTTGTATGCAGTGCAATACTATCGTTTGAGTATCTCGGAAAAAACGCGCTGTCCGGTGATGTAATTGTGTATATTTTCAGCTAATTGGTAAAGTTCCTGCATGAACAACTATATATTATAAACATCTAAGGATAGTTTTCATGTTTCGAACTTTATTATTTAATATTCTCATTAGTACACGGTGGTTCAAATGTGATCGGAACTGATTCATTTGCAAACAAGGCGCACTGCGCAGCAGTTGTTCGACCTTGAGATAGTGGAACCACAACCTCTATTTCCCGTCCTGTTCGGGTTAGAATCTGTTCAGCACTGTTAGGTACCGCGGAGCGTGAAACAATGTATTGTGATTAAATTTCTCGTTGGAGTAACTGCCCCAACAACGGTATGAAGAAATGTATCTCTCACAGACCCGTATACTTGAGTGGTATGTGCTTCAGAGAGGGCAGAGAGCGTGTGAAGAATGAACCGCATGATCATCGACCGCAACATCCGTCATCGAGCTAAACATTGATCGTGCAGACGCGCTTATTCGTGAGAATAGGCGCAGCATTATCAAACTTAGAGAAATGCAGGCCATCAGTGTTGGTAGTGTAGAAGACATCGTAAAAAACCACCTGCACTATCGCAAGGTGAATGCACTTTGACGGACGAGAACAAAATGGTAATGCATTTTTGAAATCTATAGTGACTATTGATGAAACGTGGGTGTACTACTTCATTCCTGAGTCCCAGCAGTCATTCACCAGTTCTCCCAAACCCAAGAGAACGCGGAGAAGCCATTTGGCAGTAAAAGTGATGGGAACGGTCTTTTAGGACTGGTAAGAATGTAGCTATGTAGACTTTCTGACGGCTGCTACAACAATCAATGTAGTTTATTATTCAAACCTCCTGGCAACGGACCTGAAAGGAAAGATTCCACCCAAGCAGAAAACAGTTAGAAAGCGGGTAGCCTTCTTTCAAGACAATGCACGACCCCATACGCCCAAAACAACAATGAAAACCCCCCCAGAAAATTGAACTGGAACCTTCTGCCACATCCGCCGTATAGTCTTGATTTGGCCCCAAGTAATTTCTACTTGTCCGGAAGGCTCAAATCAAACTTGCCAGGCATGCGCTTTGCAGACAACGACGCCGTCATCCAGAATGTTCGGGAGTGGATACGCCGCCAACCAAAAGCCCTTTTTGAAAAAGGCATCAGGATGCTTCCAGAACGTTGGAAAAATGTATTGACTCCGGAAGGCAGTACGTTGAAGACTGACGTGTTAAGTGTTTGTCTTTTTTTTTGTAAATAAATCAATTCTGCTCATATTTGAATCACCTTGTACATTTTTAAGATATGTACCAATATTATTTTAATTTTCTTAGTTTCTACTATAAGATTGTTTGTGTTCATACTAATTTAAGTATAAAAATATTTTTTATTTTATATAGCAACAAATATATTTGTTTTTATATGAATATAAACAAATTATGAAAAATAATACATAGTTTTTCGTTCCTCAAAAAAAGGCGATCGTGCTATGTGCCTATACACAAAAAATTCACATATATCTGTAAATAATTTGCAGCAGCATCATTAGCACCCGAGAATTTTGCTCAACAAGGCATAAACCGCATAACACGTTATCACACAATGTAAGCAAGTTTCTTTCTGTTGCAAAATACGCATTAAGCTGTATAAAGAAAAATAATTGTATGCAAAATGTTCCGATGCGACACATTTTATTATACAGGGTCTGTCAAAATGTATAACGTAATTTTACAACAACAAAAATTGAAAATTTCAATAAGCACATGACCTAGAACAACAAGTTTTTCAAGATATTTATATTCTTATTTAAAACATTTAATATTTGTTGTTTTTTTTTGTTTGCACACATTACATGGATGTTCTACAGTAAAAAAAAAAACTGCATGTAACCCAAAATCATTTATTTTAAATTTACCTTTAATAAAACGACTTGCACTCAGAATATGAATTAAAAATGAACACAGAATTGATTTAATATATCCTTAAACTCAACAGATTAGGTAACCGGGACATCATAATAAAAAGCCACTAAGTCCAATCTATTGTATCTAATGTATTGATATATTATGATGCTAACGTATGCCAAATGCATTGGCCAGAAAGCTCTCAAGAGATCCTATAAAATTTTCAACAAATAATTAGACAGGTTACACTTATAAGCCTCGAAAGTAAAATACTGTAGATGGTTTAAGAAGTCCCATAATTGAAGCATGTAAAACAAAATTTTGAAAAAAGGGACATGCTCTAGGATCGCGGATTCGACTAGCTAAACTCTGTGTAATAGAAAAAAGAAACATTCAACAGGTTTTCTTGCAAATTAAAAATAAATCTGAAATTATTTTAGCTGCACACTGTGTTTTTACTTTTTCTGCAGAACTACGTACTGCATACAAACATA
The DNA here is from genome assembly GCA_036346155.1 of Sinelater perroti. Taxonomy (NCBI): domain Eukaryota; kingdom Metazoa; phylum Arthropoda; class Insecta; order Coleoptera; family Elateridae; genus Sinelater; species Sinelater perroti. The sequence goes on along the minus strand of JARFIY010000359.1, from coordinate 21,909,364 downwards.
AAAAATAAATGTTGGAATCAAAACAGCAGTCCGCTATAACATAAACGTTTATTTCTTTTAACTCTGGTTTGTCACTAACCAATATTTTTTTTTAGTTCCTATTTCTAATCATCATGTGCACTGCGATGATATATAACACTGAGAGCTTCAGGCAAATAGTAATAAGTGAGTAAAACTCTAACAGACTATAAAGATCATTAGCGTAAAATTAGAGTAGGTACTTTCATCAATTGTTTTTTTTTTCACAAAGACCAGGTCCTGCATGATGAACATATTTTAAATAACCTACAATTTTTTTCATACTCAGAAATACAAGACAATCGTAACCGAGATAAAACTGTATCTTCTTAGGAAGGAAGACTCTTAATTCAGACGATCATGCAAATAAAAATTTCAAACTTACTCCCGTTCTCAGAGGATGACAATGATGAAAAATTATATTAATGTAACAAATATGGCGCTTAAATTCAAAAATTTGGATATTCCGCCATATAATACTGTCGCAATAAGTCGGTGTTGGCATTCGTGAAAGCGATATGCTCTTAGGAAACAGTCATAACTTCAAAATGGACGAGCGTTTGCGCACAAATGTGGAGTACAACCGAAGAGCCGCAATTACCGAAAGTTTTCGCGCTGGGCGTTCGGCGACTGAAATAATTTGGTTCTTCGAATACTCGAGGTCAACTACATGAAACATTGTTGCGAAATGCAATCCTTCTGAGAAGTCTGGAGAAGGTTCCACCAACCCGTCGCGAAAGTCATTTGAAAGAACGCGTGACACGGACTTCAGCGTAGAAATAGCTGAAAGGCGTTGATTTCGAAAACCCGGGGTAATCATTAAGGAAATTGACGTCGTGTTGGGTGTCAGTGAGCGAAGCATGCGCCGGATTATGTTATAAGTCGTATCAATAAAGGTACATTAGATGCTCTCTAAAGCTGCTAGATCAAAGCGAATTGATTGCCCGCTACAACCTGCTAGTGTGGTCATTGAAAAACGGACGAACCAGATTACTGTCTGATAATTTTTTTTTTTTCTTTTGACGCTAAGATCAACTGGAGGAATGACCGCTGACACTCATAGCCCCGAAGTTGTCCCGATTATTGCTAGAACGAAATTTCCGGCCAGTGTTCATGTGCTAGGCATCGTGTCTAGTGAAGGTGATGTCATATCAACGTATTTCTTTCAGAAAGAAAAAATTGCTACGAAAGAAACTGTAGCCACTAGCAGGCGATATGTATTTCAGCAGGATGGTGCACGGACATACGAGCTATTTAGTCCAAAACCGGTTGTCAGGTAAAGTCGACATGTTGCGGTCTAAATAATTGTGGCCCTCCAATAGCTCTGATGTGTATCTCAACTACTATGTTTGGAACATAGTCGAAAGGGTCACTAGCAAAGCAAGTCTAGACACCTTAATGTGGCATTTCTACGCACCACTATCGAAACATCATTCACCAATACAGATTTTACAAAGTGCAAGCGCTTTAAGCTAAAGACGGATCTGGTCATTGCCACTAAAGGCAAATAATTTCACTCTGGACAGGTCACACAAATAGCATGAAAAAAGGTTTTTTAAAATTTTATTTTTTTCAAATAAAATCAATTTAAAAAATGTTTAATTTGTCGGGATTTAAGCGCCGTACCTTGTACATATTAAATATTAATTTAAAAACCTTCTAAAAACACCAGTATTTACTTTAGAACAAGATCGTTAATTTTTTTCTATGATCCTTTGATAAGTAGATAAAGATAAATGTTAATGGTGTATGAACACGAGAACTAATTATATATAAATACAATAACAAAGCAGTCTTACAAATGTTTCAAACAGTTAATTAAATGATAAACATTTGCAACGGCGCTTTGCTTTAAATCAAGGTTTATTAGTCATATCGTTTATCGATAGAAAGCTTATAACCCTGATGTGCGCCTTTTCATTATTGGGTCAACTTTCATAGAAGTCACAAATTATAAAATTCTTTAAAAGTCCAATGAAACAACATGGGCATCAAATGAAGAGACCTAGTCGTTTTTATTTTATCAAATAATTAAGTATCTCCTCCTCTCATAATATCAAAAATAAATATTTCTTTAAAAACAGAAAGTTTGAAAAAATTGTATCTCTGTGAACTTCTTTTAAATATTAACAATAAACTAATTTTTAAGTAATTTATGCTAAATAAATGCAATGTGAGGCATTCTAAATTTAAATATGCATGCGTTGCATATTAGTAGAAAGAGCATACACGATATGTTATAATACAAAAGTAACAGTTCATATTGCTGTTAAAAAAAATTGTTATCATTTCCGATTTAATAAAATATTCAATTTTTAAATTTGAATAACGATATAAAACATTTTAATACGTTCGATGTACATTGTCATGAACATGACCCAAAGATTATATTGATTAAAAGGGATGTTCTGGTGGTAAATAGAACGGCCATATGTAGAATGATTACTAATGACAACAATCGAGCACTGTATACATAGTGCTCACAAAAAGCCGTAACGTTACCTAAGACGACTTGAAAGCAATTGATAATAATAAAGAAATACGGGAGAGGTGCGCGAAATTGACTATCGAGTCATAATTTCCAATTTTATTTTATATTATAGCTAAAATTTAACTATAGATTTCTCAGTGAATCAAAAATCATCACAATATTCCTTTCAGAAAATAGTTGGTCGATGATAGTTGAGCATATAAACGAATTTGTAACGTTAGTGAAGTATCGACTATAAACACAAAAGTTAAAAGTGTTAAACACGGCAACTGTAGAATATGTTGAATATATTAGAAGACCTCAGGGGGGTCAATCAGTTCAAAAAATATAACATGCACAACAGAACAATGAGCACAAAACGCTCATCGCAACTAGAAATATCTCGTCACACGTATACAAATTTTGGATAAAGATTTACATTTCTTTTTCTACAACATTCAAGCTCTTCATCCCAAAGTGCATTTTCAATATTTCTGTGTTCCCAAATTATAACAAGAATGAGTCCAATTTTCTATTGAATATGATGAACAAGAAGCGCCTTTTCAATAAGTAGCTTTATAAACAAACTAGAGAAAAGCGCATTCATCTAGAGTAACGGTCTGGTACGCTACAATTGTCGCTAATATTATTAGACTTACAGTATCGTTTAAAAGTTTTTGAAAATTTATATCCATAACCATTAAATTGCTTCAACGATGAACTACCTCCCTGATTTTTTGGATATGTATTGGAGGATGACAAGTCCCCACAATACCAACGTTAAGGTATTGATGATTTATTAGTGCAAATAATTTCTCATTGTCAACCTTGTGGAAAGGCCTAATTTCAGGGTGGTCTGTCTATCTTTTTTCCCGAAACGAGTGGCAGGTCATTTGCTTATTCGCTTTTTGAGTCTAACTTCAAGAACACCCTTTGCTATGACCTTTCACAGCCCGTCGGCTGATTTTTTCAAAAATACCCAGTTTTTAAGAATAGTTAGTGGATCATCTCAAAAGCTTAAGTTCAAAAAACCAGACCGATATGTTTTCGCGAAGATTTGATTGTTTTTGGAGCTTTTGTCAACGGCGACAGCTACACACCCGTCACGCAATTCCTCTTCCGCTTCACTGTTGTCGAGTGGCCCCTCAGAATCCGGATCTCAATCCGATTGAGAATCTCTGCGAAACCTTCAAAAAGACAATGGCAAAAAAAGTTCAAGTGCCTCAAATGTAAACATCCCCTCCTCGGAGTCCACCTCTCTCGCCGCAGCGTGTATGCTTAACAAAAACAGCCAGATCTCCACGGAAACATATAATATCGATTTAGTTTTTGGGCGTAAGTTTGTAAGATGATCCTCCAACTATTTTAGAAAAAATCGTCCGATAGGCTGTGAAGAGCATAGTAAAGCCAATTTTTCAGAAAAACCCCCTCTTTTAAAAATTGTTTTTTTAGCAACACCGCATGTCTGTGTATCCTGATTGTCAGCGTTGTTAGTCCTACACCAACATATATTTTTTTCGTATCTTTTCTCGCTTCAGGAAAAAAGATAGAGCGCCCTGAAATAAATCTTTCTTACAAAAGTGGCGATGAAAAATTCTCTTTTCCTACCCAAACATCATCACATTCAATACCTTAAACCCTTTTGAGACTGTTGGTACACATATGTACCAGTAGATGTCTGCAATAGTTTGACTTTAAAGTTGTAAATATAATTTGATTTAGAAATGTACCTCTCAGTTCTACAGCTATTAGAAAGTGACATACTGACACACAACGGAAATTAAAGTAGTTTGTCAAATTATGAGATAGAAGCAGGGGGAAACAAGACAGTTTATTTTATAATGTTGGTGATAAAATTAAATATTTTAGTGACACTAGTGCTGTGATAATACGTAGTTACATTTAGTCCCTCTATTAAAAATGTAAGTTCAAATATTAACCGTTCCTAGTTGATTTTAGTCACATTATTTACTTGTGCTACACATTTGTGGCGACAGTCTTTAAAGCTGCTATATTTATATACTAGCAGTACCGTACACATACAATTTTACTTGCAATGCAGTTTTTTTATAGATGGCAAAGAGAAATTTAACGAATTGGAGAATTGGAGAAATTGGCAAATAACGCTTACCTAGATGTGTTGCAACAATATGATAAAGACTATTTTGAAGACGGCGAAAAATCTTATAGGCCTTCTGAATCGGACTCTGAGTCAGATATTTATCCTTCTGACTCAGATATTGGTTCAGAATCTGAATCACATGACGAAATAAAAAATAACAAAAACATATCAGTTGATTATGACGCAGCAGATAATTCTGCTGATTCCGTTGTACAACCAACTACAACACAATCAAATAACAATATTTTGTCAAGTATGTGCAAGGCACCCGACATTAATTTTTTACTTCGGAAACAAATTCCTGTGATTTGTCAATGCAATTTATCATCGCATATACAGAAAAACTGATATCCATTAGAATACTTCAAAAAAATGTTTCCAATTTCATTGTTTTGTCAAGTAGAAAGACAAAAGTAAACAACTTTGGAAAATTAGTCAAAAAAAGAAAATTTATTTTCTAGAAATGGTCTCCTTTACAGGAAAATTATGGGGAGTTGACGAATTAGACAAAGTCAAGACAATGATGTAAAGTGTTCTACAGACTGACAATGATGACGGCTATAAACACATAGGTCGTATATAAAGAATCAAAAAAATCTGGTTCTTGAAATTACTTGTTCCATTAGCTGAAAATCTCGGCTGAAGGCAGACAAATACAACACAAAAACAGTAACAAGGCAAACTAGAGTAGGCGGTTTATATATAGGAGAATATTATTTTTGCATTATAATACAAGTTTTGTTTTTTGTGCACAATATTTTATAACAAATATTAAATTTTCAAATACAAATATAAAAAAAATGCTGTGTTTAGTATATCTAGACGGCTGGTAACTATGTGTGCCACATAGTGGAACATCTAGTTAAATTAAAAAAAAAAAATATTTTTATTTTTTTGCATAATATATTTATATGGTCGTAAATATAAAGTTTCAAAAACTTTCGAACGATAGTGTATATTTTGGAGAACGGTTTATGGAGCGAAATGGTTGAACTTTTTTGTTACCATAGCTACTGCCCACTAAAAATATATAGATTCAGAAAGATAAAAGCATCCTCTCTATGGCTAAAGATAGAATGAACTCTCTAGATAACTTTTTTATTTGGGAATTATTTTATTTTTATTTTGTATCGCCCAATATGAATCTTTTCAAATTACTATCTGTTGTATTTGTATATCTAATGCAACTTCTAAAAAGTGAACGTCTGAAATACATTATCTACCTATCAAATATTAGTCACTCATTAGAAAGCAAAAAGGATGGTCCACAAAGATTAGATATGTAAAAAACAATGTACAGTCATCAGTACGAACAGAATGTAACATAGTGATGTTGAATGAAGCATTTTATTGATGTCTACAAGTTTCGTGCTCTATCTTTGATTATTTACTATTAAACTATGTTACAGTGACTAAAATTTTTTGATTGGCATAAGAAGCGAAATAAATGCTTTGTCAGGCGATAGTTGCAAGCCATAAATAATAGATCACTGCTCGGAATACTGGACGTGTGTCAGAAATAGTAGATGTCCAGGCAATGTTTCCACTATTAAGTTCTAAAGAGATGGAATAATGATTTAGATCCTGGATTTCGTGATATAATCTTGATCCACTAGTTTTAGCACCTGTGACATTCCCTGCAATGTAACAACAATTGAGAATTGGCCCTTTAGTTTCAGTAATTAATAATATACCTATTTATAAAGGCCACAACTAAGTGGCTTGAAAATATTAATATGGATGAACTTAAATGAATGGCTTAAAATCTCGACCTCGGTCTTCTTGGATGCTTCTGGTGAGAATTAAGACAGTGATCAAAAGTCAGATCAGATCACCCCTAAATTGCTACAGAGCTGTTCATTATATTAAGGAGGAGATGAGACGTGATTCCTGTGGAAATCAACCTTTGAAAAATAAACCCTGTTATAGCAGGAAAGGAAGAACCTGCATCAAACGAGAACTGTATAAAGAAGCTTAGTTGATATTTCCCAGTGACTTCATCACGCCCACTTAGAATCTTGTGACAAATAAAACAAAGTCTGCGACCAAGTTATTTTATAATTAAGGTAAACCTTTATTGTAACAGTATTCCTAAAAGGAGTAGTTGTATAAAATAAGATACAATATATGCATTAAGATAACAATTAAGAAATATTTTAAATCCTCCGCCTTCGAGTTTCCGTCATTAGAGTCTTAAGGCATCTATCTAATAAAATTTTGGTCTAATTTTTTATTATACAGTTCATCTATTACATCGCATTTGTTTTCTTTGTTTTTATACATTAAGTTTCATTTTCAAATTATCATTAACAGAAAACGAATGTTTTAGCGACTTTGCCCCCAAGCTAATTTTATAACCAAGCTTTACGAAACAAACTTAAATTTGTAGGCAAACGTGTCAGGGCAACCTTCACTCAGCTATTTGGAACGCGACAACAGCTCAGAACTTTTAACTTAATTGTTCCATTTTTCAATGTTGCTAGTGCCAGGAAACAATAAAACAGCTGCTATAAATAAACAACAATTAAAACACATTAAGTAGAACTTAGTTCGTCGAATTACATGACGGATGTGGCGGACGGTAAGATTTAATTCGACATTTATATGCAAGAGGCCTGATGAATATTTAGATTGGCTTTGATTGTATTACACGTTCAAGACCAATTTGCTCGAACCGCCTGAATATGCTTAGGTTGATTAAATATATTTAAACAAACCGCCACTAAAACAAACACGTCGGGTTAAAGGAGAAAAACGTTAAGAAAAACCTTCGATGATGCAATAGGTCAATGAAGCAAACCTGAGAGAAAGCTCAAGTTCATTGCTAAAATAAATCGCAAGCCATATGGCAGCCAAAAAAAACCAGAAAAACAGTCCGCGACGGTTTAAAGTCCTGTGCTAGCTCAATTTGACGTAGCAGCAATTCGTTGATTGTCGATTTTTAACGCATTTATCGCAAATGAATAAAAACGCACGTCCTGTTTGTTATTCGCCTAACACCTACTTGAAACGTGACTCATACGAAACCAAACTTATCTTTGCAATACCGACAGTAAATAATGATTATTCATCAGAAAGTGATGTAGTAGCATATCAGTAAAGTCAGTTACTTACAGAATCGTTATACAACACTTGCACTCCTTTGATTAATCCAACTTGCGACTGAATGATGGCAACAGCTTGGGAAAAATGCATTCCTGAAAATACATAAAACGAAAATTAGAGCATTGTTTTGTCACACAAACAAACAAATATTTACAACGCAAATCGAACTGAAAAAGATTTAAATTTAGCAACTACATGTTTCAAAATTGATCTTGTGTTTAGATTACATGTCCCATATTACACCTTCGGGACAAAAATGTTCGAATACGCAGTTATTAACTTATTTTTAGAAAAATAAATTTTTGGACAAGAGTTGAGCACTGTTTTAGTATTAGCATAGTAATTATGTAGTTTTATTCTTTTAACTTAATATATGAAGCTACGCTTGATAATTTGAAAATTGCTATAAACTGAACGTGTTTTTCTATATACAAGAAACTGTTAGGAATTTTAAAACCGCGTATAAAATTTTGGTAAGAATGTATTTTTTTCTACTTTAGAGAAATATTTACGTTCTATGGAAAAATAAATGATATTTATAGGAACAAACTTCAGGAGATAATTTCTAATAAAAATAATTAAAAACAAACAAACATATGTCCGAAAATGCAACTAAATCTACTATATCATTACATCACATCACATTGCACGACATTATACTTTATTTATGTTCAGAGTGTATATCAAAAGATGGATGGTTCAACACACACGTCTTTCAAGTGGCCCCAAGGACAAAAGAGTGAGCAATGCGATACGACCATCTTACCCTTTCTATCTATCAGGGAAGCTGTCATTGAGATATTAGCGAACATAATACTGAAGCCAGCTGGAATTTATTCATGCATCAGTCACGACATATTGTTCATGGCATATATCTAAACAATAAAGGCAGTGTCCCTCGTGAATTGCTGATACATTGATTATTAAGAGGCATTGTGAACGAACAATTAGCCCTACTAGGTATTTACTAATAGTCCCAGCCAAAAAAAATGATGCTAAACTGTTGCTAATGATGAATTTCAACTATTCTATAAGGAATCTGCTTGACGACCACCAAAATCTCTTACTGGTAGTGGTTTGTTGGAAAAAACAGTGAGAAACCTTTCTTTTGTTCTCATGTAGTACGTTCAACATAGTCGTTTGGCATACATCCCGCTGACAGGACACTTGACATGTTTTGTAAAAGACGTTTTTTCAACTCAAGTGTGCAAATATAATGTGCTCGTCCTCGATCAAACGACTCCGTCACACCTAATGACATATTCCTGTAAAAGTTTTTTTGAATAAACTTCAATATGTAAGTTGGGTATCCTGGTAAATTTTATTGGCTTCTCAACTATTTGCATTCGTTTGTCCATACGTATAAATCTGTTCTGCTTGTTTCTAATGTAAATAACAGACTAATTCAACATTTCACATGCCCATTTATAAGTGCATCCGCAAATCAAAAAATGGCACAAACATTTTTAGATCTGTTTATATGCATTTTTTTTTGTTCCGTTTTCTATCAGAAATCACCTCCAGAAGAAACACCCAAAGCTGGCTTAATCACTTTATGAACGAACTTTATAAAGTACACTAAGGTGTTGGAATAAAATAGACATACAAAATTTAAACAATACATTTTATTAAGACAACAGTTATATTTAACTATATCCTACAATTAGTAATGGCTGAATATCCTTTACTGTTATACATTCCTTTTAATCTTTGGGACATGGTATCAATGATTAGGTCATACATCGTTTTTTAAGCTACATACTGCCATCGCGCCTTTTTTGCTAGGCTTTCGTGATCTTTTAGCTAATCTTCTTAGATTATATGTTACTGGTTTTTAGTTGGGTTCATGTCTATAGACTGCTTAGGTCCTGGCAGTCGAATTTGTTGCTTCTCTTTCCACGCACGATGAAAGGGGGCGCCATCCTCCACGAAAATATTTTCATTAACGAAAAATTCGATGTGCCTGACAGTACTGGCAGTGTCTTTTTTAATAGACAACAAGAATTCTACTTAGTAATGCGTTTGTATAATCCCACACTATGCAAATAGCGTTGAATAACAGTTTCTGTTTTTTCTTGGATCTGCACCGGTTCAGTCACTGCTTGTTTTGTTCGTTTCCAGAGTCCCCGGAATTTCTTCTTTACTTTTTCCATTTTATAATTTCCTAGAACTATTGTCAACCAACACGACTTTTATAGCAGATAGCACCGTCCTGTTTGAACAGAAAATCTTGCAAGACAAACTTTTCGATCATCAAAAAGCTCTTTTACTTTCAAATCTTAAAAATGTGTAGTGTTCATAGTACTTTCAATAAATAAATTAGAAACGCAGTTATATTACCTTAAACTGTCCAAATTATTTTCCTAGAACCATTGAGATTTCAGTTCTGTTGTATATTAGACCATTTCAATTTCCCCTCCTGTAATTCAATTGCCAATGACTTCCCTGCTTGTAAAAAACTGATATAATCTTCAAAATAATACCTTTTCTGGGTGAGATTGTCAAAAATAAGTTAGAATGTGTGAACAATTCTATCAAATAAATTTAAAATGAATACTACTAGTTTACTTTATAGAGTATTATCCTTTATTACGACTTATAAAACTAATTTCCAATTTAATCTACTCCATATCAATAGTTACGACGTCCAATTATTATTTAGGGCGTTCAAAAATTAATGGCACTCTTCGAAACGCTAATTATCTCGCAGATTAAAACAGGCACCCTGTGCGTGAGTAAAAATAGATTATAGTGTCACGTAATGTCACCAGATGGCATTGCTGAAATACACAGAAGGGACAGTGTAGGACGGTCTAATATCTTTGGAGAAGATGACTGCTTTGGACATCCATGGGTGGTTAGTACACGTGCGTGGCAGCTCATAACTGAGTAAAAAAATATATTTTAATGGATAAGAAAGTAAATATGCGTAAACAATCATGTGTCTGATTTGATAGTGGTAAACAAGCGAATCGCACTCAATGCACTGGTGGATGAAATACCAATGAAAATTTGAAGTCAACAAAGGTCTGTGCAGAAAAGAAGCATCTAAAGCTATGTCAACAATTGCTACAACGTGGATCAGGAGACGTTCTTTGAGCGTATTGTCACAACAGACAGATCGTGGTCCTGGCACGAGATCTCGGATAAGAAACGCCGGTCTATGGAATGGCAACATATTGATTGGAAACCCTCGTCCCAAGAAGAAATTGTTATCCTGGAATGGCTGTCCCTCTAAGAACATTACCAGTGGGAGATTCCGCTTATTCAGCCTCGTCTTCACACCGTTATTACGAAAGAGAAAGCGCGCGGTAAGTTCTTCAACAACGAACTGTCCACAAATAGTCCGGGCTGTACGTCGAAAAAAGAATTTACAATAGCTTAGAGAAACTGCCGAAGCAATCGAAAAACTTTATAAACGTTGGCGAGAAACACCCTTCCTAAAATATATACTCACTTCCTAATAAGAGATGAAACTGACTCTAGATAAAAACACGTTTCTTATGTTTTTTTTTCACTATTTATAAGCAGCACTATTCCAGTGTTAATAAATCATTCGTTAGAAATTTGAATGTTCATTTATTTTACCGTGGACTTGTCGCTTTCTCTAAACTAACATGTTATTTTAATTTAATGTAGATAGTTTTAAAGTAAGATAGTTGTAATGTTTTAACGAACTTTTTATTATATGTATCTACACCATCCCAAACATTATAACATCCTTAGTGGCAATATCTACAAGCAATACAACTCTAATTATGTAGGTGTACCAATAATGGATTTTTTGTAATACAATTCTATCGTACAAAGATAAAATGTATACAAATACAGATTACAATTAATTTCACGACGTTACAGGTTACAACGGTTATATTATATTAAACAATACTGTAAAATTTGATTGTTTCAAATAAACAAATATATAATTCCAAGTAAACAAAATAACATTTTTTAAATATCATAACTATGTAATAGTGATAAAACTCACACAAGCACATGCTTTTACGAGTGCAACAGAAGGAAAAAAGGTGAACTCTTAAAAAAATCTATCTACAATTAAAAATATACCTAAATAGATTTATGGTAATAAATTAGTTCATTAATGAAAATTCCCTGTAGCAAACCCTCAAGAAACAAATAAATTTCGTATTAAAGCAAATTGACGTACACTTAATCAGTGTTTAATGTGAAAAGTGTAAAAATAAACAAGATTTAGTCATTTCTTCCCATCTTCCATCAGATTCAATCTATTTTTGACATACACTTAGGTATGTATATATACCTAAAAAATTGACGAGAGCCATGGAAGTTCACAAATCAAAAATATTTAATGGTCTTCATTATTTAATAATAACGTACAGGTCGTGTGACTAAAAAATTTGAGAAATAGTCAAAAAGCAAGCAAAACAGAAAGACGAACAAATTACCTGAATTGAATTTCAATAATCACTATCTTTTACAACACACTTATGGCAACGTTTATAAATCTTCTAAAAACTGTCAACAAAGGCATCTAAGAATCTAAGGAACTGTTGTCAGATGTTCTTCTTGCGAAGAAGACGGGGAACGACATTAAATGGATTACCGCTTGGATTCCAAATCAAACTAATAGCATCAAGTCTCATCCCCCATGCCAATGATCCGCAAAAAGAGGTTTTTATCACAGATGGTAATGAAATCTTTTTAGGTTTCCACCCATTTTGCTTTCTGTTCGTCTGTAGTTCATGAGATATAAAAAAATAAAACTTCGAAGAGGATGGTGTTCATCCTGCCCAGTTCCTTTGCCACTAATCGTAGAATCAGTCGTCGATTCCGTGTCAGCATTTGTCACACTTGCTCGATCATGTCTGAGTTCTGTTTGTCGACGGCTGCCCTCTAAATCGTTTCCTTCCCACTACAAAAGCATTTGAAACACTCTAAAACATATTTTCTGCTCTCGGCTGCCGACCTGTATCAATATTTCAAGGATCTCTCTAATTTCTAGTAAAACTTTATATTCACTGGTTGCTCCATTAAACTGACTGTTCGATTGCTTTCAGTTTAACCCGATGATCACGTGAACTTCATGCTAGGTGCCGTTTCTCTAAGTGTTTGGATAGCCCATGTTAATATTAAAATACCGAACCATTCACCACACTTTTTAAGCACGTCTTACATATAAGCAGGCGTGCGCACACACAGGGAGATGAATATAATAGCTATTATTTTTATAGTTACCTAAAACCTACATTTTTATGTATATCAAAAATCCCATTACTCATATTATTATTATTTTCAAAAAGAATTTGATACTGAAGTAAAAATCAACACTATGGAAATACCAAAACTGTAAATATAAATAAAAAAAGCTACTGTATTATATTCAAAGTAACCCTTGTATTAGCTCATTGATATCTCTTAAATGCCAACACCCTTAATATCATTGAACGAACAACGATTAAAGCATGAGTACTCAACTTTTTATAACATGTGTGATAAACTTATTTAAAAACTATTTTATTTTATTGATAAATAGTGTTTCCCAATTAAAAAAAATGTGAAGAAACTTTTAAAGAAACATCCGCGCCGAATGAAAGACCGGGAATTAAAAATATTTAAGTAAATTCCGTAACTAACGTTTTAATACGGCATAAATATACTAACAATAAGAAGCGTTCGTTAATAGGCAATATTAACGTCTGTGTTATATATATTGAAATATTTCATGCGCATAGAGACACAATCGACACAATGTTTCAAAAACATAAAATTCAATAAGAGTAATGTACAATATATAAATAATAAGGCAGAGGAAAACACTATCAAATAAAGGGTTTCCATTTTCAATATCCGTATTTTAAAATTCAAAACGAAGTACAATTGATGCCATTAATGGCGGAAAATAACATCGTTCAAATATCCGACACGGTTTCGCTAGGTATTCGTGAGGTCTATTTTCGATGACATTTTGGTATATAATAGATGGCGCAAAAGTAATCACCCTAGCGAAAGATGCTTTAATTTCTTACTTAACAAAATCATTAGATTGCAATTATATGTATGTTGAAATAAAACAAATACGTGTCGAATAAGAAGTAACTAATTATTTTAGAATATAAAAATATATACAAAGCTCGGTCCTAGTCCTATCCATTACACTACACCATGGGGTTTCTTCATACATTTATTTACGTCCGTTCTCTCTTAACAATAAATACAGTATGAGGTGCGCATTTTAAAGCTTGTTGCAACTTACTTGCTAGAAGTAGTTTATATAAAGCTATCCCAGCCGTTAATTTACAAAGTCATGAATTTAAATCTCTAGATCAAAAATAATGAGTTCACCCTAAAACATATCGAAAATTTTCATAAAAATGTTAAGGGTTTCAAAGATAGGTGTTGCTTAGAAGCGGTTTACGGTTCGTCATGCGTACCCATTAATAAATACATGTCAGCCGTTAGGGAAGTCATTTTGCAAAATTTAAGGGAAAAAAGTGCTTGTGAATTATTTTATCAACAGTATTAACAGTAATGTTCACTTCAGCTGTAACGCCCTGCATCGTTCTGAAGGATAATACAATATGGCCAATTGGACCAAGCTATCCAGGCATTCGATGGCACAATTCGTGCACTTTTGTTAGTGGGATCCTTTATGCCTCTTGTGTATTTTCACAAGAAATGTTCAGAAGACAAATAATGTATCACACATTTTGAAAACCGGTTCAATAGAATCCCTTCGAATAGAACTAGCAACCAAATACGTTGCGTAACAGAATACAAATTTTTATGTACAAACAACTTACGATGAAGGGAAAGTATTTTAAACAAAAACATTATGTTATAACATATTTATATCTAATTTAAAACCAATTAATTATCAAAACCATAGGAGCATTACAAAGTAGATATAAAAAAGGAATAAAAGCTATAATTGAATTGTAAATTTAATTAAAAATAACGCTCTTCAAAAATGTAATATCACAAATGATCTTAATAATATGTTAATAACAAATTAATTCAGTAAACTGCCAAATTACTACACAAATTATGAATTTAAAAAATTCTCTACTATTAATTGCATGCGAATTTGAAGGTTCATAAAGTTACTCATTATTAAGTCACCTCCAAAAATACGCCAGCCTTCCCCTCAAAACAAAACAATAGTTACTAAATAAAAATAATAATTGAGAATTTACTTTAAGATTGAAAAAATTTCCCTGATGCCACCTTATGTTAATTTGTTAATTAAAAATCAATGACTTTCAATAAATTAAACGATATTAGTATCACCCATCTGTTGGTAGGATTGATTGTGAAGTGTCTGCCTTACTTAATAATCTGTAAAAATGTCATAATTCGTTCACTAAATATATATTAGTCGAGGGGACGCGGTGGCTCAGATGGTTCAACCAGTTGGCTCTGTCCTCTAGCCGAAAAAATCTTTAGCAGGATTCATATAAACGGAACTTGGAATACCTAAGACAATTCATCACATCTCAACGGAAAAATTTAGCCTGCGCAAGCGAAATTGCAATATTCTTCTGCATTGGTTGACGGATGGTAAAAAATTGTACCGGAATGGGCACTGCAAAAATATTACGGAAGCTTGAGAGACGAAAACTTCTCGTTGGGAAAAATAAAAAATCTAAGCGGTATTCATTGCTTTTTACGATTCTAAGGGTTTATCCACAAAGAACTCCTTCCAAGTGGTACAACTGTTAATGCTGAGCATTATCTTGCTGAATATTGAGAAAAAGGCAATTGGTGATTGTTGTACAGGATTCTGCATGAAAGTATTGCATTTTTCAGACGGATATAACATTGGGAGTAGGGAAACTAGCGCATGCACAATGGTTGATATATACTAGTTAGTTGCGATTTCAGTAGCCATGAAGTCGTGAACAATTGAACAACGCGTTTTTGTTTACGACACCTTTGTTGTAACCGGTCACTCGATGATGCAAACACAGCAATGTTCGTCCACGTGATACAGTTCTATCTCGCCTAACAAAACTGAAATGGTTTAACAACTTCAGAACAAGAGAAACTGTGAAACTTGGAACAGTTTGTGGACGTGATCCCACCGTTAGAATACCAGAAAACAGAAAAAGTTCGATAGGCTGTGGAGGCCAACCTTCGACATTCACCGGTACGACACATTCGCGCTTTGTACATGTCAGATAGGTCAGTTCACCGAATTTTGCACTTTGATCTCCACTTTTATCCACCAAAATCATGGTGGTTCAAAAACTGAGAGAAAATGACTATGTACGGCGGTTTAGAATTGCAGAAACTGTATTTTGATAACAAATGATGAGGCTCATCTTCACTTATCGAGTGTTATAAAAAAACAGAATTACCAATACTGATCGGAAAATAATTCACGGGAAGTCCATCAAAGGCCCCGATATGGAAAGTAACTGTGTGCTACGGAATGGCCTGATTTAGCATAATTGGGTCTTACTTTTTCCTAGAAAACGAACGTACTGTAACGCTCAACTCACAGCGTTACCTTACGAATTGAGAACACATCTAATTGCCCTCGGTTTGGTTTCAATAGGATGGGGCAACTTGCTATACTCGAAAAGAATCCATGGATTCTTCAAGAGAACAATAACCAGGGCGCATAATTTCATTGCACAGGGATGTAGAGTGGCCCTTCGATCACCGACTCTTTCACGTTTTAATTATTTCTTAAGGGGGTAAACCACTCTAGCACTTTTGAATAATAGAAACAAATTTTTCGCTAAAAATGTACCTTAATGTAAAAATCACGTGGCAAAGTTTCATGCACGGGAGAAATCTGCAAGGGCTCGAATTTTAAATGCAGTGCGGCCCCTTTCGCTGCTCTATGCGCACGCAATCTAGATGCCACTGTTGGTATCGAGAATTGGAGCATCTGTTCGCCACGTGCCATTGAAGGTATTCAAGTATTCAAGGCCATCAAACCAGTGTTCGAAGAATTGAGTAATGACGATCTTCTCACTAGATGTTTAGGCGGATATACTCAAAATAGTAACGAATCTTTCAATGCTACCGTCTGGGCTTTGGTTCCGAAATCAACTCAAAGTGATAAAATAATACTAGATATTACGACGCACATCTCCATCTGTATTTACAACGATTGATTTGCCTCAATAATGCAAATATTACAGACCATGGGCATGAAAATCGGCCCAAACACTTACAATATCTGCTACGAGATCGACGCGAAACGCATTAACAAAGCGGAAAAATCCTTATCCGACGAGGCAAAAAAGGCCAGAATCAACGCAAAATCATTATGGAAGGAAAGGCAGGAGGAGGATGAGAATCTGGAAGGCCAATTGTATGGTGCAGGCTTAACAGATTTTTTCTTATTTTTTCAGTACTTAAAACTTTAAACGCGTTTTTCTCGAAACAACAAATTTCAAGTCGGCAACCAATAACTATAAACAATTTTTGTTCGATTGGCTTGAAATTTTAACTGAATATTTAAAATTATTTTCTCCTCGACAGTACGTAGGATTTTTTTTTTATAATGCATAGTTCAATTTTTAACAATTTTAGAGTGATTTTTCTTTCGTTTTTGGAACTTTTTCAAAAACACGCCATTTTTGCAAAAATCAATTTAAGAAAAAAATCTTACGTACTGTTGTAGCTAATATCATATTAAATCAAAATTTTCTTGGCTCATGATTGTATCTTTAAATTTGCAGGAGTTATTGGTTCGGCCACGCAACCATATAAAAAGGGATGCCCAGAGAAAAATACTGAGAAGCCGCCATTTTGTTGTTTACAGCTCCGAAAAAATTAAAAACACTTCAATAGTTATATAATAAAGAACTTTTTGCCAAATTTTGATATGTTGTCTAGTTTTTTTGAAAAAAATTCCCGAAATTTTCTGTTTTTCGGACTCTAGAGTGGTTTACCCCCTAAGGGGCTACCTGAAAGCACATATTTACATTGAAAAACCACAAACACTTGAAGCTCTTTCGGAAGCCATTACTCGAGAAAATCGAGCAATTCCACACTTTATGCTTAAAAGGTATATTAGACCAAGGAAATTGTATTTTTACGTGCCAAACTCCCCATCTAAAAGGTAAAATATGGAAAAAATAGGAAAAATTCATTGCAGAATCATTGCAGAAGTTATTCAAAATGGCGCCCAAAGTTGGCAAAAAACGGTTTTTCGCGTTTAAAAAAAAATCTAAGAAAAGTTTCAAATAAAAGTTGTAGATTTTGCAAAAACCTATAAAACAAGCTTTCTTAGATTAAAATCAATGCAAAAATGACGTAGTTATTGCAAAACAACCGTTTTAAATCACATTTTTTTTTATTGCTTGTATGTTTTCAAAAACAAAAGATTTCACTCTGAAAGTTTGAGAAAGTATAGGCTTTAACAAGTAGAAAAAGTCCTTTTTTGTTTGCGCAAAAATATTGTACAAATTTTGCAAAAATCGATTTTATTCGTAAAAAAGGTGCTTTCGTAGAATTTGATTTAAACAGGTTCTGGAGCACTTAGAGAAACGTGCTAGAGCTCAAATTTCTTTTAAAGAGATTTAGTATCACGTACTACAAGAGCGCGCTTTTTATCGAAATTTTAAATATGCGAAAAATCAACTTAAATATCGATAAAAAAATTTTGACCCCAAAAAATTCGAATATCGTTTTCAATTCAATTTATATGGCAATGGAATTATTACCAATCGATAGCTGCTATTTTTCTACAAATTTTGAAAAAAAATGTTTTTTGTAGGACCTCCCGGAGCCGAAATAATTTTATTTTTTTCAAAAAAATCCTGAGGGCGTAATTTACATCGTACAGCAGACACCCTCCGGGAGGTTGATTATTAATACGTATATTTTCAATAAAAAAATATTTCGGCTCATTTCATTGACGTTAAATGTCATAAATCGCGTATCAAAGCGAAGAAGGCAAGCGCAGGCCGCGCCAGCCGGAGTCGGGTGGTAGAGTGGGGGGAGCGCTGCGGTCGGCTCGGCCGCTCGCAATTCGGGTACATAAGAAGGGAGATACAACAGGTTCATTCATATTTTGGGCTTAAAGAACTATTCCGAAATTCGTAACAAAAAGAACCTTATGACTACACGGCGTCAGTATTTCAGTCAGCATGCTTCTTCATTTTGAGAGCGGATCTTCGCAGCTTCCACATGGTATTCTAACCGTTATTCTGAACTGAGTGTACAATTATGTGTGCAACTGCGGAGCAAATAATATAATTTAACATATAAGCTATTGTTATACAGGTATGTTTACATTATTTTAACACTATAGCAGTTTCTATGCGTTACATTAATGTATCTACTTAAAGTAACAGAATATATTTTTTTGAATATGAAATGAGATGAAATGTCATTAGCACAAATATATTTCTGAAACTTTACAAAAACTGCCCACTGCGTGTCTTGTAATTTTCATGAAAAGAATTGTATATTAATATGAAATACGCGTGTTTATAAAAATGACCACGTGCGAACTACATGGATAACCAATAAGATTATGTGTAAATTTAATGCATCTGTAAATTAGTTTCTTAGCTGTAGAATTACACAAATTAGGCTTTACTGTCAAAATTGGTTGTGAAGATGCAGATAGGCTATTGATTTGTACTGCTATTGAGTTACAAACAGAAAATCAGATTGTACAAATAATTGGAGAAGACACTGACCTCCTAGTATTGTTAATGCAGTTAGCACCAACAAACAAAAATATATACTTCTGTAAACCGGGAAGAGGTCAAGATAGAGAAAAAGTTTATAATTGTAGCAGTTTCAAATATCCGTCATTGATTAAATATATTGCATTATTTTATATTATAACGGGATGTGATACTACGTCATGCTTTTATAAGAAAGGTAAAAATAAAATTTTAAATATATTCAATAAAAAAAAAACTGGAAACACTACACAAGTTAAATGTTTTTTACGAAAAAAAGCCCAGCCCAAACAGATTGGTTTAATCGGCCATGAAATAATTGCAACTTTATACACGACAAAAAGAGACGTTGGTCACTTGAATGATCTGAGATTTACATTATTTCAAAAATCTACGTCTAGATCATCTTTCCACTTAGGTAATCTTCCACCAACTGAAGGTGCAGCTGCTCAACATTGTTACCGGACTTACTTACAATTGCAAACCTGGCTTGGAAATGAATATGATCCCGAGAAATGGGGCTGGAAAATCCTTGGAAATAATTTAGAACCTGTATACAGTCGTGACCCGCTGATTCCCGAAGACATCATAAAAAAAATAGCATGTAGATGCGAAAGCGGCTGCAAAACTAATAATTGTGGTTGTAAAAAACATGGATTAAAGTATTGCCAGATGTGTTTGCGATATGATGTTGACGGTTGCTCCGATAACTAACGTTGTTGTTGACTTGGACAACCACATAGACTAACCAAACGTCGCAGAGGCAGAGTCTGATTGCGACATTACCGCCGATAGCAAGATTACTGTCGATGATGATAATACTGTTGCATGCGGATATTGTAGTAGCGAAGAAGATGAGTTGAATATAAAACGACGAAAATTAAATTAATTTTGTATGTACCCACTTTATCATAAAATATGTAATAGTAAATAATATTTCTTGTATTTTGAAAAATGTATGATGTAATATTCATAAGTACATTTTATAATTTTCGTAAATATTTAGCTTTTTATTTGCCCAAAAATATCCACTGTATATGTAGATGCTGCTATAAGTTTCTTAATATGTATATTTCAAAATAAATTAGAAAGTATTTGAAAAGAATGCAATTAAAGTTTTGTAGGTCTAACTGATCTTAGATTGTCAAGTTAATTTTTTGCGCTTCCTGTACATTACGCGATAATGTAATGACCATATTTAATTTCATCTCGTCTAGCTACTCCTGACTAAGTATGTACGAATTTTTAAATATTCTGTTAATATTCAATTTTTTCAAAATTGATTGATTGAAAAATAACAGTCGGCGAGTAAGTTGCATTTTTGGGCCTTTAAGTAATTTTAAAAAATGAATACGATATTCGTGTATTTATCTTATGTACCCGAATTGCGAGCGGCCGAGCCGACCGCAGCGCTCCCCCCACTCTACCACCCGACTCCGGCTGGCGCGGCCTGCGTTTGCCTTCTTCGCTTTGATAGGCGATTTATAACATTTAACGTCAATGAAATGAGCCGAAATATTTTTTTATTGAAAATATACGTATTAATAATCCTCCCGGAGGGTGTATGCTGTACGATGTAAATTACGCCCTCAGGATTTTTTTTGAAAAAAAATTAAATTATTTCGGCTCCTGGAGGTCCTACAAAAAATATTTTTTTTCAAAATTTGTAGAAAAATAGCAGCTATCGATTGGTAATAATTCCATTGCCATATAAATTGAATTGAAAACGATATTCGAGTTTTTTGGGGTCAAAATTTTTTATCGATATTTAAGTTGATTTTTCGCATATTTAAAATTTCGATAAAGAGCGCGCTCTTGTAGTACGTGATACTAAATCTCTTTAAAAGAAATTTGAGCTCTAGTACGTTTCTCTAAGTGCTCCAGAACCTGTTTAAATCAAATTCTACGAAAGCACCTTTTTTACGAATAAAATCGATTTTTGCAAAATTTGTACAATATTTTTGCGCAAACAAAAAAGGACTTTTTCTACTTGTTAAAGCCTATACTTTCTCAAACTTTCAGAGTGAAATCTTTTGTTTTTGAAAACATACAAGCAATAAAAAAAAATGTGATTTAAAACGGTTGTTTTGCAATAACTACGTCATTTTTGCATTGATTTTAATCTAAGAAAGCTTGTTTTATAGGTTTTTGCAAAATCTACAACTTTTATTTGAAACTTTTTTTTATACGAATCTTAATTTTTTTTTAAACGCGAAAAACCGTTTTTTGCCAACTTTGGGCGCCATTTTGAATAACTTCTGCAATGATTCTGCAATGAATTTTTCCTATTTTTTCCATATTTTACCTTTTAGATGGGGAGTTTGGCAAAAAACGATGTATTTTTGATAATTTCCCTGGTCTATATGGACAATCTTTCCACCGGCTTGCAACAGTGCTTGGACAACAGTCGCCATTTGGGTGGCGTCGTTTTTCATACCTGAAATACATTCTTTTCTTAAATGGCATTTTATATGTAATGTAATGTTTGGAAAAAATAAAAATAAAATTTTGTTCAAAAACATCTGCCGGATCCTGTACGATAATGCACCTTCTCATCGTTCGTCAATTATTAGTAATTTTTTGACCACAACTCATTTTTTTCCCTTAAACATTTCTAATATTCACCCCAGTAATCTCCTCGCGAAACCGTTTTGCACCAAATTTAAACGCAACCGTACAAACACCGATGATGCTAAACGCCTTGGTCGCCCAAATTCGGCAATTATTCCAGAAAAAAGTCCATAAAATAGCTTTGCCCGATCGTAAATTGAAGTTGCGTGAGATAGCTGACACCTTAAACATATTAGAAGGCAGTGTATTCACCATTTCGCATGAACATTTGTCCCTGAGAAAGCTTTGTTCGAAGGGGGTACCGCGTTTGCTCACAGTCGATCAAAAACAACAACGCGTCGACGATTCAGAGCGCTGATTGGAGCTATTTCAACGCAATAAAAAGAATTTTTTCATGTGATATGTGACAATAGATGAAACATGGATCCATCACTATACTCCATAGTCAAATCGGCAGTCAGTTGAATGGTCAGCAAAGGGCGAAAGCCGCCCAAAGCGACAAAAAAAGCAAAAGTTCGCTGGTAAGGTTTTGGTCTCCGTATTTTGGGATGTGCACGGTATTTTATTTACCTATTAGCTTGAGAAAGGAAGAACCATCAGTAGCGAATATTATATGATCTTATTGGTGCGTTTGAACAAAGAAGAATAAAAACATGGGGCCGGCGAAGAGATTGCTCTGTAAGCAATCCCAGAACGAACTTAAAAAAACCTTTCGATTTCGATTTCGAATTTCGGGAAAATTCGAAATCGAATATCTGGAAAATTATTCGACATAGAATTTTTTCTTCATTTTCGAATTCAGCGTAAAATTTCCTATAAGAATCACATTTAAAATCGTAATGTCGAAAATTTTCCCGAAATTCGAAGTCGAATATCTCGAAAACTATTCGAGATAGAAACTTTTTGATTTCGTTTTTGAAATCAGCCTAAAATTTCCTATAAGAATCCATTTTAAAATTTTAAAAAATCCATAATTTTTTGACAGCGACAGACAGACCGACACACATAGAATTCAGTAACGAACTTTTTAAGTTCGTTGAAAATGCTCTTTCGCCAAAACAACGCACCGGTGTCACAAGTCGATCACAACAACGATAAAATTGTACGAATCTCACTTTGAATTGCTTCCCCATCCATTATCAAGTCTATAGCCATGTTGTCTGTTATAGCAACGTTAATCATAATAAATTCTTATTTATTTCCATCACAGAAAAACGGAATTACTTAGTATTCTTATATTCTGGTGAATCAATCCATAAAGAAAACGACCGCTCCAAAGCTCCTATTAATAAAATAATGAATTTAAAAAAAATCAATAACTACAAGGCCAAATACCAACATTCTCAGAAAATGTCGAAAAGCAATTAAACGCCTTTACTTCCACCCATTATTAAAAGAAATAATTAAATTTAAGGCACCTGCGTGTAGTACGTTTTTTTTTGTTCAGACATGCGTGATCTACGCAAAAGACATAGTCAGAAATTTTCAAGCTCCGTTAATATAGATTTATAACCAAGAAATTTAAAGAAAAATAATCCCCACCACAAAAACGCTGCCTGTTACTCGTTGCAACAAATAATAGTTGTTTTACACTTTTGCAAGGAGGGGGAGGAAACAATGAGTAGTTGGAAGTAATATTACAATATCTTTCTACAGTTCATTAAATATCTTAAAATTCTTTCTCCCGACAATATTCAAATGGCTAATCTTAGAGTTAAATCTGAACATGAATTAAAATTTTTCAGAACATTTTGGCAAAAGTTGCTGTTGTGATCGTGCTATATCGTGAAGAGCAATGACATTCGCAGTGGTTTTTCTGAAAATAAAGTTTCGTGCGGCATATTTAACAAATGTGCAGTTTTAGTACAAACTCTACTTGGGATCAGTTGTGACCACATTTTCAAAAATCCACGTACACATTAAGACAATTCCAAAAATCATACGTGTATATGCCTGCCCTGTTATCAATCGCCTTATTACACAACTTTTTGGTTTCTACTCTAAAATGATGTACTCAATTTAATCATACGTACTGAATAATTTTAAAAACTCATTATTTCTGTTCGAAACTGATTCACGAACTATCATCACGCATGTCCAAATGTAAATTTCGAAGTCCTTTATCGGTTAAACGAAGCAACATTCATTATAACTAAGTTAGTATTTATCTATTATGACCAAAGAAATATCTATCTGGTCTTACATTTTATATTTCCCGGCATTATGTGTAAGTAGTATTAGACGTGAGAGGAAATGATCAACACTAAATAGAAATAAATCAGAACAGAAGTTCTAAAATGTAGAACCATAATTAAATAAAAGTAAATGGAAAGAGGTTACAAAAATATTTTTTGAAATGTTAATTAATATTTCCATCTGCAAAATACGAAACAGAAAAAGTTAATTTGCCCAATCATATCATATTTCCATCACCTAAATATATTTCTAATTCAATATATTCAATACAAAGTACTGTTCCTATTTTTACTTTCCTTATCCTATAATAAGGAAAGTAATGTAATCGGCGGAAATGTGTGTGTGTGTGTGTGTGTGCGTGCGCGTGCGTGTCTGTCTGTCTGTCAGTAAACAGGATATCTCAAGAACCGTAAGAGCTAGAGACTTGAAATGTGGTATGCATATTACTTGTAGGTAGGGGACGCAGTGCGAAGCTTTTGGTAAATATTGGCCGAGTAGTTTGGTCGCAAGATCGCAAAATCTGTCGCAAAGCGGTCGCGAATCTAAACGGTTGAAGATACAAAAAATTCATGAGAATAAAAATGATTTGTTATCATGAGATAAACATGAAATTAAAGTAAAAGTTGGTAAAATAGGAACTCGAAAAAAAATTGAAGCTCAGGATTTTTAATATACCGGGTGTTCATAAAATGTTTTGGAAAATTTATATATATTACTGGATAGATCAGACTGAGACGAACAAAAAATTACAATGAAATTGTTTGATCCGAGGTCAAATAAATAAGTTATAGCCAATTAAAAATTAATTAAACGGACCAATCACAGAGCGCTCGGACAGCTTCCTAGCCGACTGCGGGAGGACGGGGGGGAGTATTTGGCCGCTAGGAGGGAGCACGCAGGCGATAATGGGGAAGGCCGTGCGGCCGAGCTCGCACGGTTACTTTCAGTGATGTAACAAAATTTTAAGTACGAATCAATTATTGTCTTGTACTGTTTATTTTAATCAACTTTCGAGTGTTGGACTCGCACCTCGTCTTTTTTTAAAATAACAAATTTTTAGACGAGAGCAGCGCAAGGCCAAGACGATGGACTCGCGCCTCTTCCTTTTTTAAAATATCAAGTTCCGGGACGAGAGCAGCGCAGGCCGAGACGATGGATCCGGTATAATATATAATAATAGGATAAGGAAAGTCGTGTGATGTTTATACCAGATTTTTTTGAAAATTAGTATCGAGGTGAGCACTTCGTTTATTCAACATTCACCCACGAACCACTGTACAATGAAAACAAAGTAAACCATTGAAACATACAAGCTATATGTCGCCTTGAAATAGCATATCAATCTTTAATATCTGTAACATGTCAAAAAAAATACGTGTGATGACTTTTAAACGAAATTTAAGAATGACACAATGACAAGAATAATAATAAATTCGGGTTTATTTAAGTACCATAGACTAGATAAGCTTTTTTACACACTAGTAGCCACCAGCACCTAGAAGGTATATAGTTAAGTCTAAATTGGTATAAAATATACAATTTCAAGTAAATTCGTAACCATTTTTCTGGGAAGAATTGTAACAGACGTGAAAGCGTTCGTGGGGCACACGTGCATTAGCGGAGAGTTAACATTTATACTAACAATAAGTATTTAGTTATCTGGGAATGATAAATAAATACATTATGATACCTCAGAGACAAGAACGAATGACATAATGAGTAAATCTATGAATTTCAACGGGACTGGATTGTACGCGAGAAAAATATGAAAATTAGAAAAACTGCACGCAGATCAGGAGAAATTGCAAATACTATTAGCCGTGTATGGCGACAATGAACCGATCAACAAAGTATTACGCGACACTCAAGTTCTAATTGCCTTATTACCAACTTCTAAGCAATCCTTTGACACCGTCTGTCGCTGTACGAGTTATTGCCTAGGAATGGCAGTAATGACTGTTGACAACATGGAAAACTTTATCAAACCACATCTGTTCGCAAAATTATGATATAAGAAGCCATTGTGATAACATTTATTGCGAATTCGTAAAACCCTTACTTAATTGAAATATTGATGAAGTGATCCCGATAATATACTGCTCTTTGTGCGTAAGACTTCCAGCAGAATATTTCAACAAAATATCGCCCGTCCATGTATCACTCATTTTGTGCTGGCCATCTATTGTTGCATTGGTTGTTTTTGATATTTTTGATATTCTCTTGGATTCTCGTTGGCCCAAATGCGAGTTTTGTTTGTTTACCGTCCCATTCAATGTCAAATGCGCCTCATCTCTGAAGACGATTTTCGATGAAAAATTTAGGTCAATTGCACGATGTTGGAGGAGCCAATTAGAGAACACACGTCGGTTAAAATGATCAATTGGCTCGAGTTCTTGAGTCAATTGGATCTTAAGCGTGTAAATTACAATCTTTGTGCATAATACGGCGTAACTGGTCTCCGAAATGCCCAATTCTTGCGATCGACGAATTATTGAGAGTTTTGGCTCTCCTTCAAAGCAGTGATATTTGCCGGTGTGTAAACACTTTCGGGCCGTTCACTCTTTGGCATATTACCAACAGAACCAATGTCCTCGAATTTTCGCACGATGGTGATCTCATGTAGACGGTTATGACGACCGAAATGATCGCAGAGATTTTTTTACCATTTTTGTAGTGTTCTTTAATCACTTTAACGTGGGCTTCAATAGAATATGACTCGCATAGCAAAAAAATGGCAAACTAAAAAATCTGGTATAAACGTCACACGACTTTCCTTATCCTATTATTATATATTATACCGGGTCCATCGTTTCGGCCCTGCGCTGCTCTCGTCCCGGAACTTGATATTTAAAAAAGGACGAGGTGCGAGTCCAACACTCAAAAGCTGATTAAAATAAACAGTACAAGACAATAATTGACTCGTACTTAAAATTTTGCTACGTTACTGAATGTAACCGTGCGAGCTCGGTCGCACAGCCTTCCCCATTATCGCCTGCATTCTCCCTCCTAGCGGCCAAGAGCTTCCACCCCCCCCCCCCGTCCTCCCGCAGTCGGCCCGGAAGCTCTCCGAGCGCGCTGTGATTGGTCCGTTTAATTAATTTTTAATCGGCTATAACTTATTTATTTGACTCGGATCAAAAAATTTCATTGTAATTTTTTGTTCGTCTCAGTCTGATCTATCCGGTAATATAAATTTCCCGAAACATTTTATGAACACCCGGTATATTAAAAATCCTGAGCTTTAATTTTTTTTCGAGTTCCTATTTTACCAACTTTTACTTTAAATTCATGTTTATCTCGTGATAACAAATCATTTTTATTCTTATGATTTTTTTATATCTTCAACCGTTTAGATTCGCGACCGCTTTGCGAAAGATTTTGCGACCTTGCGACCAAACGACTCGGCCAATTTTTACCAAAAGCTTCGCACTACGTCCCCTACCTACAAGTAATATGCATACAACATTTCAAGTCTCTAGCTCTTACCGTTCTCGAGATATCCTGTTTACTGACAGACCGACAGACAGACACACACACACACACGCGAACCAATGGCTCAAACCAACTTTTTTGGTGCCCTGAGGCTATAATTCGTCCAGAAATGTGAAAAACAGGGTAGGTCAAATTTCCTTTATTGGCAGGCTCTTTATAATCATAATAAATAGCATTGTAAAAAAACACGTAGCCGAGATAAAGACTC
The DNA here is from genome assembly GCA_036346155.1 of Sinelater perroti. NCBI lineage: Eukaryota > Metazoa > Arthropoda > Insecta > Coleoptera > Elateridae > Sinelater > Sinelater perroti. Next base: position 21,881,546 of record JARFIY010000359.1, on the reverse strand, counting down.
AACAAGCCCATCCTTTGTAACATTGTAACTGCGAAACACGCCGTCAAGACTAATTTGAAAGGCAATTCCATCATTAAAGGTGGGGCTGTTAATGTTTAAGCCATCAACGCAGACTATAATCATTCGCCAATGTTTATTTAATAAAATCTCCATAAATGAAGGCAGTTAAAATTACAAGGCCTATGCTATTTCCTCATATAATTAAATCAATCGTCATAAATATTTATGAAAAAATTGCAGTAAACTATCTGATCACTAAATGTTAAATCAAATGCAATACAAGGTGCAATGATTATTATCTCGAATACATTTATCATTTCTTAAAATATGCGTAAATCATGACGAGTCTATATTTCAACTATCAGCACATTTTGAATATGACGAACTACTGGGTGCAAGAAAATAAACGCAAAATTTAATTTGGACGGCATCTATAGGATTGTTGATCAAATTTTCTTTTGTTTATATATTTTGATTAACAAGTGTAAAATATCTTGTTTTTCACTGTTTTTAGGAATCTAAATGACGTCCTCTAAGACATCCTACACCTACAGTGCCTTCCGGGGCCGTTGCGGCAGTCTAAGAACTCTATGAAAATGAGCTCACTACTTCCTCCAAAAGAGCAGCAGCTCGTCTCAATATGAGCGATTAGTCGGTCAGGAAGATTCTGAAAATAGATTTGTAAATGCTTCCTTATAAGATTCAGCTGCAACAGACACGTAGGTTAATTTCGACCAAATATTGGCTTTTGCTATTGATATACTGAAGAGATTCCAAGAGGAAGCAATCTATTTGAAATGTATTCATTTCAGCGACCAGTGCTATTTCCAGTTTTTTTTTTTTTTATAGAACTATCGGTATTGGGATAAAGAAAATCGTCATCTGACTAAAATTCGAAGACTCCACCAAAAAAATCACTGTATGTCATTCATCATGGGGTCATTCTTCGTCTCGAAATATGTGTATTTATTGAGAAGAACGTTCTAAAAAATTCTTCACTAAAATTCGACTCCAGAGAATAGTTGTAAACTATTGGTTCCAGCAAGACAGAATCACACCCCATTCTACTGCAAATTTTGAATTAATTTTCAGTGTATTTAAAAACGAAATTGTCGAGTTGGATGACCCCGGGAAAGTATCTGATCTCAACCCTGTAATTTTTTTCTCTGGGGTTATTTGAAAGATTGAATGTATGAAACCCCCATGAATAGCATCGAGAAACTCAAAAATCGAACCACATGTAAAATCCAAGACATCACAGTCCATAAGGCTATAATGGCATTTGAAGGTGCTTACTTTGAAAACTTTGTTCATTAAATGTCAATTATCATTTTATTATATCTAAAACTAAAATGTTTGTATCTAATAGGTCTTTTATATATAGGCCTGATATATACAATCATGCCATAAGTTCTGTTAGAAATGGCGATGGTTCCAGATTGGACGTTTCATGTTTATCTGCAAGTCCCGTGATGTTAACACAAAAAAACTTAATTCCATGAATTCCAAATATCCCTTAATAAAACTTTATAATAGTAGAGTAGGTTGATATAACAGTTGGGCTGAAAAGTTCGTAGGCTAACATAGAAAAAAATTTTTTTTTGATAAAATTGGATTTTATTATTCAATATAATTGCCTTCGAGGGCGATACACCGATTATAGCGATCATACAATTTTTCTATACCATTTTTAAAATATATTTTGTCTTTAGCCTCAAAATAAGCTTCTGTTTCGGCAATTACCTCTTCATCGGCGCTAAATTTCTTTCCAGCGAGCATTCTCTTGAGGTCTGAGAACAGGAAAAAGTCGCTGGTGGCCAGATCTGGAGAATACGGTGGATGCGGAAGCAATTCGTAGCCTAATTCATGCAATTTTGCCATCATTTTCATTGACTTGTGGCACGTTGCATTGTCTTGATGAAACAGCACTTTTTCTTCTTCAAATGGGGCCGTTTTTCGTGATTTCGTCCTTCAAACGCTCCAACAACGCTTTGTAATAATCGCTATTGATGGTCTGGCCCTTTTCAAGGTGATCAATAAATACTGATGCCATAAACCTTGCTAGCCGATTATTGCGTCTTTCCACTCTTTGGATTCGGTTCATTGCGTGCAGTCCACTCGGCTGACTGTCGATTTGACTCTAGAGTGTAGTGATGAAGCCATGTTTCATCCGTTGTCACATATCAACGAAAATTCGTTATTATTACCGTTGAATATCGCTGAACATTGTTCTGAATCAACGACACGTTGAAACTTTTGCTGGATTGTGAGCTCGCGCGGCACTCACTTTGCACACAGTTTTGCATGTCCAAATATTCATGCAAGATATGTCCAACACTGTATTTTGATATCTTCAGAGTCTCAGCTATCTCGCTTAACTTCAATTTACGGTCATTCATAATCATTTTGTAAACTTTTATGTTTTCGTCCGTTACAGCCTCTTTCGGGCGTCCACTGCGTGCATCGTCATCAGTGCTCATCTCGCCTCGTTTAAACTTGGAAAACCACTTCTCAACGGTTGATTTTCCTGGTGCACAGTCTAAATAATGCTTATCAAGCCAAGCCTTGGTTTCAAGGTATTTTTTGCCAAAAGCAGTGTTTTATTAATACTGAAATTCCTTTTATCCATTTTTTTAAAATTAACAATAGTTGCTTCACTCAAAATACGATATCTCCTAAACTAATAGTCCGACAGTTGTCAAATTTATACACGAGTCTTTTGAAGGTTAGGGTTAACTAAAAAGCACATGGATTTAATACTACTAGCGCCGCTTATGTGTCAGCCTACGAACTTTTCAGCCAACTGTTAATAGGTCTAGTAAAAAGAAATTCATTATTTTTCCAATAGATGGCTTTAATAAATTGTATCTCGCACCAATCGGTTTACACCAGATGGCGTTAGAAAGCTGACATTTCGTACTAAAAAAATTTATTTGACAGTTTTGTATGGTTGACTCAATTTTGTTTGAGCTCACGTCAAAGATGAAGACTAGCAAAGAGAAAATACGCTATATTTTACAGTTTTTCTTCGATAAAGCTCAAGCCAGGCGGCTGAAAATGTGATTAGTGTTTATGGTTCTGATACTGTAACAGCTAATCAAGCGCAATTTTGGTTTCGTCGATTCCGTTCCGATAATTTCAAAGATGCACCACGCTCTGGAAGGCCAATTGTCGAAAATGTGGATAAAATCATGGAAATGGCCGAGTCCGATCGTCATATAAGCACTGTTTCTATTGTTCAGGAGCTAAACATTGCACAAAAAACGTATGAAACCATTTGGAAAAGGCTGTATACAAAAAGAAACTGAATGTATGGGTGCCACATGAGTTAACACAAAAAAACAACAAAGGAGACCCATTTCTGAAGCAGATGGTGACTGGCGATGAAAAGTGGATCACTTACGACAACGTCAAGAGAAAACGGTCATGGTCGAAGCGCGGCCAAGCCAGGATAGACGGCCGGGAAGGTTTTCCTGTGCGTTTGGTGGGATTGGCAAGGAATCATATACTATGAGCTGCTCCCCTACGGCCAAACTCTTAATTCGAACCTATACTGTGAACAATTGGACCGTCTGAAGGAAGCAATCGCCCAGAAGCGGCCAACTTTGGCCACTAGGACAGGAATTGTGTTTCATCAAGATATCGCCAGGACACACATCGATAGCGACTCGCCAGAAGCTCCGGGAGCTTGGTTGGGAGGTTCTTATGCATCCACCTTCTAGTCCGAACCTGGCACCAAGTGACCTACCACCTGTTCCTGTCCATGGCGAACTATTTTGCTGGTGAAAAATTCGCCTCAAGAGAGGCTTGTGAAAATCGACTGTCCCAGTTTTTTGTCAATAGGGACATGGGCTTCTATGAGAGAGGCATAATGGAATTACCTTCAAAATGAAATAAGTTTTAATAAAATCTGAGGGATTTAAACATATTGTTTTGTGTTCAAGGATAAACTAGTAACTAGAGTCTCCATAAAATACTCTAAAAAAGGTGTTCAACAGTTTTAACACTAATAGACCAACATTGAATTAAAATATATATATAGAAAATAAAGATAAAAATTTACATACAATTATATTTTTTACTCCCAATTTCAGGACCTCATAAATTTCGTTATCATAAGACAAAAAAATCAGATCAAAAAAGTCCAATCCCAAAAACAAATAACATTGTCCCATCTTGTCGCATTTAATGTCGATCTACTTGTTTTCTGCTGACCGTTGCCTAAAAAATGAATTGAGAGAGAAAATCGCGGAAAATCCCCATTCCTTTTAATAACGGATCAACTAGGAAAATTTGAACAAGACAAAACTATATTTTGTTAAAAAAAGACGCAAAAATAGTGCAAAAATACATTATAAATATATGGCGGAGTGTTATAAAACCCCTTAAGACCATTGTATTAAGTAGAAAAGTTTAATAAAATTCATCTCTTTGGTCCTCAAAGCAACGTCCCAACATTTATTTTTAATTAAGACTTACGATCTAAAGTAACAAAATTTGGAACGCGACCAGTAGAAAAACAGCGTTGTAAAACCATTGTTCAACAATAAAGCAAATATGGAAAAAAATTATAAATAATACAAGTCTTGAGGATGGTTCTCAATTTGTGGAGAAAATAAATTCTGAAACAAATTAATAGTAATTTCTATTTTTCTTGGAAATATTCGTAACCTTTAGAAACCTACAGAAATTGCATAAAACTTTTATGTTTAGCGAAAAGAAAATACCATATGCAATATTATGAATAGTGGTTACAATAAACAACTATATATATTAATGTACACAAAAACTCATCTAGTTCTTTGACTTATTTCGTAAACCACGGGCATGACAAATTAAATTACTATTAAATCTCAACAAACATTCGAGATATTTCAGGTATGTAAAAGTTACATGAAACATCTCAAAATATAAAATTCAAATAGAATCTAAGTGAAAGATTGGATAATATAGGTACATCACTCACATCCAAAAAAAATTAATAAAACTGTAAGAAAAACAATTAGAATAAATCGCAAAAGAGTGCAAAACACCTTGTCTCACTTTTACTTAAATAGCTTGCGACTAATTAATTCGTTTGGTGTAGGTGACGTAACTTGCGTAATAACCACGGAATCCTTAAAAACAAATTACCCCTGGCAAATATAATTAAATGGCAATGTCAGACCGGTCATCCGATTTACTTCAAGGATTTTAGGGAAAGCATAAGACTGAATAATGGAAATCTACAGTAGCTTACACACCAGTACATAGAATGTTACACGGCCAACCAATACTTTCTACTTAAATGCAATATGTCCGAATTTCAAAAAAACACTTTTATCGAATTTAATATATTACAGTACCTAAAGCCCTAAAAATCAAGTTAAGAAAAGAGCCCCGCAAATATTTTCTTTAAACTTTATCGTCCTTCTTCTTCTGCTTGTGCCGTATCCTCATTGGACGTTGGCGATCAGTCTGGCCCACCTAATCTTGTTTATCGCTGTTCGGAACAGGGCGACCGATGTCATTCCTGTCCACTGCCTAAGGTTGCGAAGCCATGAGATTCTTCGTCTACCAGGACTTCGTTTGCTTTAGATTTTTCCTTGCATAATCAACTGCAAAAGACGATATTTATCATTTCGCATGACGTGACCAAAGTATGCTAGTTTCCTTTTCTTAACAGCATTAAGGATCTCTCTGTCCTTGTTCATGCGCTGAAGGACTGTCTCATTTGTTACATGGTGTACCCATGAAATTCTGAGCATACGGCGATAGCACCATAGCTCAAAAGCTCCCAATCGTTTGTTTGCAGCTTCTGTGAGAGGCCATGCTTCTGTCCCATATAAAAGAATTGAGAAAACATAACATCTAAGTATTCGAGTACGAAGTTGCAAATTTAAACTCAAATTACAAAGTACTTTCTTTAGGCGGTTAAATGCACTCCGCGCCTTTTCGATTCGAACTTTTATTTCCTGAGTATGGTCCCATCTCTCGTTTAACGTACATCCCAAGTAATTAAACGCCTGTACTCTTTGTAAAGGGGATTGATCCTGCACTTGGAAAACAGAGCGATTCTCGATTGCACTTGCTTTCCAATAAAGTACCAGTTAATAATTTTTTGGACACTCTGTACATCACAATCGCAAAACGATGTTTCAGAGATATTGAGACATCAGAGAAAATGTTAAAATGCATTATAAAACAGTAAAAAAAGTGAGTGCACAAATTTTTAGTTAAAAAGGCGTATGTGAAAGCTCTATAATCAACGTAATCAAAGTACATATATGGAAAACGAGATTTCATAGCCGTGAAACAAAAATCAAAGGCAATTTAGGGAGTGACTTGTCATCAATTTCTAATTCAAAAGGCAACTGTTGCATGCTTAAAGCTACTTTACACTGTTCATAACATAGCTCCTAAACGGCTATGTTTTCGAGATACAGGATGTTGAAATTTACAATCAAACAGTGTTTTGCTTCCGTAAAAATAATATTATTGTTTCTCAAAAGCGGCTAATTCGTTAATACACTCAAGAGATAACTTTTGCGTAGTTTCATTGTATAATTATAATCGTACTATTTTTTAGAGTTAAATCAGGGACATTACTCCTGTGCACGCCATTGGTACGATTAGAAAAAGTTTTTTGCTTAAAAAGCCCCCATATACGTGTTAAAAAAAATGATCAGCAAGTTTAAACTTGATATTACTTTGCGTTTTCTACTTATTTAGGAAATATGACTTTTGATTATAAATTTCAACATCCTATATCCTGAACACAAATCCGTTTAGGAACTATGTTTATATGAACTCTTTTCCTTAAAATTGAGTAATTAATATCATAAAGTTTGGGCAGGTACTTAATTAACACTCTGTATAAAAAAAATATTATAGGGTAAAACTACAAAACTGAACGTTTTATTTCAACATAATCAGAGATATATATATATATATATATATATATACATATACACATTTATTTTCGACGCACTATCGAACTTGTATTCTAAAATGCTTAATTACTCTTTCCAATATATGTTGAGGAATACATCTGATATTTTGACGTAATACATTTCGTAGAGCTTGGAGGGTCTTCTTATAGCGATGTTTGTAAATCTTAGCTTTGAGATATTTCCGGTAAGCGAACTGCCCAAACGATCTCACCGCGTTGAGAGATTAAACGCCCAGGAAGCATCTCGCGGAACTCCTGCTCTTGCTGTGCGTCTCCATCCTGTTGAAATCAAACAGTTTCCAGTTGAGGTGTATCGAGATTGGGTACGAAAATCATTACATATATCGATCGAACGTAACGATAACATGTGACCCCAACATTACTCCACACACTCTGTGGGGAGGTCTTTCGTGAATATCTCGTGGATTGTTATCACTTCGGTAACAAAAGTTTTGTTTATTAGGTGAAAACGCGCTTTGTAGGCAAAGAAAACACGTCATGTGGCACGATTTACAAGATGTTTTTACACATTTCCAGGCGATTTTGCCAATCAGGTCCGTAAAGTTCCCCTACAACAACCATGAGTGAAAATGAAGGTCTTGATGCAAAATTCGCCGAGCAGTACGACTAGACAAGTGAAAAGCAATGGCATGAAAGAAACTGCAAAATGAAAAGTCTTACTAATCGATGTATTCAAGCCCCCGAAGCTTTCCTTCTACCTTTCTCACTATAGAATCAGTACTTTTAAAGTTTTCTACCCCAACAAAATCGATTTTCAGTCGGGAACGGAGGCCCCAAGCAGAAGGTCTCTGTTCGTTCGTCCGCGTTACTAAGTTTCCCTTGGAGCAAAAGCTATCTGCGTCTAATTTAATCACTTCCCCCGCCCTCGAATTACCCTTCGCTTCATAACTTTTCTTCATAAGTTTTGTCCCATCATCTACTATAGAAAACCGCAAAAAATTTATAGCACAACAAGTGCAATCAAAATATCCAAGTAAACTGCTGGAAAGTTGCGATTTATTGTCGTCTATAAAATTACCCAATGATTTTTACTATTGATCAACTCCATATAGTTTAATTCAAACGCTTTGCAACATTAGTACAACTTGTCTTTATTTAGTTATTATTCGATGAATAAAAAGTCATTAAATTTGTTTTTAAAATTTTAAATATCTGGATGTTGTAACAAAATATGTAATTTACAGGATTTAAACTCCAGCAGTTTTTTCGCGCCATAGAATTTCTTTACCAATTAAACATTTGGTGGTTTTAATGTAATCCTACTACCAGCACATTCAGAATTTGAACTAGTTAAAAATGATATACACGTACTGACAATGAATTTTTTGTGTTTTTCCTGAAAATAATTATTTTCATACTAATCGACAAATCTCAGTTCACCATATCCTTTTTTGCTTTTAAAATTGCTCATTCTCTCAATTGTTTTAAATTCATATAATTGTTTATATATAAAAAACGGTTATTAAGATACCTTTCACGGTATAAGTACACAGAAATAATCGCAAATTTTTCCATTAAACAAGTAATAAAAACCACTACAACAATCAAAACTACAAATTCAAAGAATCTAGAATTACAAAGTATATCCGGAACGTAACGAGATTAATTCCAGAAAATTTGTTTACACGGAGATAGCTTATATACATTTAATATTCTTCAAAATAACATCAATCAGCATCAATACACTCTTACCAACGGTTTCGCCATATGTCGTAGCTTGTCTGTAAGTCTTGTACTGGAATCTCTTTCACAGCACCCGTTCAGAGCAACCTGCATCTTTTTACTACTTCAAAAATGGTATCCCATCAAGCTGAATTTGAGCATACGAAACAAAAAAAAAATCGAGTGGGACTAGCTCCGGATTGTGGGGACGTTGGGGCAGCGTTGTCACAGTTTGGTTCGCTAGAAAGTCTCTCGTCAAGTGGTTAAGAATCCAGACATTGGCAATTTTTATGCACAACACTTTTATAGTAAAAAAAGCAATATCGCTTTTATCTTTGATTTGCTCATTTAAGCCTCCCTTGGTCAAGATGTCCGTCTTTTTGTCTCCAGTACGTACTCAGAAACCCAAGCTTCATCATCAGTTACCACTTCTCCAAGAAATCAGACCAACTTCTCACATGGTCCAAAAGCTCACGAGAAATCGGCATACTGTTTTTTTCTGTTTAACAATCGAAACATTAAGAATTAATTTGGCACTCTTCAAATCTCACATTCGAACCTTAGGTTACAAATATTTATACTTGCTATGATACAAAATGTGTACCAGAAGATGTCCGTCAACGTCTCACCCTTAGGGCAACGTGGCTAAGATGAAAGCGGTTTTGGACTCTAATTGACGTCTCAATATTAGATTGATAGTAGATAAAGTGCGACTTCTAAAATCCATTGTGCATGAAATCGTCACAACAAAAAAGTTTGTAGTGCCTCGGGTTAATTTATAAGTAATCCACCTAGAGATGAATCTAAAATATACGTCGGCACATCTGAACTCATATGCAATAATATTTATCTTCATTAGAACTCGTTTATTCATTTGATTTAGCAAATTACTTTTGTTTAATAATTACGCATAATTTTAACTAAATTTATGATAACCTCAAAAACTACAAATTTTTGGATAAGTTAGTTGATGAAGACATTCTGATTCGAAAGAATATACGAGTAAATCATTGTTACTTCATAATTACGTACATGGGTGATATGAAATATAAAGAAATATTCCAAAATTGGCTATGATCGCATACAAACTGTGTATTTAGCACTAGATAACTTAGGACCTAAAGAGAAGAGACCTTTAGAACTACAAGATTCATAAATTCATATAGTTTTTATTTCCAAGTTTCATCGAGACCGATTAATATACTCTTGAGTTATAACTGACCTAGCAAACCTAGCAAATTAAAGTGAATCGTTATCCTGATGCTTAGCATACTGGTCTGCTGCAAAAAGTCATACTGAAAGTAATATCAAATTTTTAGTATTAACAAGTACATAATAAATTAGAATCCAGAACTTGGTTGTTCAATATGTCCACTTGACGCAAGACCTCTTCGAGATAAACCCTTGATGGCTTACAATTACAGCTTGCAGTTAAATTTTCTCAAAAGAATCAATATGATGTAAAATCATGCGGAACCCAAATATTCAGAAATCCCAAACAGGTTTGCTGTACGACCAAAAACTCTTGCATGAATCATTGTTTCTAGCGGCTATATCATTATTAATGTTTTGTAACTTCCCATGTGCTAATAGCATTGTTGGGGAAAATACTTCAATAATTTCATAGCTAAAAATTGTAGTCTCCGTACATACTTTCTTACCATAATCATTGAATTCTAGCAAAGTTTCTCTAGCCAAAGGTTAGATATTTTTTAGTTGCAAAACTATCATATTTTACAACGCCCAAGCGGCATAAACTGCGTGCTACGTTTTTCATCGTTGGCCATTAATTTCAAGAACACTGCAATTTTATGTAATTACAAGAGTATGTTTCTACACAAAAAAATACGGATAAACTATTTTGGACATATCAAGCAAACACAATATGTATCAAAAAAAAAAAAAGACTCGAAAAATCGGAACTACATCAAACAAAGAGCACAAAGAAAGACTAAAAAACAATAAACCAAATAACGGAGAACTAGAACAAAATTGACTATTGAAAGAAGAAACCGAATCTGCGACGCTGATTAAAGATAAAAGGAGATATTAAGATATAGCTTTTTTTACAGTTTATATCTCATACGTCACGCGCATGTGACAATCAGCTACAGTCGACGTACGTTATCAGTATAGCGGATAAAAGTTCTCTAAATTGCACATACAAAACAAATAACAAAATCAAAGAAGGTTTATTATTAATAGTTTTGTAGTTACAATGTTACAAAGAGCCTTTGTTGATTAATTAGTAATGAAGTGGAAATAAAAAAAAATCATGATCGTACATACGTCTAATCACTCACATCGTCTATTTTTTAAACTAAAAAGAACTTTAAAGTAAACCATAATTATTTTACTGTTAAAAAATATGAGACTTCCGGATGTGTTAGTTTAAAGTTCGTATCACTGCTCTGTTTGAACATTAACATTATTGAAGCTGTTCAAATACTTAAAAAATTTCGTATAAAAACATAAGTTATCGGGCATTCTACACCCTAAATTGTATACATACTTTAGAAAATCTATGAAAAGCTTGATTCTTAGTTTTTAGGGTGGTAAATTGCAAATATAAACACAATCGATATACGAAATGCATACTTCAATGTACACGGTGGTACCGTGGCAAACAAGCCAAAAATAGACAAAATTTCCGTAGACCGACGTGCACCTGGCTAGGGCTCGCCGCCTTCTTCTCTAGTGCAGGCCGATGTGTCTCTTGCAACAGCTGAATGCTAACTGCCTGCTTTTTTCGTTCGTAAACCGTTCACAGGTAAGGGTTGAAACATGTCCGTTTTGGGGATGAAAAAAATATTTCTTACAATTTTGGCAGGTAAAAGAAACCAAATATCCAATTAATTTGCAACGGGCTAATTGCGGTCTGCATCGACCGCCCCTCACACAAACACACGCACATATACACACAGCAGTACGGCCCATGGAGAACCTTGGTTTCTTTAACAACTGTCTTCCAGCTTTGTCGATATTGTACTAAGTTGGTCCAATTTTGCGCTCTTAGTTTTTTTAGATCGTTTGATACATTGTCCTGCCATCTTAAACAAGATCTTCCCCTTGTGCGTTTTTCTTCCGAGTTCCCAGTGAAAACATTTCTAGCGGCTCTTGCGTGAGGCATTCTCCACGCATGTCCCAACCATTTTAGCCTTTGTCTTTTAATCCACCCCACGAGATCTTGATCGTTGTATACTTCTAGTAGTTCATGGTTCATGCGCATTCTCCATCCATTTTCATTTTCATCATAGAATCGACCGACCCTAAAGCCATTAAAAATATGAATATGGGAAATTTTCGAGTATTCGCTCCGCTACAGATTGATTATATCTTTTATCAATATCCCAAAATTATTCAACGGACTGAATTAAAAACGACACTTGTGACAAAGTTCAGTGCTAATATAACGCATTCTAGCAAATATCATTCTTCAGACATCCGTCGTTCCAGGCAATACGTTTCCAATTGTCCAGTTTACAATGGCGTTTTTATTTACACCACTGCAGTTGACAGTTAGCTAATACAGCAGAAATGTTTTACTCATAGAACCTCACTTTCCTCAATTCTTGACCCTATATTTATGATGCTAACTAGACTATCAGTAACACTACGAAACTCCTGGATAATCGTACAACGTACAGCGGTCTCTTTCTGTCTACAATGTCTCTGATGAATGATTAGTCTACGTTTAAAGTCACTGATCTCATTTAATCTACTGCTCATATTGCTTAGCACTGAACAGCACACAGCTGTGTTCCTTTTACATCATAGTCACTTTTACAGGTCAAATTATGAATAACAGATAGGTGCTGGATATTTTTGATCAAATAGACTATATTGTTACGAAAAAAGATGATTAAGAAAAAAATTTTGGAACCCATTTCTTATAAATATTTAGCAGCAGTTAATTCTCTCAACGTTAACCTCCATTAATTGCAGCATTTTTTCAACGTTTCTTCTTTGCAAACTTCGTAAGGACAAAAGCAACATGTATGAGCTAGTCAACCTAATCAAAGTAACGAATCCAATTCGTAAACTGTTTGTTGCTTGGTGATTTAATAGTCCAATTTTTTCTTTATCCACAACAGACGACGTTACAGACCCGTCCTTTTTTCCAGGATTATCAATGACACTTTTCCTTTCATGATTATCGTCAACTAAAAAACAAACAGGCATACCGACTTAATTTCAAAAAGCCATAATTCGTGGATTTGTAACCAATATTTGTCAATCTAGAAGAAGCGTGCGTGTCTATGAACTTACCTTTTTTTCTGTATATGGAACATTCTATGCTTGTTCCCACTGCTACGAAGAGAACTTTTTAATTATTTCTGTTAGACTTGTCATTGCTACACAAGGGGCAAAAAGCATTATTGCTTTTTCGTTCAACACATCAATATGTTATTCCTTATATTTAAACAGATCTTTCCAAATACCCATTTATATTATAAATGTGCGCACAAAGAAATTGCATTTCAATTGCGACATATTACACATACATCTGAAACAGGTTTCATATTGCGAGCTCTAACTAGCTTTATGCATAGTATAGCCATAAATACTGTTGCAGACCCATTAGAATGGCGAAATAAAACGGTTAATTGTTTTTGCATATTTTCAGAATTTATTAAATTGTTATTGCTAAGTGTAGTTACAACGGATTTATTCAAAATGGCCACCCTTAGGCTATACACAAGCTTTAAGACGACCAAGCCACTCGATTATGGCAGCACACACTACATTCATCGGAAAAGCATCGACTGCAACCGTAGGACTCGCTTCAAAGAATCAACATTAGGGTCTTTTTGGGCAAACTTTGTACTCTAAAACTGCCCATAAATTGTAATCTAATGGATTAAGATCTGGGCTATCAGAAAGCCAATCCGCTACTGTTAGAAAATGAAGTGTATTGTTGCTTAGTCAAGTTTTAATTGACTGTAGTCTATAAGCAAGTGCGGAGTCTTGCTGAATTGTCCAAGGCTCACCTCAAAAAAGCGTGTGATTCATAGGTTTCACTACACCTTCTAACACCTGTTTTGACTACCTTTTCACAAAAATGAATATCGGTTAATCCATCATAACATGCTCCCCACCAAACCATTACAGCTGCTAGATGATGGCATCTCTAAACTCTTGGCACTAGCTGAGATGCTTCTTTGGACGACCTAGCGTGTATCCTTCATTTTGTTTTTTGAAACATTTTTTCATCCATAAACAAATTTTCTGTGGCCATCATCAACCCTTTTGCATCTGTTAGCATATATCCCGTATGTCATTTGTAAGCAGCTGGTCCTAGGTATTGTTTAATAATACGTTTTGAAAATTTACATCTTCCGATACAATATTTTGCTTAGGAAGAGGAGTTCTTTTAATTCGGACTCTTACGGCGTTGGTTATCTGAACAGTCCGAACTGGACGTGATCTCCCAGATCTTGGATGATCTACATCTCCAGTCTTATTAAACAATTTTACAGATCTATACATGAATATATGGCTAATGCCAAGAGGATGCAGGGCCTTCAAGGTTACACTTTTTTCAGTTTCACACTTATATAATACTATTGCAACAATACGATTTTCTTTGACCCTCCATTCCGTTGGCAAATAATCAAACTTGACACCACAATGTAACTTACAACTTTAAAACTTGACAATTGCAACCATATATTAAAATCACGGATAATGTTGTGTAAAGCAAGAGTAGGTTTCATTTTGTACCAGTATTTATGGGAATATTAGATAGATAATCAACTTTAGTGAAAGCCATATATAACAAAAATAACTAAACAAAATCCAGAAGAAAAAACATGGGGCCGGCGAAGAGATTGCTCTGTAAGCAATCCCAGAACGAACTTTAAAAAACCTTTCGATTTCGAATTTCGGGAAAATTCGAAATCGAATATCTGGAAAATTATTCGACATAGAATTTTTTCTTCATTTTCGAATTCAGCGTAAAATTTCCTATAAGAATCACATTTAAAATCGTAATGTCGAAAATTTTCCCGAAATTCGAAGTCGAATATCTCGAAAACTATTCGACATAGAATTTTTTCGATTTCATTATTGAAATCAGCGTAAAATTTTCTTTAATAATTACTCATAAAATCGCAATGTCGAAATTTTCCCGAAATTCGAAGTCGAATATCTCGAAAACTATTCGAGATAGAAACTTTTGATTTCGATTTTGAAATCAGCGTAAAATTTCCTATAAGAATCCATTTTAGAATTTTAAAAAATCCATAATTTTGTGACAGCGACAGACAGACCGACAGAGATATAGAATTCAGTAACAAACTTTTTAAGTTCGTTGACCAGGCGGATATCAAAGATCATGAAAAGAGCAGACATAAGGAAGACCAAAACCAAGTGAAATGGGAATAACGAAACGAAAACGATCTGGACAAGGCGCTAAAGAACTTCTAAGTTTCGTTTATAGCATCATATTTCATGCGTAAATCAATCAACAACAATAATATAAATAAAAATACAGCCTTAAGTATCCAATACTCAATACAAACGTACCCAATTAATTGAAATAAAAAGGAAAAAAATCAACTTCAATACTCGAATCAAATCGATCGTGTCCATGATAATACGTTGCGTTTAACGTTTCCCGTTAAACCAGGCCATAATTAGAACTTGAAATAAAGTAAAGTAATTGCCGCTTAACGAGCTAATTCAAGTTTTTCATCCCATTAACCATCACCAGCGTTTTCAAATCGCGCTGCTGCAAAAGCCGACCATCGCAGAAAATACAATTGTAGGACAGCTGAACGAAATCGGGCCGAATTTTACTATGATCTGACTTCCAAGAGCGTGAGTCACCGTCCTCCTCTCCAGAGGAAACTGGTCGATTGTGAGCAGAAACACGAGCGCGCCAGTCAAAACACGTAAATAAGGCATTTGGAAGATAGGACTTTACGCAAACGCAAAATCGGCCGAGCAGATGAACCAAGGTTGCCTGTGCCTGACCTATGCAATGTGCGCCATTAAAATGCGCCTTTTATCGCCGAACGTAAATAAATAATATCCTGCATCGCGCACAACCCCCGGAGGCCCAACGCGCTCGGATGAGCAAATCCTGCCCGGGAAACGAAGGGTTTCTTTCGCTTCCGTGCACAACGCAGGTCACGAACGATGCGGCGAGTCAACGACACGCTTTTATGGATGCAAATTTTTCGGAACGTTATATCCGTTACTAGAAACGTAGAAGTGGCGCAGATGCTGCGAAAGACCAGAAAAGCAACCCCTAAAGGAAAAACAGCAGCATATCAATACTGCCTTCCTTGGGATTATTTGCCAAAATACAGCCAACGGGGCGCAACCCGGAGACGAGACCCGATCGTTCGTGTCCGGGCAAGCGTACCTGGCGGCTTCGCTCCGGAGTTTTGGAGCATAACGAGGACAACAATCGTCTAGCTGGAAGCGAAAAAGTCTTAACCCACCTAACTTGAACTCCCATTGCTCACAGCCTAACGAATTTTCGGGGAACACCTCCAGGTCCAGCATCTTGTCGTAGGGGCGCCGTCGGTCGTCGTCGCCGTGGCACTCGCAGTAATCACTCTCGCTCTGGGCGCTTTCGAGCTTCAATTGCGACGCACTCTTTGTCTGCAGTTCAAGCTGACGCCATATTAGAAACCCAACTGTCACTCGCAAACAGCTGATTCCGGCAGCGGCGCCGAACGTCACTACGCACCCAGACGTAAGGAGCAGATTCGCCCGCCACCGCGCACCACAACAAACACGTATTTGCATCAAAAACACTAATTATGATAATGACCTCTTTGTTTATACTATCGCGACCGCTAGTGTGTCGCGAACAACGCCGATTTATTATAGTTCTTATCAGCGTCCCCGCCGCCTACTAATGCGCCGTGCTGGCTGGAGGGGCCATGCAGTTGCCGTCGGGGTAGCGCTTCTTGAAGTTCTCAATCAGCACTGGATCCACCAGCCGGATTCCGTCTACCTGGTTCCCCAGAGTGATCCAATTCGGCTGAATGTTGTGCGGCCGCCCGAACAGCTCAATTTTCCTGGTGCCCGGTGACAGCCGCTCTATCATGCCATAGATCTCATCGGGCTTGTGGCTCGTGGCACGCACCTCTGCTACTATGACGTCCGAATCTAGGCCGCGGTTCAGGTCCTGTGGATTGCCCTTCATGCCCACCAAACAATGCTCTTTGCCATGATTCAGCCAGTGACCAGTGCGGCCAGTCCGGATGATCCGTTGCAGCTGGTTAGTTTTCACCCAAATGATCTCGTCCACTCGCTCATAGCCCCACAACTTCAGGCATTCCCGACCGAGCTCCATTGCGCGCCCCGTAACCCACAGAAAGATGAGGCCTTCGTCTTGTAACTGTGGTATTCCCAGCTGTCGCATTTCATCATCAGACATCGTACCATAGGGAAGCTCCATGTGGATATCCCAGGGTGGATCAGCCATGATTACAGCAAACTTTCCTGGAAATGTACATCACCATAATTGAGCACTTCCCATTGTGCCCTCAATATAACAATATAAACAGAAAATGTTAAATAATAAATAAAATCTTTAAGAACAGTTCAAAATAAACTAACAGAATCAAAAACATTAATTAACTTAGTCGTTAATGAATATTTCCTGCTCAAAATCCCCTATTATTATTAGTTGCTAAATCAATTGCTATCACGATTTAGAGGAAAAATCCTCCATTTTTTATTTGGAACCAGTGTAAGTTACCTTCTCTGCTCAAAATCAAATATTTTCTATGAAACACCTGATAAATGCAATGCTATGGTATATTACACCAGTTTAGTTTCTATACAATATGCACATTCCTTTTGTAACATCAGTGTGGCCACACGGTTAAGGTGTGTGACTGCGGTATGGACAGACCAGATTTGTTCCTGGGGCTTAGAAGCCTGTCAGATGGCCTACTCAGTCACAAAATAATCGAGTACCTGTGTTCATTTCAAACCAAGGGTTATAATGCAGTTATCTAAGGCACAATGCTTGCTCCATGAGAGATAGTGCGCAACGACTGGGCACAGTGGCAAACATATGAGAGCCTTAATCTCTTAGTTCGTAGGTTGTGCTCCTACACAGGCGTTTGAGCCTCACCATTATTATTATTCCTTTCATATTTTTACTAATACCCTACACCAATTGATAGAAGGGGTCTTGATTAAATAATATTTTTACTTCTTCTTCTTTTCCTTCTCCCTTATGCCCTAAAGCGTCGGGTAATATTTTTACTAAGAAACTAAAAGTAGTAATGTTGTGGCTGCACTATATGCTATCTACGAGTTGTTAGGTTTTCAAATTAGTTGCAGTTGA
Organism: Sinelater perroti; assembly: GCA_036346155.1. Classification (NCBI taxonomy): domain Eukaryota; kingdom Metazoa; phylum Arthropoda; class Insecta; order Coleoptera; family Elateridae; genus Sinelater; species Sinelater perroti. The sequence continues at coordinate 21,863,613 of JARFIY010000359.1, read as the reverse complement.
ATTAACAAAAATATATGATTAACCAATAGTACATGTGTGTTAAAATATTCCTATGACCATAATCTTGATCTGGCCAACATAAAGGTGACGATAACCAGGAAATAATTATAGAAAATTTGAGTATGGTGAAAAGAAATTTCTAAAAGCAACTTAGATGTTCTTGCACAACAGTTGATCTTTACATCGATTCAAAAATATCCAACAAACACATACGCATTCAAAGTTCAATTTGTATCCAATGATAGCCACAAAATTACCATAACAGTAAAATTATGGTGAAAGCTTTGAAATTAATATACTGGACAGTAAAATTGAACCTTTTTTTAGAGCAACACAAAAGCGGTAACATTACAAAATCAAATATAATAACGATGGCCAGCCCCTCACATAAGGGCATACAGCCTACAAACTTCAGGCTCTTAAAAAGGTAATCAATTATTTTTAGTGACGGAGTAGGCCACCTGCCAGGGCTCCGAGCCTAGAATCAAACCTGGCTCCATCCACACCGCAGCCAAGCACTTCAACCATTTAATACTCAAAAACTCACAACAGCGATGATGCTTAACACATTTCAATTTTTAAAATCTCAATTCTACCTACCCAAAGCAGTCATGTCTAAATAGCGCAAATCACACTGCACCCACTGAGGTGGATACAAAGTTGTGCTTTCTGTACTGGAGACAGTCCTACTTTGTATAGTGGGGGCTATGTCTTTGCTTTGACCAATTCTATCAACCTCATAATGCACATATTTGCAAGTATCCATATGGAAACATGTGTTCAGAAAAGAGCAGTCCCCCAAAGACTCATCTGTGTGCTTCTGAATAATCTTCTTGAAGTGTAGCTTTTTACACTGCTTATTGCCCGCATTTCTCTGGCATTCTGCCCTTGTGCCGTGAGGGCAAAATTCCATCACTTGTGCACCACCTTGCGACCTGAAACGCTCAGCAAGTGAGCGTTCCTTAGCAGTAGGCTTGCTGAGCAAATCCAAAATCTCTTCGCCCACCTTCTTGCTCTCTTTTTCTTTTGTTGATGGCATAGCCAGAAGAGACTAAAATTATTTCTGATATTAACCTTTAATATTTCAAACACATTAAGTCTTACAAAAATATCGGTTGTCTTTGAGTCTTTCTTTTCTTTCTTCCTTTTGTCTTCATCCTCTTCCTCCTTCTCAGGCGACTCCTCCCGCTTGCGTTTCAAACATTCTTCCTTCTCCAAAACAATCTTTGCATCTCCACCCGCTTCATTCACCACAGCATTCAACTTGCTGTGCTCCACAAACGTAACTTCCACCAGGTTCTTGCCATCCTTAATCAGATCCTTGATGCTGATCAGCTTCTGCGTCTCAAACTTCTGCAGCAGGTTGCACACAGCACCATGAGATATATGCCGTTCAAGGTTCGCTTTGAGCGTGACAACCAAGTCCGTCGAAGATATTGGAATCTGGAGCGTGACTTCGTTCAAAGTTTTTAACAGCTCTTTTTCCAGTTCCGGGTCAACCTTGACCAGGTCCTCTCCCGCAGAACCCTCGGGTTTGGGTTTCAGGTCGTCCTTCATAGCGCCGACGGGGCTTGGGATGCCGCTGTTGGAGTTCTCGAACGAGTTGATTGGCGACGAGGTGCTACCCAAGCTGGAACCCAGGATGTCCTGCCGCTCCTTCTTGCGCTTTTCTAATCGCTCGCGCAGGCTGTTGCGTTTGCTCTTGATGGCCTGGATCTCCTCCCAGGCGTCGGACATCCTAACGGCTAAAATTGCACGTTTTCACAAATTCTTAAATACCTGAGGTAAACGTCAACAAAACAACATGGGGGATGCTAAAATAGGTTAGCTTGAGGCTGATTCAATATGAATAGACATGCAGTGTTGCCAAAACTGTTGTACATATAACTTCATTTTTGTTTAAATCTATCAATTGGCAGAAAAATTAAATAAACTCTTTGGTATCATACAAAACCTAAGAAATTTCAAGCAGATAATTGTATAAGTTAATGTATGTAGCATGTCATGTAGTATTATGTTATTTCATAATACCGGCAGCGCGGTCATATAAATGACAAAGTGAATGTCAGTTTTATAGCCGCGTGTGCTTGAGCATTAACAAGATCAAAAATGTCGTCTAGACCACAGGTGTTAGCTTTATATAAATCACTTATTCGGGAAGCCAGAAAATTTCCGTCATACAATTACAGGTAGTCCGATTCACACTCGGATGTTATGATAACCCTAACCTCAATTTGCAGGAACTATGCTTTACGCCGGGTGCGAGACGAATTTAGAGCAAACAAGACAATAACAAACCCAAACCAAATTTCAGAGAAAATGAAGAAAGGTTTCGACAATTTGGAAATCATTAAGAGACAGGTACGAATGTTGGCAGCTATTTTCGCCTCTCATGTGAGGTTCCTTTTGCAGGTATTAATCGGAGAACTGTATCAAACAGACAAATTAGTGATAGAAAACGTTAGCAGCAAAGTGTAATTTATACTTGGCATTGTAGTGCATTGATGTGATTCCTTTGTATGTAAACGACTGCCCTTAGGTTATTTACGTGATTGCTGCACCCATTTGTATATTTTATAAATGCTCACTCATATTACACATCATATGAGTTTTATATCGGTTTTATACTACTTTAAGAAAAACTAGCATTTAGATCATTTATATCAGTAAGCATAAAATTTTAGATTCAATGAAAATTTATTTGGTTGCATTTAATTATGTAATGTAACAAAGCTGATATTAAATACTTAATTATTTAGAGTGCTTATAGAATTTTTCCATTTAAAATGTACTGTACTGTATAATGACTATGATAGTTGTTTTCTTTGTCCCCTGACAATTATATAACAGTGAATATGAAACGCCCCGTGTGGAAGCATGGTCTGCGGACTGAGAGATTGAGGCTCTTGTATGTTTGTTGCCTGATCATCACACACTATCCCTGATATGAGCCTTAAGTGACTGCATTACCATTTGTTTGAAGTCAAAATGCAGTTACTAAATCTGCAAAAGATATTTGTTGTAATCCTGTTGTGCACAAGGTTTAAATAATAACAGGTTCATCAAATATATAAAACGTATCCCTAATTAATTTATCTAAATTTCCCTTCATGATTTTGAGCTTCATTTTTTTTTAGCACAGCTCCAGTAATATTTTGAAAATCTGTCTTTACTCTGTGCACATCTAGGAGGGGTGTCTGATATTCAAGGTACAAGCCAAAATTACCCTAACATTTATATTAAAAGAAAATATTTGATATCCACAAAAAAACACACTTTTGTTTCTCGACATAATCTTCTTCTTCTTTTTATCATCCCTTGTATCATTAAGGTATCGGGTAGTGTTCTAGGACCCACTTTTTCCATTGAGTTCGATTTCTTGCAATTTTTTGTAGTTCCTCAAGTGTAGTGTCATGGTTTTTTGCTATATCTTGGACTATGTTAGTTAACGTTTTCCGTGGTCTTCCCGGCGCCTTCTTGTGTGTTGTTTTTGATTGTAGATATTTTGTTCTTTCGGGCTCCATTCTTATAATATGTGCTTGCCAATTTAATTGTTTCTTTTCTATTTTGTTCGTTATCTTTTCTTGTTTGAGTTCGTTATATATCGTTTCGTTTTTTATTCTGTCTAGTCTAGTAACTCCTTGTATTTTTCTGACGAATTTCATTTCTACAGTAGTTAATTTTCTTTTATGGACATAATCTTCATAAACGTTGAAACATTTATCCCAGCGTGATAGTAATTTGAACATCTTTTCACGGTACTGATGCTTGTCAAGTTGCTTAAAATAGTCTATGATGGTGTCTTGCAAGTTCGTCCTGCTTCACAAAGCATGTCTGTGCTAAAAATTTCTTTGAATATCCGAATAAATGAAAATCTGAGGAGGGTAAATCTGGACATCCCAATTTCGCTGGATCAACCATATTTTGGTATGATTTGACGTGTGGATTTGTGCTCAATCGTGCACAAGTTTAACTCCTTTGCATAATCGTCCCGGCCTTTTCCTTCTAATGGCTGTACGCAATTTCTGGAGAGTTTTGCCGTATCTGTCACTATTAATTGTGCGCGGTTTGAAGAATTCACACAGTAGTAGGCCTTCACTATCCCAGAACACGGTGGCTATGGTGTTGGGGCAATGTTTGAGTTTTGAATTTTTTTGAACTAGGGAAGCTGGACGTTTCCATATGATGGACTATTGTTTTGTCTCTGGGGTGAACTCAAACATCCAGGTTTCATCTCTGGTAGTGATGCTTTCAATGAAAGAATCTCCCTTCTTGAGAGTATTGGGTAAGATTTTGAAGTGAAGCACTTATTCGATTGATTTTTTGTTCATGGGAGAGCATTTTCGGCACCCAGCGGAGGTTTAGGACGTTTATGATTTCGTGAACGCAACACTTAAAAATGCCAGTCATTTCAGCGCTTTCACGAACTTTAATGCGCAATCTTTGCTAATCAAACGTTCGACAATTGTGCAGTGCTTTCTGAAAGCTAAATTGAGTCTCGAACATAACAACGCTCCAGACTCTACTACTACACACTTGTCTATTTAGACATGTATATATGATAGCGATATTGCGCATGTACAATTTAAATAATAGCCACCTGTACCTTTAAAATCGGATACCCTGCGTAGGATTGCGATTAAGATATTAACTCCAACTTTACATGAAGAAAGATGGATTCAAAGACAGGTTTTATTTCCTTGGCCAAAATAATATGAATCATATTAAGAAAGACTAAATTTCATTTTCTTCCTCATCACTAGAAGTTTCAGCTTCGTTTGTGGTGCATTCATTTCTTCGGTAAATCTGGAAGTCTTTATCTTCTGTTTTTGATGTAGATTTTTTTTATTTTAATACATTTATTAATAATCAGAATATGACATTCTATAGGCTAATGTGCTGTCTAAGAGCTTTGGAGCTCTTAATTGTTGTGATCAAATCTTCTCCAATAAGTCTTAGCAATACTAGCGGAACTCAATTTTGTTCTGTTTTGACCTGTTCCAAAATTAGTAAGACCCTTTAACAGGTTAAGGGTTAAAGATTTTGAACAGACAGAAGCGCTGTATGATATAGCTTTCACACGCTTATTGCATAAATTTATAACTCGAGATCCGAAAGACAGGTTTTAAATTTTTTCAACTGCTTTCCCTTTATTTTTGTATAGTTACTCTTGAAGACTGCTCAAAACTAATTTGTTTATTAAATATTTTATGTGTCATGATAAAAAAAAACATTTTTTTAAAACTTCTTACAATTATCCAGTGTTCCCCTTTTGAGTTTAAATTCTGAACTTTTTATTCTTCCCATATCTGGAAATTTTTAGTTAGGACATTAATAATAAATTCTAGGAGCCCGAATCTACATTCTAATAAAGCTCAATATATTTTTCACGTTCTTTGATGCTTCAAAAAATGTCTCTTGTTAAATTCTTTTACACACTTTTGAAGTTTTTTCATATTTTCATCGTCTTTGAATCTCTTCTTCGTAAACACAGCCAAATTATCTCTATCATTCTTTGATAACACTTTATCATTACATCCTTATCTAATGGAAGAGGCGAAAGTATAACTGCCAAATCCACTCATTTATATACATGTTTTATTGTAGAAATGAGCTAGTGTCATTTATTTTATTATTATTTCCTGATCTTGCCGTTAAATTATGTCTGATTTTCATTAAGTTGAAGAAAAAATTGGCGGTAGTGGTACTGAACAATGAATCTCCTAACCGAGGGCGTTAGCTTTCAATGGGAAGGCCTGTGACTCAATGTAATCACCCACGCTATTTGTATCTATCTGACAAATTAAAGAAATAAGTTGTTGACTTCTTTGATGGAACTAATTTTAGTCTAACTCCACATATGTGTATTAACTTTTTTACTTCCGGAACATAAAAATTCTGGTGGGGTTTCTCAGTTTTCTGGTAATTTCTTTGATAATAGCCTTCAATAAATGAGCTATTTTTTTCTAATCAAATAATGAAGTTCCGAACTGGAAAAAATAGTTTCAATGGTGTACAATATTTATACAGATATACAAAATCTTCTGCTAAATTGTGCTGTTCTTAAAGGAAATAGCTGTCTATTAGAATCCTGTACAATGAGGATTGGCCGATTATCAAAATAAACTGCAATTACAGACTGGCTTTATGCTCAAAAAGATCACTTTGAATGAAAGTGGAGTCTTTGTCCTTTGCTTCTTTAATCAAATTAATGGTTAATTGCAGTGTCTAACTAAGGCAATTTTCAGCATGGCTCGTCGACAAATTACGCTCAATTACAACTAGGGAGAGGGCTATACTCTTATAGATTTATAAAAACAGTGATAACTTTAGCTTTAATATACTGATAGATAAGATTAGCATGAAAATTAAATTTATTTTTAACATTGACTACTTTGATTGTCTAAAATAAAAGGAGCAGTGATTCAATAATGATAAAACAAATATTAAGAACAGTTTTAAAAATATTTTTAATTTAATACTATCACCTTCTCAGCAACATCAGTCACTCTTGACACAAATAACAGATTTTTGATAAAGTAATAAGGTACTTTATAAATTGCAAATACAGATAATATATAAATGTCTTTTAATAATAATTTAACTGATAAATTATAAATATCAAACATGGGGCCGGCGAAGAGATTGCTCTGTAAGCAATCCCAGAACGAACTTAAAAAAACCTTTCGATTTCGATTTAATATCTCGAAAATTATTCGACATAGAATTTTTTCGACTTCATTTTCGAATTCAGCGTAAAATTTCCTATAAGAATCCATTTTAAAATTTTAAAAAATCCATAATTTTGTGACAGCGACAGACATATAGAATTCAGTAACGAACTTTTTAAGTTCGTTGAAAATAAGACTAAACAATTTTAAATCCTTAAGACACATTTGTTTTAAATGATGGAAATTAATGACTTACGATCAACGATTGCTTTACTCTGACATGTCCAAGATGACTGCTTTAGTTTGAAATGCGCGTTATCGTTATGTATAATCAACCAAATGTGTACTGTTTCTGTTGTCACATAAAAGTATTTGGTGGGACACTTAATCTGATATATAAAAATAAACTAAAAAAGAGAAATTAATTATATCTGGCCTGAGCCAATTAAAACCAGAATTCAGTAGAGCAAGCCAATCAAGTCATCAAAGAAATGCTTATCTCATAAATGGCAGATACTAATCAGTCAAACAACCTCCAATTTATTATTTCTAGAAAATTTAGAACTTCATTTAAGAATAAACGAATTACTCAGCCATGTTCGAGATTGCACCAAGAGCAGAACTTATGACTGCACTATTAGCATCAGATGTCACAGGTTGAAGAGAAAGTTGTCACACTGGTGGCAAATTTCAATTCGCTTATTGGCCTGTATTTGGTCAGCTCATATGGATCTTGTTGGGGCTTCTTGTGAACAAAGTCAAGCTGCTGAAGATGCCTCCATACCGTTTTCTGGTCAACTTCAACTTCTTCAGCCAAGTCTCAAGTGCCTGAAGACGGTTGCAAAATGCAGCTTGCAAGTTTCCGTCATCCAGAACGTGACTGATCTTCAAAAGCGAGGTCAGCAGAAACCAACTTTTTGTACCATCTTGCCACGGTTCTGTAACTCACCTTCCAGCAATAACGTATCAAGATTCGAAATTCATCTTTTGTCCATCTAGAATCGAAGAGGAAGTTAAATTGGATATTATAAACATAAAAAAATGACAAAAATTGCACAAAAGTTGACAGAACTTTCTCAATCTAAATTATAGTAGTTATCCTTGTGCATAGAGGTAGAGCGGACGTGCGTAGGTTGGCTTTACCTGTGTTATCATGGCAGTGGAGCTGCAGCCTTGCATAATTTATCAATTTTAATTTTAAATTTCAGTTAAATTATTAAGTAAATAGGTTTAAACAATTTAATTTTTAAATACAATAAATTTAATAAATAACTATAAATAAAACAAATAGTAATTCAGCCTAATAACTAGTTAATTTATCTGAAATCAAATAAAAATGAATCGATTACCAGCCGTTAATGGGCCAGGAACAATTTATACAATGCTTCCAACAAATAATGTTATAAGGGGCGCCCTAAATTTTAATACACAAGTACGGCAATTTATTCCAACTCACGGTCTTCAGTATCGATCAATGGCATTTCGAAAAAATGAATACTCAATAACAAAGTTATCATGGTACTAACTATAATACACAACTTCCTTTAAACCAAACCATCATTTATAGAGAATATCCTCAACAAGCAACAATGATTTCCTGAGTTTTGATAATGAGGACATGTAAAAAGAAATCGAGTGGCAGGTAGTGCAAAACAAAAGAAAATTAGTATAAACGCAAACAAATCTTCTTTCTGGGCATATTTTAATTCGCTTGGTTGCCACAAATCATTAGCTCGCAGCGTAGGGGTAATTTTCTCCTCCGCACGACTACAGTGGCAGGTGTTTTCTGAACATAGTCTCTTTGACAAGATGTCGGCGTTGCGATGACTACTCCCAGCTCCATCCTCAGTCTCAAAGTCATATTGCCTTTTAATCCATCTCGCTACTTGGCTTTCTGGATTTTTAAAATGCAAGAATTACTTTAATACGGCATGATCAGTGCTCAAAAGAAACCTCGAAAGTGTTTCGCAGATAAGAGCATCTTATGATGTGATAATTTCACACAATCCAACTATTCGTTCCTGAAATTCAAAAATATATAAAGCATAAATGAGTATTTTAAAAGTTGTAATGAAACCCAGTTCCACAAAGAGATTAAGATATTTCAAAAAATGAACGAAGAAATTGAAATTAAACAAGAACGGTGTAATACCGTAAAGGAAACTTTCTACGGCGGTGCGAAATCGTAACGGTCACTTCCGGTTGCCATCAACCGATTTGGCTGAAAACCAAACCCATGAAAGGTACTGACCTAATATGTGTGTATGCCAAGTTTTAAGTGAATCCGGTGAATAGAACGGAAGTTATAATGTCTCCTGACACACAGAAAGACATGAATTTTCGAAATCGTAATGGTCACTTCCGGTTGCCGTTAACCGATTTGGCTAAAAATCAATCCCATGAAAGGTACTGACCTAAAATGTGTGTATGCCAAGTTTAAAGTGAATCCGTTGAATAGAACGGAACTTATAGTGTCTCCAGACACACAGACAGACAGACAGGATGATAATCACATTAACTTTCTACTATAAGCTCCGCTGTAAGTTTAATTTAGAGGAGACTATGTACTTTAAGAAATTCAAATTGTTTACTTTAATATCAAACTAACTTGTTTATCACACACACACACACACACATCTATTTGTTAATTTTATATTTTCATGCATATTGACTTCAGTTTAACAGTAAAATAACAAGCTAATAATACGAGTGAGTAATAAAAGTGGAGCTGCCAATGCACGCTAAAGGCCGCGCGCGCGGAGCTAAAGCGACGTTGCCAGATCGTAAATAAAACAGTACATTTAAATACAAAGTGCTAACTTTACACTGGAGCATAAAAAGCGACCAAAATACACGTTTACGGATAAATAAGGAAAGAAGCCTCAAAATGAACTCAGTTTTAGCAGGAATCATGGGCAAACTCGAGACTATTGATACAAGAGGGGAAAGGATGGAAAGGAAAATGGATGCCTATCAAAACTGGAAATGTTGAAAAAGTAAAATGCAGCACTGAAAATTGAAAATGCCAAAATCAAAGAAAATATGCTGGAGCTAAAAATAAGATTAGAAATAGTGGAAAAAAAGGCAAGAAACAACAAAATGGTAATACATGGTGTACAGGAGAGCATTGTTGAGGAACATGGATGTAATATGGAAATGGAAATAAAGGAAATCAAAAGAATGGGAGACCAGAAAAACAAAGTAAGACCAATATTAATAGAAATGAATTCTTGGAACAAAAAAATGGACATACTGAAAGGAACCAAGAAACTTAAAGGAACAAAAATATCCATCACAGAAGATTTTACAAGGAAAGTACAAGAGGAGCGAAAAGAGCTAGTCAAACATATGAAGAAAGCCAGGGCAGATGGCAATAGAGCATATATAAAATATAATAAATTGATTGTAAATGGAGACAACTACACAATAAGCCAATTGAACCAGTATCAACACGAAGACGACCAAGGAAATACGCCGGAATCAACAAAAATGAGCCCTAAAAAAGGAAGAACATTAAGTGAACGCTTAACTCCTGAAAATGGAAACCTAGTGGAAGTGGGAGAACCGGAAATGAAAACCACTAGATTCCTACAAAAATTACTAGTATCTAGAGGGAATGGAATAAAAAGAAACGAACATGATATGCACAAGGAAACTACCAAAATATTTATTGCAATATGGAATGTCAGAGGGATTTACGAAGAAGGAATAATAATAAAACAACTCATTAACATAATGGAAAATTACAAAATCTATATATTTGCATTACAGGAAACGAAACATAATGACAATGTAATAATAGATATACAAGGGTACACATTTTTCAAAAGCAGCAGTCACAACAGAAGACTCGGCACCGAATTTATAGTAAGTGAAAGGCTAAGGTCAGCAGTAATAAGCTTTACCCCACTGTCAGATCGAATGTGTTGGTTAAGATTAAGAGGAAAATATCAGAAAATAAGTCTCCTAAATGTACATATGCCAAGTGAGGAGCAAGAAATAACAGTTAAAGAACAATATTATAATAGCATGGATCAAGAGTATGACAAAATACCAAAATATGATCTAAAAATAACAATAGGAGATTGTAATGCTAAAATAGGACAAGAGAAGATATATCGCCCATTAAATGGAAACATAGTTTACATAGAGAAACAAACGAAAACGGTAGATTATTAATTTACTTTGCCATAGACAAGAACATGAAAATAATGACCACTGTTTTTCAACACAAAAATATACATAAGGGGACCTGGAGGAGTCCAGATTGTAAGACCACAAACCAAATTGATCATGTTATGATTGAAACGAAAAACGAAAAAACCATTACAGATGTAAGATCCTACAGAGGAGCTGATGCTGATTCTGATCATTTCATGGTAGGAGCAAAAATGAAACAAGTGATTCCGATTAACCTTCCGAGGTCACACTGGGTCAATTTGACCCAAGCCTAAACTTGCTCGTCTATACCATAAAGGCATTTCAAAAATTGGCGCTCCCTAGGCCCTCTGGCGGTGAATTAGAGTCTCAACTATAACATAAGAAGTTTCCCGTATACTACACGACGTTCAGTAGCAGTTGAGCATCGATAGAAATCAGTGCCGGGTCATTTTAACCCATATGGTGACCTCCGCGTCGATTCTACTAAAAAAATTGAAACAAAAAACTTTTCGGCTTATTAGTTCGCCTATTTTTATTGTTTTGAGGTGCTTAAACTTAAGAAATGGCGTATAATTTAAGAACACGTGTTCAACGCGTCCTCATGCATGAAGATCAAGAGAATTTTGGCACCGGCATTTCCTGGATGACGATCACGTATCTGAGCATTGGATACAAATTCTTCGAGTTCGGATTAATTGATTTTGAGGATGCTGAAGATACGCCTCTGAACCAACGGATGTTGGAACAGCATTAACGAACCGAGTAGACCGTACCTCATGATGTAAAATAATAGAATTGAGTATGATGACGCTTGAGAACATCGGAGAACATATTTCTCTTCTTGTTCTAGCATTCGGATACAATGTTTGGTGTCGTGTGTAGTGATGTGATGTGTGTGATATATATTAACACAAGGAATGTAATGGAACATGCATAACTGAATACCACAGATCCTCCCCATAATTTTTTCGCAGTTGTTGCTTGCTTGGCTTTGTGTCGTCGTAGCTGCTGTTTACTTTCTACTTTCTTATTCTCTCGTTCTTTCTTTTTCTTTCTAATACAGTACCACATCGATGACGTTATAATAATACGATACTTTACTCTGTATTTTCTAGAACGAATAAATGAATGTGAATCAAAGCCAGGGCCAAGAAATGGTGCAGAAAATTGCCAAGAAGTAACTGAATTTTGGAATCTTCTTTTTGATGCAGAGATGGTAAATACAATAGTTGAATGTACGAATAAGCAAATCGAAGATGTTTGCGCCCATATGATGGCAGAAGAAAAAGTAATGCAAACGTATCATCACACTACTGATTTGTTGGAAATGAACGCTTTTCTTGGGCTATTGTATTACTCAGGCTTGTGGAAATCTAATCACGTGGACACACTTGAACTGTGGAATAATACCAATGTGTATAACATGTATCGCTGTGTTATGTCGAGAATACGATTTATGTTTTTATCTTCTTGTTTACGTTTTGATGAACGTGAGAAACGGTCGCCAGATGATAGACTTGCGCCGATAAGAGAATTATGGGAAAATTTTATTAGAAATTGCGAGCATTATTACAATCCAAGCAATAATTGTACCGTCGATGAACAATTATTATCTTTCCGTGGGCGCTGCAAGTTTCCTGTATACATAAAATCAAAACCAGACAGATATGGCTTGAAAATCATTATTTAGAATGACGCCGAAACTTTTTATTTGGTAAGCTATTATTTTTATGTATATTTCATACGTTAAAAATTATAAAAAGTGTAACAAAAAATAAAACAAATTTTAGATTTACGGTATTCCATATCTGGGAAAAACTGGCCATCCACGTGAAGAGTCTTAAGTCGATTTTTTTTCAAAAAGGTGACAACACCCATACACGGCACAAATCGTTCTGTTACGTGCGATAATTGGTTCACGACCGTTCCCTTGCTAAAAATTATGTTAGAAGCGCCGTATGTATTGAAAGTAACTGGGACAATTAGTAAAAATAAACCAGACATACCCAATGAAATGAAATTGGCTAGTAAGACAGTGCCCGACTCGAAGTTTTGTCACAGTGGAGACATCACTTTGGCAAGTTATACTCCAAAAAAAAAACATAAAATTGTACTGCTTGTCAGTACAAAAATTACTAATACCAATGTTGGTGCGAATGGTAAACCAGAGATTGTTTTATTTTACAATAAAACAAAAGGAGGCACAGATGTATTTGACAAGCTGTGCCATGTTTACACGACTGCTAGGGCAACAAATCGTTGGTCGATGCGGTTTTTTTCGATATACTTGATCAAGCTCAAGTTAATGCAAGAATTTGATATACTTGCAAGTATGCCGAAAATCGAGAAAAAAATTTATCTGCATCTTCTGCTCTAAAGCAACTTTCATTGCACTTGATTACTCCGTTTTTGCGAGAAAAGTTGTAAAACGTATGTCTACGAGAACAAATCAGGTGGAATATTCAATTTATTCTCAATGAAAATGCAGCAGAACCAGAAGAAAATAGGCCGCAGTTCGACAAAAGACTCAGATGCGCAATCTGCCAAAAAGACAAAAAAACAAAAATGCAGTGTCCCAGCTGTTTGCGTCCTATGTGTGACGATAATCGCGTCTATATGTGTACCGATTGTGCTGGAGGTGAATGAACAAACTTGTACTTTTTCGATTTAAGCAAGGAAAATAATTTTTTTTGGGGTTTTTTGGCTAAATTTGTTATTTTTCCTAACTTGAAAAAACGACCTACATCACCTAGCGAAATAAATATACTTTTTCAATTGTACGATAAAACAAATATTTTTCCTTCATTCAGCATATTTTCAAGAATATAATCCTAAATTTTCATTAAAAAATTTCAAAAATTGGGACAGAAACAATTTTTTTGTAAAACAAAACAAAATTTTTTAGCATACTAGAAATGAGTAAATCATCGGTTTCTCTATATGATTTCATTATTTAATAATAAAAGTAAATTTCAGAATTTTTTCACAATTTTTAATCACTAAATGATCAACTGGTAAACGATCAACGTTTGCCTCGGGTCAATTTGACCCAGAGTGACCTCCCTGATCGAAAAAATAGGTGTGACCTCGGAGGGTTAATAAACGCGAGTAAAAAACTAAGAATCACATACAAAAGACTATATCTACACAACAAAATAGTTCAAGAGCGTTACAAAAAAAGAATAACAGAAGAATTAGAAAGAAGAATGGACCAACAGAACGTAGAACGTAGTACAAAGATAGAGAAATGCATAAAAAGGTAGTAAATGAACAGATCAGCGGTAAATAAACGAAAAAGAAACAGTGGTTTGATTCAGAATGTGAACAAGCAGTTAAAGATAAAGAGACGACAAGGAAAAAAATGTTGATGCATAGTATGGAGAGTAGCATAAGAAAATATATTGATAAAAGAAGAGAGTGCAAGAGATTATGTAGAGAGAAGAAACGTAAATATAACATACAATTTCTGAAAAAAATAGAGGAAAAATACAATAGGAGAGAAATTAGAAACTTTTACCAAAGAATAAAAAAAGTTAAACAAGGATATCAGACAAACACAAAGATAAGAATGGAAGATTGCTAGGCACACAAGAGGAAGAAAGATGAGCTGAATACTCCGAGGATCTACTGAATAAGCAAGAAGTTCCTATAATTGTCGAAACTCCACAGATAGCAGAACAAGTCTGAAACAAAATCGAAGAGGCACCGGATTTACAAGAAATAGTAAAGATAATACATACGCTAAAAAACAACATGAGCGCAGGCCCTGACGGCCTACAAGCAGAAGCAATAAAGTATGGAGGAGATCAGCTACACAACGAGATATACAAGATGATCACTGAAATATGGAAAACGGAGATGCCCGAATCATGGAATTTAGCGATTATATACCCGATTCACCAAAAAGGCGATAAAAGTATATGTGCAAATTACCGAGAAATCGCATTATTAAATGTCATGTACAAAATATTTGCTACGTGCCTCAAAAATAGGTTGGAAATTTATACAGAAAACATCATAGGCGAATACCAGATTGGCTTTCGTAAAGGTAGATCAGTAACAGACTACATATTTACGCTACGGGAAATACAGGCCACAGGATATGAATTTAAACTAAATACGTATTTCTTATTCATAGACTTTAAACAAGCATATGATAGCATACAAAGAAACTCGCTGTTTGCTGCACTTCAACATTTTGGATTACCGGAGAAATTAGTTAATCTAATAGCAATGGCGCCAAGAACAACAGAAAACAAGGTCAGAGTAAATGGACCGCTGACAAGATCGTTTAAAGTCAAAAAGGGTCTGAGACAGGGCGACCCGCTATCAGCTATATTGTTCAATATCGCAATTGAATATACAATACGCAAAGCAAAATTAAATAGAGAGGGGAACAATTCACCAGTGACGTCATCAATGTCTGGCACTTTTCCGATGATCTAACCATTATAACAAGGTCAAAGGAAGAATTACGAGGTGGTTAAAAGATTAGTGCTGAATGCGCGCAACATGGGGTCAGAAATTAACGAAATTAAAACAAAGTATATGACATGGAATCAGAGTCCTTACCAACAAAATCAAAGTTTGTTAATTAAAGTAGATGAACCCCGACAGTACAACTTTGAACAGGTGGAATCGTATATGATAACCAGGGAACCAGGAAACGGCGCAGAAATCAAAGCAAGAATTGCAGCGGGTACCAAAAGCGCAGCAACATTAAAAACATCTTGGCAAGTAAAGTGTTTTCGCGATCAACAAAAATAAGAGTGTTTAAAACAATTGTACCACCAACTGTGATCTATGGATGTGAGGTGTGGACATTAAAGAAGAGTGACGAATTAATACTGAAAGTGTGGGAAAGAAAGATACTACGAAAAATTTATGTTGGGAAATGTATACGAGCTATACGGGGAACCAAAAAAGGTGCTGTAGTGAAGACACAGAGGTTCAGCTGATTAGGCCACGTTATAAGAATGAGTGGCCAAAGAACACTCAATAAAATATACAAGGCTGAAATGGGAGGAAAAAGAAGAAGGGGAAAACCTCGACGCCAATGGAAAAAAGAAATGCAAGATAACCTACGGAGCTTGAACATTACAGAATGGGAAGAGACAGCTAGAGATAGGAACCAATGGAGAACAACTATGGAACAAGTCACGGGCCTACTAGGCCTCTAGAGCTACTATATTATATTATTTACTATAGTATTTGCTTTCTCATCTGTTTTAATAGAAACTGGAATTGGAGGAAAAAAGAATTTCAATGTGGTGGTATTTTCACGACAATTCTAATGGATAAATTAACAGAATTTAAAAACATATATTTATGAATTAACATTGTTATAGTGGCAGTGGTACTACCAAAATTCCGGTTTTTCATTGTGCGATATTAAAAAAAATAATAAATCAGCATTACCTGTGGCACAATTTTGACATTTTTCAGCATCAGAAAACCTAGCAATTTCTAGATCATACTTGTTTGCTTATTTTTGGGATTATTGTGATAATGTAAAATCTCATCACTAGAAGTGATGGAATTCCGGTAGACTACCGCATTCTACTACCAAATGATTATGTTCATAACACACCTCTATTTGCTGCATGCGACTACCAATCACTTCTTGTTTTGTTTCAATAAAGGGGTAGTTTCTAAATAACAATTTTCGTACAAGGAATTTTTGAAAAATGCATCCATTACTGATATACAAAGATGTTAAATATCAATGTTCGTTTTACTTCTAGAATATCGTGATTGACTACTGTCAAAATAGTTATGCTTCAAAATGTCTACCAGTGAATAATTTAATGTAATTTATTCGATCACTGCAAGGACTTACACATTGCCTGCGCGTAAAGAATGGCTGGAACTGAACTATAAATGACTAGAAACGCTTTATCATATAGACAATAACAACAGTAAAATTTAGATGTGGCATGCTTTACAGTATGTGGGTGTTTTTTTCCCATGGAATAAATTAGGCCCTATTGTAAAATTGAATTAATATCTAAATGAAAAAGCTTACAAAAATGTTTTAATCAGCTTTGTACTGTCTGTAATAAAATAACAATTCAGTGATGATGGTTGGTATCATCAATATGAGAATATCCCGCCATAAAGTAGGGCCCATGAAGTAATGGTACGCAAATAACCTTACAGAAATGGAGTGACCAGCCCAGAGTCATTTAAATGAATTAGAAGGTCAGCTTTATTCTAAACCCCTACAATCCATATTATGGTGTTTTGGTTACAACTCCTCAGAAAGAATGAACTACCGTTTCTCCAGAGACATTCCAAAACCTGATTGGAAATTCCCCTACATTATTAGGGGTCATTCAAGCAAAGAATCCTCATAGTAATGGCTAGAACTCGAAAAGAATTGAAGAGCTTAGTAAGAGACATAGGAAATAAAGCAAACAGGTTTAATTATAAACGAAAAGAAGTCGAACTACATGATATTAGGAAAAGAAAGATCTGACTAATCTAAATTTAGTCCTAACTCAATATTTTTTGAGAAAACCACTAAAAGACAGATTCTCTTTTTTAGCTCCTTCTTTTTACCCTTTTTTATTAGTTGGCGCTAAATATGTATTTTTATGTGTAAAATAGTTCATGCATAGATATTTATCGAATGTATTATGATTTCACTCCAACACAATTTTTCTTTAAAAACTTTCATATATTTAAAAAACAACTTTTTAAGCTGTCAGTTGAAATGACTATATTGTATGTACAAAGGGTAAAATGTTTAACTAAATATGGTATATTTTCCTTGTCTGTATTCATATTTTTGAATTCAATATGATTTGATCTTTCGTATAAAACTTAATTTTAAATTTTTTTATATATTTCAAAAATCTACTCTTCAAACTGTGTAGATTGACATAAGTTCATGTGATACAAGCAGGGGTGAAAAGTTTAACTATATACTAAACGCTCAACTAAATTTTTATTGACAAAAAGATAACTAATTGAGGAAATTTTTAAGTGTTCACCTTCCATTATCACAAGATGGCGCATGTAGACTTAGAATATCTATAATTTTGCAGAGTATTACGAATTACAGTGTAACAGTGTAATGCCAAATCATACAAAACTATAAGAACCAGTAAAATTAGGAAAAAAATACATATCAAAAAAAACCTGCCTGATGGAAAGATTCTGACAACATATTCGAATTCAGGATGTGAAATGCTACTAGAATTGCTATTTAATGTTTCCATAGTTATAGCACAACTGCAATTGCTCTCCTCTAATGTATATTTCAAAACTAAGTATATGATTATTATTTAAACACCCACAAAATATAAAGTAGTTCTTACGTGTATATAGTATTTTAAATTATTACTATTCGACTCCTCAAACTCAATTTAGAAATTTTTCTTGTCTACTTTTAAAATCTAGTTTTCAATTAACATCCATATGATATTAAGAAAACGCAATTCAAGGCTTTTCTTACTTAAAATATTGATTGAAATCAAGTGTTTTTTAATGTTTTTGAATATTTTTTTCTGATAAATAATTGATCTCAATGATTACCGTGCATTAATTTTCATAGGAGATAAAATCTGAATATTAGAATTATTCTGTAATGGGAGATAAAAGTGTAGACTTCACATAAATGCAATATTTGGTATGTAAAGGTTCAGCAGAATTTTACTAAGGCAGTACGAAAGGTCAAAATAGTTACAATACATTTTTTTTATTTAACTCAGAATATACATACAATCTATCCTAGATAGGGATAATGAGTATTTGATAAGAACAAGTGGTAACCTTGTGACATGCAGAGAAACTTCCAGTGAAGAATCTCTATTATAATTTACAAACTAAAAGTTTCTTATGTTAGTATAATACAAGCTAAACTTATTTTTAATCAAATCTAGTAGGAAGATCTGATGGTTTGAACCTCTTTAACCGTCTCACTTCACCTTCGTCATTCAACAGTGTGATTGCCAGGTAATTGGGGTGCACTTGTAGTTTAACTCTCCGAGTTGCACTATATTGCTTAATTACATCACTCACTAACGGAACTTTTAAGTCACTGTGTATTACCGCATTAGGCACGTACCATGGAGCATCGACTATCGTACGAAGCACTTTATTTTGATATCTTTGGAGAATTTATATGTTTGAATTACTGGCTGTGCCTCACAGTTCAATCCCGTACGTCCAGATCGATTTTATCATAGTTTTATAAATGAGTAGTTTATTATGTAACGTCATCCGCGACTGCCTTCCTAGCATCCAATACATTGTCCGAAATTTTATTCCGAGTTGTTTCCGTTTGCTGAATATGTGCTTCTTCCATGTCAATCTCTTATCTAGGTGGAGACCAAGATATTTAGCCTCATCTACCTGGGGTATTTGCTGGCCATTGAGCGTCACTGGAGGGCAAGTATTTCGTCTTAACGTGAATGTGATATGGACCGATTTGTCAGTGCTTGCTTTGATTTTCCATTTTTGTAACCAGCCTTCTATGTCGTCTAGGTGTGCCTGCAAATTTTGCGTAGCTGTTATAGGATTAGTATGGGATGCTAATAGGGCAGTACCGTCCGCAAATGTGGCTGTAAGAGTTGTTTCGTGAATTGGTAAATCCGCAGTGTAAATTAAATAGAGTATTGGACCAATCGCGCTGCCTTGCGGCACACCAGATAATATAGGAAGCAAGTCAGTATATGCCTCCTGGTATTTTACATAGTACTGCCTATCCGTTAAGAAAGATGTTAGTATGTTGTAAAGTTGATGGGGTGGCGTACTTTTCACCTTGTAACATAGTCCTTTATGCCACACTTTATCAAATGCTTGGCGTATATCAAGAAACACCGCAGAACAGTAACGCTTAGTCTCCAAGTCTTGAGTTATTTGTTTAATAATTCGATGCACTTGCTCGGTTGTTCTATGCATTGTTCGGGACCCGAACTGATGACTGGTAATTAAGTTTTGTTTCTCTATAATTGGTTGTAGTCGTTTCAACAAGAGCTTTTCTAGAACTTTAGATAAGAGAGGTAACAAACTTATAGGCCTATAAGATTCTATTTGTAGCGGATTCTTTCCAGGTTTAGGTACCATAATAATTTGAGCCACTTTTCATTGGGTAGGGAAGTATTCCACCCTTAAGACGGCATTGAGGATGTACGTGATAGCTTTGATACATTTTTCAGAAACTTCTGTTAAGACTTTCCCCGTGATAAGATCAAACCCTGGAGCTTTCACAATACATTTAAACGGTACACTTTACAGTTAACCCATAACGTACAAAAAATATGTCAAGACAAAAATCAACTTTCCAATACTGAATATGACTTACCTGAATGCACTCTGTACAGCCGTAATCTCCAGAGGAAGAGAAAATCCCCTTATTATTTTAGCAGATCATCAAAATTAGTAATAACCTTCAAGCTGCTTTCCTCGCAGGAACCCACTCGCAGAGGCTCAACGCAATTTTCGAGGGATAACATCTGCTCAAACTCATCAGTAACACTTCAAATTTCTTCAGTTGCAGCTTTTTGGTCACTATGTAATTTATTATTGTTTACGCTTTTCTTGAAACGTTTCCGCATGAAAGTAGACGGCTTCACAAATAGAACCGTTCGCAAACCTGTACATCCGTAAATAACATAAAATTACTTCTCATAAATAGAAACTTACATTCGGCATTCTGATAAGTCACCCTAAAATGATCGGAATTTTGCAGTTTCGGGACTGTCGGTTGGAGGTCCTTTCTCTAAACAGGTAAAAGCAGTGCTGGGATTGAGGATTAAACCAAACGTGTTTTTTGTTAAACTTTCATCCCCACTCTCAGTCTCGGTTAGTAGTACAATATAATGAACACGTCTTCCTAAACCTTTATTTAAGATAGACAAAATTCGATTGATTATTAACTGCTTTAAACAGCCCACTAGTAGAATTATAAATGGTCTTGAAATTATCTTCAGTGTATAAACTAAAAGAACAAAATTCAAATTATACAAAAAGTAAGAGTACAGTTTACCTTAATAATGCGTCATATTGTACTTCAGGTTCCATCTTTGTCATAAAGAGAGTTTCAAATGGATCAAACTTGTTGTCATCCAAAACTTTGACAGCAGATTCGTCTTCCTTTTTGAGTTTTAAATATACACTTAGATTTATCATGCAATCAGATTATAGCAACCACTATGATCGAGAAAAACAACATGAAAATGTTTGCAGAACAATTCTAATTTATCATCCCTTACATCTTCGCAAATGTTTATTGGTTTCTCATGCCGGTCTGTTTTATTAATAAACAACTACAATTGTCTCATTACCTGATAGGGACTCATATGATTGTTTATTTGCTTTTTAAGAAACAAATATAAAATTAATTGCGCCATAATATCATCAGAAAAACCATTCACGTCCAAACCGCGTTGCCTCAACCAAACAGACAAAAGTTTAGTGGCATCTTTTATGTAATTTGGCCCTTCTAGTTTAGTTTCCAACAATTTATAACTGGATGCAACCGTTAACTCATCCAACAAAAAAGAGGGCAATTGTTTCATACTCAAATCGTGCCTGTAAAAATACCACAGCGGTAATTGTTTTCTACTCAAACCACGCCTGTAAAAATGTTTGTAGTAATTTTTTAATGGAAATGGTGAATATCGCCTATAAAAGCATAGATCTACCTGAAGAAAAGTGTCACAGTCGGAAAAACAAGAAAAATCAATGAAATGTTCGACGGCTTATTATTTGTTTCAAACTTACAAAAAAGACCCTTGAGTGTACCAAACTGCTAAGGCAGCCACAGAGAGGCAGTCTGTTTGCGGGGGACACAAAAAATTGCGCCTACAATAGCAAAAAAGTGCATAAATAATGCGGAAAGAAGTGAGGTTTCAAACCCACAAGGCCGCAGTTTGGGCAACAAAAACCGTTGTCCGGCCACTTGGC
Source organism: Sinelater perroti (assembly GCA_036346155.1). Taxonomy (NCBI): domain Eukaryota; kingdom Metazoa; phylum Arthropoda; class Insecta; order Coleoptera; family Elateridae; genus Sinelater; species Sinelater perroti. Next base: position 21,841,867 of record JARFIY010000359.1, on the reverse strand, counting down.
AACAACGCCGCCGCATCAGTCTGTGGCGCTCACAGATTACTTATGGTAGGGGTGTAAATATGAAATGCAGGATATTTTGGTAAAATTAAACGCAATGTTCGAAATTGAAAAAAAATGGAACTGCTTCACCTGGGCCACCCATGATTTCCTGCGTTTGGGATTGTCGAAAAAGATCCATTTTTATCCCCTGTTACGATGCGATGCAAAAAGCTCTTTCTTTCATGTCGTTGAAGCAGCATTTCTCACTTGATCTTTCGGTTCTCCTGCTGCCTCTCGTTCAGTTTATGTAGAACCCATCTTTCTTCCTTCTGAATTTTTCCCATGGGTTACAAACGCATGCTGACAATTGCTTGGGTCACACCTAACCCTTCTGCGAGCTGTTGCTGCGATTGAGTGGGATGATCGTTTAACAATGCCTGCAATTCTGCATCTTCAAACTTTTTCGGTGGCCGTCCCTTGGCCTTATCGTGCACGTCCATATCGCCACTTTTGAACCGACCAAATCATCTTTCCACAGTTGTTACGCTTGGAGCATGAGTGCCATGAGCCTCCACAAGCAATAGATGGCAACCAGCAGCCGATATTTCTTCAAAATGAAGTAATGCAAAATTTTTTTGTCGGGACGAAATTCGACATTTTTAAAGCACTACAGAAAATTGATGCTTCCACTTTTAATGAGTTGACACATTTAGTTTTAAAGGTTATTAAAAGCACAAGTTATCACAACAAACTGAAGTTGTTTATATAACAAAACGTACAAGTGGCGTAATCTGTTAACAAATCCCGCAGTTCATATTTATACACTTAGATATACGTAATCTGTGATGGCCCTCTCGCTTGGCCGACAGACGAGCCGCGCTTCACGGCGCAAGCAGCGGGTGATCTGGCGGACGAAAACAGTTGCACAGATTACGTCATGTCCCTGTATTTTATAACATTTACGGCATAAAAACGAGTCATCATCTTCGAAATCTGGAATGTGCTTCTTATGATTCTTTGGAATACATTTAGAATGATGAAAATTCTTGCAATCGTCGCAAAAAAGATCAGCCTTTTGGCGATTGCAAATGAAGCACTTGGCTTTAATTTTTTTCCGTCTTAATTTGGCCTTTTTTGCCTTAGAATCTGCACGTTTTTTTTCTTTTTTATTTTTCTTGTTCTGCAAGAAGTTTTGCCGCATTCTTTGCCTCTAAGATTTCTTTATATTTTTGTGACGTTATTGTAAATGGAAGTTTTTCCGTCTGACGTTTGCCTTTGCGTTTTGGAGCTTCTGGCCATACTAAATAGTCCGCCAAATGTGTTCGGTGAGTTTGAATTGCTGATGTACTTGATTGTGGTTCTTCCATTAATATCTCTTCTCCCGTTTGCATAATATCAACAAATTTTTCTTGTACATCATCAGAATATACCTCTGGCGCAGAAATTTCAAGCGACCTATTTTGAGAACTTTGTCGGCAACGCTATCATTGAAATATTTCCATAATCTATAAAGAACAAAGATATGTATGTCTCCTTTTTCTCTTCCTATTATGTTCAGAAAAGTTGAATAATCCATTGTGATATTATTATAATCTGTTTTTTGGTTGATATCTTTTTTCCCTTCACCAAGACATTTACTGTAATCAACAGCATTAGGATTGAATGGGTGTAGCCCACATGCTTTAAAACTATTATGTAAGGTTTCTGGTTTGACAGACGACTTCACAACTTTTTCTAATATTGGTATAAAGGTCAATTTTGTTATGGCCTCACCTGGGTGGTTCAACATGCCATTCTCTAACAGCATTTTTCCAGCCCATATTAACAGGATGAAAAACGATAACATCTGCCGGTTGCAAGATACGTGTTGCATTTGGATATAATGCGATCACTTCAATACCCAATATTCCGCACAACACACTCAACTGATAGGTGAGATGTGATTTGTGGCCATCAACGAATAATATCACAGGTAGTTGAATTCTTTGTTTGATCCAATATGAGTGAAAGACATTAGCAATATACTGGTAAAAGGTTTGGGCAGTCACCCACCTATTTTCACTCCGACCAATTCCCCAATGTTCCGGAACGGTCATTGAATTTTTTTCCGGAATGCGTTTGTAAGGAAAAACCACCATTGGACTACAAATTTCCCCATGGACGGAAAAGGTAAACATTACCGTAATATTTTCTTTAGATGACCCCTGATCAATTACGTAAACATTTTTACAACCATTTTGGGCCAAAACTTTACCAGTTTGTGGGCATATTATAATTGCACATTGCAATTTTAAAAATTTTAAAATCAAATTATCTATATCCTACTGTTTTATTTTTCTGTTCTTTTTTTCAAATAAGTATTCTTTGGTATGGAATGGGTACAAACAGCTGAGCACCACAGAAATTACATGAGAAAACGAAGAAGTGAGCAGACTGCGGATGAAAGGGCAGCAATAAATGAAGCGGGGCGACGTGCATGTGCCGAAAGAACTTCGGAGGAATCGAAGTAGAAAGCCAAACAAGATGACTGTGACGTTCTCAAAGAACACCGGAAGAAATAGCTGCAGAATAGTAACGATCGCTACAGAAAGTTCGTAACTCTTACATTCTCTACAGCAGCCAAGCGTAGCTGGCTGAATTTTCTAGTACTCTTCTAAATGTTATTGACAGCATAGTTTTAAATATCAAAGAGAAATGGGCGACCTGCAATTTTCGTGAATACCCAATGTTTATTTGTAGCCAGTTTTTAAACCCCTTTTTCACTTCAGAAACCAAAAACGTTAGTACACTTGCATTTTTAAAAAGGCCGATGAATGGTTTAATTTCTTAGCGGTAACAAATTATTTTAAACAGTGCCACTTAGTGTGGAGCACCAATGACAGTAAAGATAAACTCATTTTGGACAATATAAATGAGACCGATGATCAATTCTATAATTAATAGCCGGGAAAATAAGCATTAACAGGGTCATAAAAATTCCAAATTTGCGTCTACGCGTAATCTTCCAAATCGGTTCCTGAATTTCGCAGAATCCATCCATCACCCGCGCATTCCCAAAAGTCCTTGGATTTCACCTTGCGTTCGTAAAGATCTCTTCATTCTAGGTCTAATCTCCCCCGAGTTGTAGATCAACAGGAAGTGCTTGACATAATCGATTTATACACTTACGCATTTGTTTTGGCGCTCTGTTAGCTTCCTGATTCTGACAAGTAAATCCGGAAGTTACCATATCCACTGATAAAATAGACGGTATGTCAGTTAAGATGCTCCACCGCTTGTCACGTCACATCGACGGTGGAGATAAACATCCCTACATGTCGCCTCGTTTTACTCTTATCCTAGCTTCCAACAGGCTCCTTACGAGCCCCAATAAACGGCTTCAAAATTCGGCGAGCCTGCTCTTGTAACAGCCTCTTTAGGCAACTGATCCGCACGCTCGTTTCCCGAAGTTTCGACATCCATTTTGGTTCAACAAAATTGGACCTCAATCTCGGCCGACAGCATCTTTGTAAGGCTCCAAATGCAAAGCTGCAAATTTAGTGGCATATTTGTGCTTCTGAGTGCAAATAGAATCGACTTGCTGTCTTGTTATCACAAAGTACTAAAACGGTTCCTCTGTGCTTGGAAATATATCTCTCCTGGATTATGGTTATCAACTCGGAAAATGGTGTTCCAATCTGCAAGCTTGTAGCGAATTTCGTCTGCTTCTTTCGTCACCATAATGCGGCTCCCATTCTTCCGTCGTCTCTCTACAATCCATTCACGTAGTTCCTCGTTGAATAAAATTCCATCTCGCTCGATTTTGCCTATCTGCAGTTTCATCTTATTTCAAAGTCCCTACTCTTGCTTGGTTGTCAGACGGTAAATCGATAGTAATGCTGTTTTGGTGGTTGTGATGTAGCATCTACCGCCTCAACTACGAGTACTTTTATGTGCCGAGCAAGTCCGTAGTTTCTCTGACCTTTAATCCTTCCGCCCACATTTCGGCTACACACAACATAGCCGGCTATACTGGTCCTTTAAAAATTTTTAGCAGCTTCATTTGCTTCACAAGCCGTTAATATATTACTCTTCTGAGAAAGCAATATCAAGAGCAATTTACAAGCAATACTCATTTGCGTCTCCCGCGCCTTTAACCCTCCGTCTGTAATCTGGGTCATTAATGCCACAAGCCAAATTTTGAGATAAAATATCTCTGAGATTCGAAAAGGGCGGAGCCTGGTTTTCTTCTTTAAAAAAAACTAAGTAGTGGGGGAATTCGTACCCATAAGGTCACCGGGATCCATTAGTTTATACCTGAGCAGCAGGGGGTAAAAATCTAGAGCGTACCATTAGTGACCCAGATTACGGTTGATGTCGGAATTTCGTGTAAATTGTGTAAATGTTATTCTGCGGCATGTATTACTAATCGCTGGCCAATGCGTTTCTTTGACTGTATGCTCAACCAAGCAGGAACCAATTCTTTTATTTTATAATATTTGCAACAAGGAAATCGAGAAATGCACCGTCGTGAACTTTTAAAAGAATTGATTTTTACCCTTGTAAAACCTTCGTTGGAAAAAAGAATAAAACACATATAAGAATAAGTTTAAAGCAAAACATAATATCAGAAGTCTTAGGAGTTGAAAATGATGTATCATATAATCCTAATACTAAAACAAATCGCATATGTCCAGTTTGCCCTTATACGGATGATGTTAAAACATCTTTTTTTGTATGATTTTATCAAATTGTTTGATAAATTAAGGTGAAAATAACACCAAAAGTATTATTTTGTTGAATTTCTTACTACCCAACAAAAGGACGTTTTGAATTAATGATACTTTTTTAAAATGACACTCGTACAGTATTTTTTTCTGAAAGTACGTATATTCAGCTGTAAACACCGATGGATTTGTTTTAGATGAAATTTTCATTGAGATATGATTTTTTTTCTTAACATCGAACTTCGAAATTACCCACCCAAAAAGTGCACTGTTCCGATTACCCGTAGCAAGCTTATCAGTCAGCAGCTGCCCGAATCAATCGGATCCTTTTTTGCGATTTTAGAATAAACGGCATCGTTTGAATATACCGACACGTTGGAAAGATACACAACTCTAAATTTGCATTAAAGATTCTTTTGAAAATTGTTGTTGCAATCTAAACCTTTAACACGCCATGGATCTATAAATTATTATTATTAAAGTTGAACCAATGCAAAGCTTATGAGCTCGTTAATAATGCACTTCTGTAATTTTTACGTATTTCGTACCTTCATTTGCAGTAATTTTTAATTTTTCCCTAGATTAATGTTGGCAACGGTAACAGAATATTTGTTTTTATTCTGAAATTGCATAACTTAACTTTAGTATTAATTAAATTAGTAAATATGCATTGTTCCTACATCATAAAAGGGATAACAGATACAAAGGCAACATAATTAAGCAAAATGCCTGGAAAGTCATTGCTGCCGCTACTGTGTTTGAGCATGCGCAACTTTCAAATGTTTACATAAGGCTTACGTGCATCATACGTATTTCTTATCGGCGACTTATGCTTATGTCCATTATAATGGACGGAAGCAAATCAAATTGCCGTGGCAGACGCGCTTTTTGCGTTCGTCGATGATAATCGCCGCCCGGCCATTCGACAAGGAGCGAGAGCGGCTCCGACGTGCATGCACGAACGCACGGACCTCCTCGTGTAAATTAAGCGCTCAGAGCGCGACACACCAAATTTCATGTCAGCCGTCCTTATTTACTTTCCGTTCAAATGCATAGATAGATAGATTAGAATAGTATCAGTATAAAGTGTTACGCACCATTAGAAGACATCGAAGTTGTTTGATAAAATGCCAAAATCGATGTGAAACTAATAATAAAAATAGGGAATTGAAATGCCAAAATTGGAAAGGTACAAGAATTTAAAGAAATCGGATGAGTAAATAGCAAACATGAAAATGGAAAGAAACTTGTAACATTTCTAATGCAAACAATTGGTAATAAAATCAACTTTAGAATCACTTAAAGAGATTTACAAAGGACCGTGGATTAGCCCAGATTACAGGACAACAAACCAAATAAACTATATCTTGATGGAAAAATTTCACTCATTCTTAATAGATAAAGTGAGATCTTATCTTGGAGCAGAAGTAAACAGCGACCATTACATGGTGGAAACACCCCTAAAATAGTAAATTCCAAGACTTATGAGAAGGCAAAAGACAATAAAAAAGTAAACTTAGAGGAATTAAAAGAAGAAGAAAAAATGAGAGCATGCATAGGCGAAACGGATAAAGAACTTGTGAAAAAAAAAATTATAACAGATAGAGAAAAAATGGAATGTAATAAAAGGAACTATCAAAATTTTCTACAAAAAAGTAATAGCAAAAAGGGCAATGAATGGTTTTAGAAAAGCTAAGAGTATCCAAAGGAAAAAGAACAGAGATTGCTTAGTAAAAATAGTAAATTAGAACGCTACAATAAATCAAATATGCCAACATTTTATAAGAAAACAAATCTTATCAGGAAAGGATATCAACAAAAAAACTCTACCCATTAAAGGCAAAGTAAGGGAGTTGCTAGAGGCAGAAACGGAGATACTGAAAGATGGGCAGAGTATTACAAGGACCTATTAACAACAGAGAAGGAAGAACTTAATATCAGTAATATACGTGGGCAGTCTGGAAGGTTTTGAGCCTTAACATGAAGATGGTCCTACTCGTCAAAACCATTCTGCTACAACAATCGTACATGCTTTGAACGATACCTTTAAAAATTTCAGTATTTTTGGACGCTTAGTTGTTTGACAGTCATTTGTATCAGTCGGACAGTGCTCTTGCAAAAATGAAAGAAATCGAATATCGTGCCCTAATTAAGTACTTGCGATTGAAAGACAATACACCTACGCAAATTAAAGCCGAGTTACACGCCGTTTACGAGGAATCTGTCCCATCATTTGCCAATGTGAAAAGATGGGCATCTGAATTTAAACGTGCTCATACCAGGTTGGCTGATAATGAACGTTCAGGACAGCCAACAACTGTGACTTCCACCGATATTGGACGACCGTCGAATGAAGGTTAGAGAGATAGCAGAGGCTATGGGCATATCGAAAGAACGCGTTTATCATATATTGACTGAAGAATTGAGCATGAGAAAACTGTCCGCACATTGGGTCCCGTGCTTGCTCACTTTGAACCAAAAATTCATTCGAATAAACATTTCCAAAGCCATATTTAAACGCTTTCCACGGTTTAAACGATTTATCACTGTCGAGAAAACTTAGGTCCACTATTATACTCCTAAGACGAAGGAACAGACAAAACAGTCGACTGCAAAGGGCTTCAACGATTTCATCGACTGGGAAAGTGACTGTTTTTTTTGGAATAGTCAGGGAATTCTGTTCATCTACTTGGAAAAATACGACAGAATAAAAAAAGAGAAATAATTAAAATGCTCGAAGCCTAACAAACCTAATTAGAATGATGCTTCGGGTCAAGAACACTCACGGAAAAATTTGACGGCTCTACTTCAGAAGAATTCAGAATAAGCCCAGGACTGAAAAAAGGAGACCCATTATCTACAAGTATTATTTTCAACTTACAATTAGTATTGGAAGTGGTAATAAGATGTTGATTCAAAAGAACCGGATCAATATAAAATGCACATAAGTGCCTGGCTTTTTCAGACGACATAGCGGTTTTAGCAAAAACCAGAAAAAAAATTAAATGATCACACAATATATTTAAATTAATATTAAATTGAGGAATTTGTATATCTGGGTGTATAAATAGAGGAAAGGTTAAGCTAGAGACCAAAAGAGCAGGTTCTATGATAAAATTTTTGAGAGAGAAAGATTTATCTAATGCCACGAAGATTCAATTGTATATATATAATCTTAACCCATTTACCTTACGGTGTGGGGTGAGGTTCGATTGTATAAAACGGTAATAAAACCAGTAGCGTTATATGAAAGTAAAACCCTGGTGGGTTGAGAAGAAAATATATTTAAAAAAATTGAAATTCGAGAGAGGAAAAAAAAAGAAGAAAGAGATAGTATGGAAAAGAATAACAACCCAAGAACTCCAACATCTGCATAAGAACTCTTCTATCACTATAATAAGTGATTAGGTCATGTATTAAGAATGAAAGACAGTAGAGTAGCAAGAAACATCACACTCGAAAGTATGCAGAAAGTATGGGAAAATAAGAAGAGAAAAACCCAAAAGAGCTTGGAGGAAGTGTGTGGTAGAAGAGTTACGAGAACGAAAAATTATCAACTGAGAAGCACAGACTAGGGATAGAAGAAAATTGGAAAAACGATAGAAAAAGGCTTGAGCCTTAAAGGCCTTTTGAGTTGATATACACAAGTATACGCATGCGCACGCACTCCCGTCCCACACACACGCGCGTGCGCGCACATATTTATAAAATATAAAAGAATACTTTTCTTCGCTTAATACATTTGTATATTTGATCTACGAGACATATATTGACAGTTTAGCTGACATTTTATTTTATTTAATGACAGATACACCGAAGCGATTCCATCAATATATAGCATCTATCGGAGGTACGATGAAAGCTAAAATTGTGGTTGTACAGTAATCCATCTATAGATTTTCAGCAACATTGGGTGCTTTTGCTCTTGGAACAGCAATCGGTTGGTCCTCGCCTGTCGAAGGCCTTATAGAAGAAAAGCTAAATGTAACGTCCCACCACATCTCATGGATATCGAGCATAATGCCTATAGGGGCTGCTTCTGCGCAAGTCTACGTGGGGCTCACTCTTGATCTGCTTGGCCGCAAATTATCCATGCTGATCATTTCCATACCATTCGTCATTGGCTGGCTCATTCTAACCTTCGCAAACAGCCTTATGGAATTTTACGTTGGAAGGTTCATCACTGGATTTTGTGGAGGAACCTTTTGCATCACGGCTCCTACTTACATAGGCGAAATAGCAGACAAGGATGTGCGCGGGTTGTTAACTGTGTTTTTTCAACTCCTTTTGGTGATTGGCATCTTGGTCTCATATATTTTGGGCGAATTTAACAATTTGACAATACTAACGCTGCCTCTATGTGCAGGGCCAGTCGCGTTATTTACCATAGTATCCTTCCTACCCGAGTCGCCTATCGCACTCTACAAAAAGGGAAAAATAGAGCAAGCAGAAAACGCGTTGCGCTTTTTTCGCGGAGAAGACTATGATATTGCTATGGAACTGAACGAAATTGATGATTACACCAAAAGAAATTCTGATAGTTTATGGAGCGTGCTAAAGTCAACGGCGTGCGTCAAAGCGTTCTTTATGCTGCTGGGAATGCACATCGTCCAACAGTTGACCGGAGTGAATTCTGTAATATTCTTCGCCCACAAAATATTTAAGAAGGCCGGCTCAAGCATGAGTCAAGGCACCAGCGCCATAATTTCAGCCGCGGTGCAGGTGATTGTTACCACAGCCGCAGCAGCTCTGATTGACAAGACAGGGCGAAAGGTGCTCTGGGTGGTTTCTTTGAGCATGATGGGTGTGTGCTTGCTCATCATCGGCCTGTATTTCATGATACTGAGAATCGACGCCAAATCAGCGGACAGCATTCGCTGGCTGCCACTGATCGTAATCTGTGTATTTGGCCGGATTCTCGTTCGGTGTTGGTCCGCTGCCGTGGGTGATGATCGGCGAATTTTTGCCGAGCGTTGTGAAGGGATACTTGAGCTCGTTTATAACGTGCTTCAATTGGCTGCTGGTCTTTGGAGTAACAAAAAGCTTTCCAGGTTTAGTAGAGACCCTTGGTGCCGAGACCGTGTTCTGGTTTTATGCCGCTGTTTGCGGTTTTGGTATGGCGTTCGTTTTGTTGTTCGTCATTGAAACAAAAAACAAAACTCTCGAAGAAATTCAGATGGAATTGAGCAGATTACCTTCGTAAATTACCAAATGCTTGGTGTATACATGATAAAATGTAATTACATCAATAAATTGTGATGTGTGATAGAATAGTGAATTTTGTTCACTTCATCAATCTTTATAATGTTTACGTAGTCTTCGCAATAGATATCGTCCTAACTTTTTATAAAGGCTACACATTTGCTGTTCAAGGACAACAGCTTACTATGTTAGAGAAATAGATCACTTATTGCTAATTGTGCTATGTAATAAAAGGGAATGTTTGTGTGTATGTCTCATTTATTAAAAAATGATCTACGACCAAAAGCTTATGGATTTTCTAATAATAGAGAAAAATAAAAGCAAAGCGTCGTCTAAAAAAAAATATATAAAAATAATAATAAAAATATTTTTATTAGAGCGATGGTTTTCAAATTTCAAAATGTATGCTGCAAACTTACAAGAAGTCAGTAAAACGACTTAGACGGTCCAAAGTAACCACTGTTCAGGTACAATTATGGTTGAATTTAAAAGGTGATTGGTTCGGGTAAAGATAGTGCCTATAACCACTACTACAGAAATGTTTTAAATTTAAGCACCAAAATTATCCAAAGAAACCATGTAACAACCTACGAAACAAACTACGAAATAAAAGGAATCGGCGTAGATAACTGCATCCTATATAGTTTTGTTTTTACATGAAAAAAATTATATCCACAATGTAATCTGTAAAATATTTTAAGGTAATCCGTAAGAAATAAGGAAAAGTTACCTTTTTAATCTTCAATGTTTTAATTATGTGTTATTTTGGACTTACTTACTTATCCGCTCCCCCATTTACCGCCAGGTGTCGGGGTTTGTTTTGCTACCGCAAAATGTTTTCCGCTCTTTTTTCTCATTGCCCGTCTTTTAGCTTCGTGCCATGTGCTGCCTCTTGCCCTTAATATATCACCTATTTTTTGGTTCCAGGTCCTCTTGGGTCGTCTTCTCCTGTTTTTTTATCTCATCCTACTTCCCATATTTCCTTTACTAAGCTGTCATTTCCCATTCTAACTAAGTGCCCGAACCATCCTAGTTGCCTTTCAACGATCTTATCAGCGACAGGTTTCATTCCTAATCTATTTCTTATGACCCTATTTTCCAGTTTGACAAGCCTTGTGACCCCTTCAATTTTCCTTAGTATCTTCATTTCCGTGGCCGTTATTTTTCCTTTTAATTTTTTGTTTAATACCCACGACTCACTACCATATATTAACACGGATGCTAAAACTGTACTGTAGATTTTCACTTTCGTCTTTTTACGAACTTCTTTTTTGTTTATGAATACTAATTTTAGAGCGTTGTATAAACGTGTCATGTTTTTAATTCGATTATTAATGTCTGTTTCTATGTTCCCACTATGTTTCCCATATTGTTCACTGGGTTGAACTCATGTCCGTCTAAGTTAATATTAATATTAAGTTTTTGCTCTCCTTTCGCTGTTACCATAAATTCGGTTTTCTGCATATTGATTCTCATTTCTTACTCGTCGAATAAAGATTTCCATCTATTAATTGTTTCTTGTAGGTCTTTTTGACTTTTTGCTACTAACATTAGATCGTCCGCATACAGAAACTCTCTCACTATTACTGGTTTCAGATGTCTAGTTCCCACTCTAAATCCGGGAGATTTCATCCATCACTGTTATGAATAGAAGTGGGCTTAGTACCTATCCCCCCTTGTCTCACTCCTTTGGAAGTGATAAATTCCTTGGTATTTCCATTTACGGACCTTACAGAATTTTGGTATTGCTATATAGGCTTCTGATTACTTCCACTAGTTCTTTGGGAACCCTGCGATTCCTTAGAGCGTCCCAGTTCCATTTTCTTGGTATAGTGTCAAACACCTTTTCTAAGTCAATTGCACATATGTACACTTTTCCATATTCCCTAAGTATTCTTTCAGCAATCTGCCTTAGACTGAATATCCAGTCTTGCGTACTACTTCCGTTCGGAAACCAGTCTGACTTTCCTGTAGTGTTGCTTATAATACTGTTCTAGCCGATATTCTAATATTCGTTCATATAATTTACCTACTAGTGACAGAAGAGAAATCCCCCTATAATTACTACAAATTCAGGCGGCTCTCTTTTAAATAGCGGTACAATTATTGCCAATTTCCATTCCTCCTGAGTTTACTTCTTTTTCCATGCGTTCCTTATTATTCAGTGTGGTACATTAATCCCCGCAGCTCCCATATATTTCATCATTTCCGGTTTAATATCGTCTTCGCCGGGCGCCTTCCCATCTTTCAGTTTTTTAAGTGAGTAAAGAACTTCTTCGAACTGTATATTTGTTTTTACTGAAATTGTTTCGCTTACATTTTCCTCAGATTCTGTAGTTTGCACTGTTTGGTTATGACACTTGAACATTTCACTAAAATACCGGTACTATCTATCTGCTTAATTGACGTTAACAGTGTTTCTTTCTTGCTCTGAATGTAGTGCTGTTTCATATTATTTCCTTTCTTTAGTGTTTTCAGCGTTCTGTATAACAGTTTGGAATTTCCCATCCTATGCTTCCATTCTTAGTCCAAAGTTTTCCCATGAATTTTGTTTTGTATAATTAACCAATTTCTTGACTTGCGTTCTTTGTTCTTTATACAACTTGTAGTCATAGTCGTTTCTTACCTGAAGATACTTCTTTCATGATTTCTTTTTTCTTTTTACCGCGTTTTGTATTACTTCATCCCGCCACGGTGTATGTTTTTTCTTATATTTATATCTTACTATACCACATACTTTACAGCTCTAATTATAATGTAAACTACACCAGTGTAGTTCTATCTCTTTTTCCACCTCGTATTGGTACTCTTTCCTAATTTCTTCTAACTTTAGTTTGTTACTCCAAATGTTTGAGAAATATTTTGTCTCTTCATCTTGCCTTCACCCAGTTGTCTTGCTCTTTTAATTTGACTTTAACTAGAAAGTGGTCTGACTCTATTTCGTAACCTCTCTTTACTCTATAGATTTTATTATCTTTAGGTTTGTTCTTTTAATTAGTAGCAGGTCGATTATAGATCTTTCGTTTCTACTTTTTACTTCTCTGGTGTATTTATAAATGTCCTTGTGCATAAAGAAAGTATTTGCGACTACTAAATCATTCATAATACAAAAGTCAATGATCATATTTCCAACCGTACCCTCAGTACTTCTAATATCGTTACCAACCCTGCCGTTGAAATCCCCCATTATTATAAACTCATCCGCTTAGTCAGCTTCATCTTGTAACTTCTCCCAGAAATTTTCCTTTATTTCTTTCTTGTCATTCTCATTAGGGCCATATATGATTTTAAAGGTATATCTTTCCTCGTTCTGAAAAAAACTCCAGGTCTCTATACATTATATACTGTCCTTGTGAATTATGCATGCAACCCCCGCCTGTGCCCACATCTCGTTTTCCACCCCACTGTACAGTAAAAGGTGGCCACTCCTTATGTTACAGTATCCTCTTCCTTTCTTCTTTGTTTCCATTAAAGCTACTAACTGCATATTCATTTCCCAAATTCCCCTAGAAACTCTTCTGCTTTTCCATTTAAACTTTTTATATTCCAAGTTCCAATCTTCCATTCCTCACGCACATTGTTCAAGATCTTATCATTTCATTTCTTATTCTTACTATTATTATAACTTTGATCTGCAGTTTCCTTTGTCTTTTTATCCAGAATATTTTCTTTTTCTACAGCCAGATTCAACACATTCTCATTGTCCATATTCTTTGCCATTTTCGTCATCGCCTTGTTTGAGTGTTTATAGCTAATTAGTTTTTTTGTAGTCCTCGCCATCTCCTTTTCATTATCATCTCACCTATATTGTTCTCCTTCAACGACAATCTTCTTGTATCCTACTTTTACGTGTTTTCCTTTACATTTTTCTTCATTCGATATTTTCCTAATCTCCCATTGAATTTGTCTTTCCTTGTGAGGTCTGCTTCAATATGTGCCTTAGAACCACTTAGCTTGTATTTATTTTTCATTACTTCTTGCTTATTTTCCCAGCTTGCCAATTCCACTATATTTACAGATTGGCCGTTTTTGGTGTTAATCGGTATTACTTTCCTTATGTCAACCACTACCTGTAATTTATCTTTAAAATACTGCTTCATTCCTGTAACTGTTTCTTCTCATCAAATTTCACCCTTTTAACTACCACATTATTTTTCCTTCTTTCTTTATCAAAGTTTATCTTCCAGTTTGTCGATTTTAGCTTCTAGATCTTTCTTCTCCTTTCTCCACATCTCTTCTCTCTTTTTCAGTTCTTCTCTTAACATCCTATTTTCTTCCGGGTTTCTCTTTATTTCTTCCATCATACTTTGTATCATGTCTTTTATTTCCTTCAACTCGCCCAAGTCTTCTTTAGAACGCGTCCTGCTTCTCTCCGGTGGCGACCTTAACACTTTTCTGCTTTTATTAAAAACTTTTCAAATCCCTTCTTCTTTTACAATATTCGAACATTTATCCTCGATAGACTTTAAAAGTTATCAACTTGAAACAGAAATTTGTCACGCACCCTCCTTTAAACACGACCTTTAAATCCACTTTGTACTCTGCTGATAAGCCCGCGTTGCAGACAATTTATCGCGCTAGCGAACTACGTACACTCCGCAAAGAAATCCTAACAAACACCGCTTTTTTAACTCGCTATCGGCACTCGTAACCCTTACTACTCCCACAATTCGTTAAACACTTGTAATTATCGCGGAAACTCTACTTTCCCAAATTTGTCGGTATGCGAGATAAGACTTCTAGAATAAGTTATTTATCGCCGCTATGGAAAATCACGTCCGCTCAACACCCAATCACTAGCACAAATTCTATTTTTGACTTATATTATTATATTTTGTGTTCAATTTGTTTTTAAGGAGTTTCGAGAGAAATAAAATTGTTAGGGAACAGAAAAGGGGATGGCCATTAGAGGAGACGTGTTTTCAGAGTCATGTGACTCATGTTTGCCCCCTTATGTTCACCTCTGATCATAGATGGTCATAGGGAGTGAAATGTTCGCCTGAAGCGTATCTCCTACAAACACTGCGTTAATAAACAATTCTTTTCATTTCAGGTCGGCTATGGGGCCAATTGCCAGAAAAAGTTTTATAGTTACCAAAGAAAGTGGAATAAGCACTGACAGATGTATAAAATGGAAACAGGCAGAGTACCCCGTACGGCCTTACAGAACAAAATTTCAGATAAAATCCTTGCTATTTATTTGTCTGGGTCATGGAGGTTTGTACAGCATTCTGGGCAAAGAAGTGAAGAAAGAAATAATAAATGGGCGTATGCCATTGTGTTCTTTATACGCTATAAATATCCTTTTTTTCTTTTACAGGTAGGTAGGTTATTTATTTTTATAACCATGTCTATATGTAACAGGTGGTGGTTTTTTACCGATCGGAGATTTCCAGTAAATACGTAGGGTCTAAGCGAGGCGTTTAATAAAAACAGAAGAGATATGGACGAATAGAGTTTTAAACTGGCAGCCTAGATTAGAGACACTTAAGCAATGGAAAGACGCAGCACGAAAATTATGGAGAACGGTAACAAAAGACACAGAAAGATAGAAGGGAAACTGGGAAAACTATTATCCACTATTGGATGAGAAAAGTTTGAAAAAAAAGAAGAAAAGAAAGCTGAGGGTCTTCTTACTACAGTACAAAAAATTGTTACAAGTTCTTAAATAAAACTTAAAAATCAAAAACCATAAGAACAATGGTTTTACCGTCGCTATCCTGAAATAGGCCAAAAAAAATTAAATATCTAAACCAAGCGAGGAGTTCTACAACAAAAGAAAATGCAACTACGGTTTTCCGACGTAAAAGGAATATTTGGCGAAGACTTGGAAGTTCTTAACTATGGGATACTTAAGAAGAAAACTTAAAATATAAGTTGCACCTAACGGTAGATTTAAGGAAGTGATGTAGAAAAAATAATTGGAGTGATGCTAAATGTAACTCACATACTTTCGCCGCTGCACATTGCAGTTTTAGAAACTATTAAAACCATGTAAGGAAACATTAAAAGTAATGGTGAAGAGAAAGTTTAAAAAAAGTGCATTTCGAAAATGGATATCCCAGCGGCCCTCCAACTGTTCTTTAATGACCCTAAATATTATTTACGATCCAGCATTAGAGCCACATAATTATTTTTCCTTGATCCTCATGCAGTGAATAATCGAGCGCCACAATTTCTTAGATAAATACGAACTTAAATAAAAACTTAAAACTCTTCTCAGCTACTTCCGACATCTTGAGTCTAAAATAGGTATTACCTTTTTAGGCCAATTTAAGAAAACAAAGAAAAGGGATATGATGGGGATGACGAGAAGATTGCGGCCGTGCTTTTTGATGTATGTCCTCCGAAGAAATGCCATACAAAGTGCTTTTGAATAGGAAGATGAAGCTGCAACCATACAAAGTACCCAAAAGGTTCGCCAGAGAAGATGTACAAAGAAATTTACCAACAATTATACCAAAAACTATCTCTCCATGATCGTAACATCATCAAATATGTATTCATCAAATTTGTAAGCGAGAACTTAAACACAATTTCAAATTTGTCTGATCCGCCCTCTAAGAAAAAAATATTGCAGTGAAAGTTGTAACAAGCGTACTTAGTTTAAACACTTGAGTAGAACTTTTCAACAGTAAAGAAGCAGAATAAAAAAAAAATAGAGAAAAACAAGGAAAGTGAAAGCCAAGAAGAAGCTTATTTAAGAAGGATTCGTTAATGGACATGAGCCTTCCTGATAGCGACAATATTAGTTTTTTCAACGAAAGTAATTAAAACTAACGCAATAGCGAAGATAATGTTGTTAATGTTGTACATGCTAATTTTTAAATAATGTTTATTATTGAAGCAGGTAGCAGATAGGTACTCCTATGCGATCTCGGCATGGAACAGACCTATTACAGGGACGCGACCCTGCCTTATGCGAGCAATGATTTGCCCCTACCTCCACTTCTGGGGGAAAATCATTTCCTACCCTTTACACCTACCTATCTCTCCTACCTACCCCATCCCTTACCAAACTCGCCAACACGCAATGGCAAGCGTGGCGTTTTAAGGCCAAATACCCCTCATTCTCTTTAACTATGGTAATGTCAGTATCCAAAACAAAATTACCCCAGGTGGGTAGAGCTCAAAGCTCAGAATCCCACACTGATCTTTCAGTTTGTCCCAAGGATTCTGGGGGGACAAGACACTGATACATAAGAAGAAATGTTCACTCCTGGTAGCCACCTACAACTGCAGATCCCTACTAGATGATTCACAACTATACGATCTGGAAAACGAAGCAAGTAAAATTAATTGGGACGTATTGGGACTTGCAGAAGTAAGGAGAAAAGGAGAAAGCTATATCACTCTACCATCAGGAAATGCACTAATGTATAGCGGCCATGAAAGCGACAGTCAAAGAGGAGTAGGTTTCCTTGTTAAGAAATCAATAATACCAAATATTATTAGCTTCAAAGGAATATCTGAACGAGTAGCGTATATGATCATAGAAACATCAAAGAACTACCACATAAAAATAATACAAGTTTATGCACCTACTTCGGCATATACTGACGAGGATGTTGAAATATTATACGAGGACATTATAAATGCGAGGAAAGAAGGAATGTCTAATCTTGATATAGTCATGGGCGACTTCAATGCGATTATAGGACATATAAAAGAGGAGGAAGAATATATCGGAAAATATGGATTGGGCGAAAGAAACCCAAGAGGAAATATGCTAGCAGCTTTCTTAGCAGATCAAAAATTGTACGCCATGAACACCTTTTTCAGTAAAAAAGCCCAGCGCAAGTGGACGTGGATAAGCCCAAATGGGCAGACCAAGAATGAAATTGACTATATACTCTCATCCAAAAGTTAAGCATAAACGATGTCACAGTCTTAAATTCATTTAACACGGAAGCGACCATCGGCTCGTACGGGCAAAGGTTACTGTTCAAAAGTTTAACAGATATAAATATAGATATAAAAGAACGATAAATGCCCAGACACTCAAACAAAACAGGGAAACCTATCAAAAGTACATACGACAATCATTGCTATTAAAGGAATATAATGACAACAATCTAAACCAAATATCTCTTGATCTGACACTAGCATTAACAGAAGCGTCGGAAAAATCACAAAGACGACATGCCAAAAGATAAATAAAATTACTCAACAAACAAAACAAAAAATAGAAGAAAGAAGAGAGTTACATAAAGAAGGAAAATATGCAACTGATGAATATCGAGAAATGAGAAAAGAAGCGAGGCGTATGATAAGAAAAGATTTAGAAAAATTCTATGAAGAACAAATAGAGCAAGTAATAGAGGACAACAAAAGCATGAAGTGCCTGAAAAGAAGATATGGAAAACGAGAAATCATTGTAGTGAAAGACTTCGCCGGAACAGAAATAAGAAACACAGACGAGATCCTAAAAACTACGGAGAAATACTATAAAACACTATATGAGTCGCACATTAAACAACCTGAGGGGCCAAAAGAGGATTCTAAAATAGTAAATGTAGGATCTGAGGATATGCCGGAGATCATTGAAGACGAAATTTTGCATGCCCTGCAGACGATGAAAAACAATAAAGCGCCGGGAGATGATAATATAATAATAGAAATGATCAAAGAAGACAAAGAAATAGTAAGCCCCAAGCTAAAAATCCTATTTAACATGTGCCTACAACAAGGGAGAATACCAGATAACTGGGATAACGCCGTGATAGTAATTTTGTTTAAAAAAGGGGACGCATTACTATTACAAAATTACCGCCCTATCAGCCTACTTTCTCAAATGTATAAATTGTTAACAAAGATCTTGACTAACAGATTATCACAAAAATTAGATGATTATTAGACAGTAGAGCAAGCAGCTTTCAGAAAGGGATATGGTACCTGTGACCATTTACTTACTATTAAAATTCTAACCGAGAAATCCATCGAATATAACCTGCCTTTGTTCATGGCTTTTACTGATTATGAGAAGGCGTTTGACTGCGTTGAACACTGGGCAATAATGAAGGAACTTAATTGTGCTAGAATAGATTCCCGATATACAGCACTGATAAGTAATATATACAAACACGCTACAGCAACAATTAAATTACATGCATATAGTAATAAATTCTCAATTGATAGAGGTATTAGACAAGGAGACACAATGTCTCCAAAATTATTTAATTTGGCACTTGAAGGAATATTTAAAAATCTGGACTGGTCAAATAGGGGTATTAATGTAAATGGGGAAAAATGAATCATTTAAGATTTGCCGACGACGTAGTTCTATTTGCAGACAACAAAGACGACCTACAAATTATGATAAACGAATTAGAAAAAACGTCTAAGAAAATAGGTCTAAAAGTAAATTTGAATAAGACGAAGACAATGTGTCTTGAGAACCCACAAATAAACATAAATGGAACTATCCTAGAAAATGTCAACGAGTATATATATCTAGGACAAACTGTAACATTAAGGAAGGAAAACAGAGAACACGAGATAGATAGAAGAAGACGTTTGGCGTGGGCAGCTTTTGGAAAGCTAGCTTATATTTTAAAAAACAACAAAATACCCAACGCTTGCGAACTAAAGTATATGACCAATGTATACTTCCCATGATGACATACGGCGCTCAAACATGGACATTAACGAAACAAGTAAAAACAAAACTGGAAGTCACTCAGCGAGCAATGGAGAGAGCAATGATTGGAATTACAATACGAGACAAAAAGAGACATAAATGGATAAGAGATAGAACTGGGGTCGCGGATGTAGTGAAAAGAGTGACGAAATTGAAATGGGAATATGCAGGACATACAGCTCGGATCAAAGACAGTAGGTGGAACGTTAAAATCCTCCAATGGAGACCATGCACAGGCAAGAGACAGCGTGGCAGGCCAATAATGAGATGGCAAGACGACATTAAGAGAGTAGCAGGACTGCCATGGATGAGAGTCGCACAGAATCGCGCTACATGGAAGAATTTGAGGGAGACCTATGCCCAATACTGGGCGCAATGAGGGTTAAAGAAAAAGAAAGAAAAGAAAATTGAAGCTGCTCTGTAATGTTTTATATACATTTTTTATAATCGCTTCTGATGGTCATAACTGGGGATCATAGGAGGTAAAATTAAGAGAGGTATCTCTATCTTACTACTAACTCAACTATCAATCAATACAATGTTGCCTGGAAGATAGAAATGAGATTATAAAAATAGGCTGGAGTTAGACATCTTTCTTCAAAGTTTTTATCAATTGCAAGTTACTTAGAAACAGTTCAAAATTTGTTAAATAATTTCTAATTAAAAAACAGCGCATGGGGTTATTGCAGTGTTTTAGAACCATAGTACCATGTAATGTATTGGTTATAGATCATTCAGGAGTTTTAGTGGATAGAGAGTTCTGTTGATTATAAATAACTGTGCAAAAGTATAAAATTATTCTTGTTGATAATTGATTTAATTCAGTCGGATTCATATCCAAAAATCTCGTGCCGGATACCTTTCTCATCAAGAAACTATTCATCAATTTTTCTGTCCAAAGCGCACCTTATCTCTATCGATAGGAACTTTGGACCCTTTAAAAGTAGGTACATGTACAGAAGTAGAAATACTCAAAAACCGTATATTATTGTATTTTATTTTAGCACCTTATGCTTGTACCTTCAAATATAGTGGTACCTTCAGCAAAAGTGCTCTATGCAAGAATATAATAATGACCCCGCTAGGGAGCACGACCTGTGAACTGAAAGGTTCACCCTCTCTACCAATCGTCGCGTACCATCTCTGATTCAGATTTTTAATGACTGAGTAGGCCGCCCACCAGGCATCTGGGACCCAGAAATGAACCCGACTCCGTCCGCACCACAGTCACGCCCCTCAACAGCGCGGTCACACTGACGCTCATGTAACAATATATCTACCATAACCACTGCTTTCTTTCTATAACATTTATAAATTTGCAGCGGATTCATTGTTAATCTGTATATTAAAATATTAATTTAGAGTTGACTAGCGATGATTTTGTTTTAATACAAACATTTCCTTATTTACAAGGGTGAGTGAGATATATGTTGTATGAAGTACCAAACATAAAAGTCTTACTTGGTTGACTGGTTTCGCTTTATAATTACAAACAGTTATTGGTGATTATTGTCTTCTATATAATAAGACCATCGTAAAAGTTTAAATGACGCTTTACAGCACATTAGGTACTATAAAGACCTTGACTTGCAATTCTTTTACTTCTAATTATTCTATACTTTTACCTTACAATAGAAAGCTCAAGTGTTATCTTTGCACTATATTGCCTTGGATGGAGACCACATCCAGAAAATTTATAAAGAATATGAAATGCAAACATGCAAAGCACAAATATATCACCCAAAGCCCCAGAATGAAGTACCAAAATGTTTTAAATAAAATGGAGCATTCAGCTAAAGATGTTTCTGTTAGCACTGTTCAAAACTGTATCATGTCCTGTTTCTAACTGTCCGATAATTTCATCTTGGAATAAAAAGTGCAATGAGTTTGCGTCATACAGGAATACAAGAAAAAATAAGTCTTCGTTTTTTTTATCTTTGTATGCACACGTATTCAATATTCCCTTAATAACAACTGTTTGTGAAAAATAATTTGTTTAGGTTAATGTTCAAAACAATTTTGCTTGCCACTTTGCTAATCTCTTTAGTTCTTAGTTTTACTGCTGCGGGGAGAATATCCTAATTTGGCAACTTCTGCCGACACAAAGGAAGCAAACCTGGTTGATGGAAAGTATAAAGGAAAAGTTCAAATAGGGCAACTTTCCATAAAGCGAGCTTCAATACACGAATAACGAGCGTAATGGCTTTCCTGAAGTGGTTAATTGCTTGCCGTTTATTGGCATCTATTACACGCTCATAAAATAATTTAGCGAAGTTAAATACACGATCTTGGAAGCCAGTTAACATTACTACCTCGTAAATTGACGAAGTCTTGAGACATTATCTTCAATAAGTTGAAAACACACACTTTACTTGTAAGGTGTATACTTTCCAATCAAAGTGATAACAATTATGTCTTCAATTCAATCATCTTGGAAGAAATAAGAACTAATAATATCGCTGGACCAAAATTATAGCAACGGTAACTATTTAAATTAATTAGCGTTTTTTTAATTTATATTTGGTTTATATTGTGCCAAGTGCGATAGTTTTCTTTGTTAACAAAATCATTCGTTCAAAAATGTAGTGTAGGTAAGAGGATGCTTTGGCTAAAAGCATAGTTCATCTCTAGTTTCTCCAAAGCCCAGTTAAAGTGCTTTTGACCTTCATTTTTTATTAAAATAATTTAAATTTAAATGTACTTTTTCTATTGGGCAAAAAATTGGTTGAAATGGATTTTTCGTACATGCACTCTGATGAACAGGCATTATTTCAGTAGCAACAGACTTGGCTGCCTCAAATTTTTAGACTCAATTTCGAAGTATTCCCTTAATGGGACGAATATTACAAATTCCAGGTAATGCATAGTAATTTTTACTAATAAATTTTCACAATTTGAACTTGCTGTAGAATTGTACAATTTTGCATGGTTATTTGTCTTGTTGTATTAATTAAAGGTAATTTTGATAGCTTCAAAAATATGACTGCTGTAAGCTCTCAAAAGATTTTTTAATGAGAAAGTTATTAGCTAACTAATTTGCCTATGCAACGAATTTGGAACTAATTTATACGGTAAAAAATACGGCAAAACCTCTTCGAATACGGACAGTTTTTGGAAAGCTGCTGTGGGGCTTCAAAAATGGTCCGATTGTCGCATATTCAAATGCACACACAATACATATGTGAAAATAGACTAGAATGCCAAGTAATACACCAGGTGTTGCTGGAACTCACAAAAGTAATGGTAGTAAGTTATTAAAATCACGTGCAGTAAAGAGCGGCGTACTTTCTTTGGTGATAGGGAGTGATTGCTTCGGACATCTACCTAGTGCGAAAAAGAAACACCGAATCACAGAACTGTTTTTATTTTTGGATATTGTAGTTCATTCAAAGCTGGCAAGAACTGTGAAGAGAATGTTGAAACCAGCAGGTATCTGCCACACCTTATCTATTGCGGGTTTGACTTAATAATGGTAAACAAACGAATAACATTTGATGCGCTGGTGGAAACAACAGATCTGTCTCGGGGACTTTGTACACCATCATTTATGAGAACTTGAAGATGATAAAGGTCTGTACACAATGAGTTTCTCCTACTCTTACCACTAAACATTTGCTACAGCTGTACAGCGTGGATCTGGAAACGTTCTTTAAGTGTCTGGTCACAGTAGTGAAACATGGTTCTGAAACAGTAGCATATTGGAAGCCATAGCCGAAATTGTTTATTCCAAAACAAATGGCCATTGTCATAGTGGGATCAAGACAGGATTCTGCTGATGAATTGGTTGCCCACTCGTGAAGACATTACCAGTGTGCGATACTGTGCTACTAAAGGGAAAATGGAAACGCAACGTGTTACTTCAACATGCACGCCCACATGTCAGTCATCATACCGTTATCACACTGCAAGCATATTTGCTGGAACTTGGGTTAAGTGACCACATTTTGTTTGATAGGCAATCCACGGTAGGAGCTACACTTAAAGAATGGTTTACTGTATACTTTATAAAAACTACTGGAGTGGTGGCAAAAATGCAGTCATTGAAGGGAAATATTTCTAATAAAATCTGTACTCACTTCTTCCTAATAAAAGATTAGTGATGGGGAAAAATTGTAGTAACAATCATTTTTGAACGCCCCAAGTAGTTTATTTCCTAGTTGAGTACATCGTCAGTGTTGGAAGAAAATATATAGATAACATAAAACAAAAACAAATTAAGAATTTCATCCACTGAATTAGATTCAGCAATGAAAGAGGAAAAACCCTTAATTTTGTACATTTCCAAATTGCCTAATTTTCATTTTACTAAGTTAATGGGTGTTTTTTCATGTATAGCAAAAGTATCTAAATATAAAACTTGAGCTTAGAGTTTTGGTTTTGCTTCTACATATACTTGAGAAAAACATAATGGTTGTTAAGCTACCACATAGGCAATAAAACAAATTATTTGAAGGCTGAATTATAACTGCAAATCAATTACACATTATTACAGGACATTAATCACTTATCTCTTATAACTTAAGTTTTAGGTTTATTTGTTAGAAAAATTAAGGTTGTTTTGAAAGGAAGCAATGAAATAAAAGATAAGTGAAATACAGCCCGACATTTATTGCGTTTATACAACTTATTTGATCATGTCAAAGTCTAAAGTAGTGGAAGTACATTTTTCTGTAAAAAAGCGAATCGACACTTCCAGTAAGGTATACCTATTACATGAATAAATCATATGTGTGAAGATGGGTAATGTTTGTTTTAATATAGAATTATGATCTGTTCTCTGATAAAATATCAAATCACAAGAACTAAAAATTGTAGTTAGAACAGTCATTAGGAACAAAAAAAAAAAGATTGAAATTTGAGCATACAAAAGACAGAAATTAAAAATGATGTTAAAATCTGCAAGAAACTACAAGAAAATTGTTTTTTCAGGTGACGATTTTTTTGTTATCATGGATGAGACATGTAAAATGTCTTCATCCAGTCATGTAGTAATTGTTCTAAGTAATACCCTGCTACAGAAGCTAAAATTACATTCTAGTCTTAATTTTTTGTCAGTGTTGGTATTGCAGACTATTACACAAGATGGTCAAATATCACCTGCTTTGTGATAAAATGTGGAAAAATGATAACATACTTTTCATTTCATGTTTGTTACTTCATTTTGATCAATAAACTTGAAACGCATCATAATTCACAGTAGTAGTCTTGCATTTAAAAAAAATTACCAATGCAGTTATAATGAAATGAAACTTCAAAAATTTCAACAGATTTTATAGTTACAAGTACAAAGAGTAATAGAATGCAGCTTCTACACAAACAGCATCACCACATTTTTGTAAAACAAACTATATTAAATAATCAAGCAGCATACATCAGTCAAATAAACATATTTTATTATTTAACGCTTAAACAATCCTGTAAATGCCATACGCTTAGATAACACTGATGTAAACAAGATGTAAAACTAACATTCTGCAGTGCCTTCAACTGGATGTTACACTAAATTACAACTAAAGATGGTGATTCCATTAACACGAATTTGTGCAAGTTGTAGTATGAAAATGCAGAGCAAAAAACTATCAGGTGTAACTTGAACAGCAATCAAATTTATTTCATGAGAAAACATTGCATCTTTACGGTACAACTAGTGGTATATTTAAGTCCAGTAGAATACAAAAACAGATATGTATATTTTGCAAATACTTTATTAGTATGTTTAGAAGTATACAGCCTATTCGTAATAAATAAATTGAAATTCATTCTTTTATCATACCACCAATTGTTTGGAAACAACAATGTTTCTTCATAAATTCTATTCCCATATTGAACACATAAGAAATGTAAACAACTCGATACTTAAGAAAGTGAAAGGGTGACAAAGCTTAAATTAAAATTAAACAAAAAATTAACGTTTTTATTTTCGCCTCATTGATAAACAAAAGCTTCCTGTCGGCTAGTAAAATATTGCAAAGTCTTCGTTCCAGTATGGCTTGATCTTAATCACAACATAGATAATTCCATTCATATCCAGTTAATATTAAGTCTTCAAGTGGTATTAAAATTACTGTTGCTGTTCAACAGGTTGTTGGAATCTTTGCAAGCGCCGCCTCCTAATTTCCTCCTCCGCGCTGAGATTACTAGGAATTGAATTATTGTTGTTTGCAGTGGTTGAGCTAGTGGTAGGTGTTTCCATAATGTTTGAGGCATCAGGAGCTTGTAAATTAGTGTTGAGGGTAGATGATGAGGTGCTTGCATCAGCTGTATTAACGTATTCAGGATTTGATGGTTTTGATGAAGTTTCTGAGTTAGGTTGTGATGCAGGAGGCATGGTTGCAGACACAGCCACTGAAGCACTGTACTGCTGCATCATTAAAACCGCAGCATCTAGCATGATCTGGAACAAAACAACATTCACATCTAGATTTGTTTTTAATCAAACCAATATATAATAAGTTACCTGAATATTTTTCAGACACTGAATCCTAGCCTCAACATTTTCCCTTTCGTTGCCTTCCATCCTTCTAAGCTCCTCTAGTGACAAGGATCTCAAGTTCTGAGGAGGTACAGGAGGTGGCGTCATAAGCAAGAAATGGTAATGGCATAAACGCTGGCATCGTAAAAGGTGGAATGTTTGTTTGTTGCTGAGATCCACTGGGACTAGCCTGTACACCTGGCGTGGGAGGCGTTGGCTGATTAACATTCTGTCCAACTGGTTGCCCATTCTGGTTGGGAAGATTTTGGTTCAACAACAGCTGCTGGAATGGGTTGAAATTTAAGAAAGGATTGGGCCCTGCAAAAGGGTTTGGAATCGGTTGGGCCCTTGGCCTCTGTTCTTGTCGTTGCTGCTGAGTTGTCGGAGCCGGAGTCGTTCGAAGAATGTTCAGACGACAAGTAGGACACGTCTGCTGTCTTTGAAACCACGACCTCAAACATGCTGTGTGGAAAATGTGGTTACACGGCAGCTTCTTGGATGCTGTTGTCATCTCTTCTCGGCAAATTATACAAACATTATCAGCGGCTTGCAGCTCCTCAGGCGTCGCATCAGGATATAGTGTGTTCATGTTATGGATCGCGCGACGTGACAAGATCACATCATTGAATGCCTTCTTGAAGTTTCTAATTGTGTAATACATGGGTCTAAAGGCAAACAGAGGTAAAGTGTATATTCGCACCATGATCACCACAAAAGCAACATAAAGAACTACTTTAATCAATCCCATGATCAATTCGGTATATAGTAAAAACACAGCCTTATTCTCCCACGGCGTGTCGCTGTTGAGGTCTATAGCGTGTAAAACATATTTGATTGCAACGTTTGCGACCATCGTGAGTAGGATTGCATATTCAAAACCGAAAACTAGTTGCACAGACGCGCCTTTTGTCATTGTAGACAGATATGCGTGCTGTACAAAATAAAAGTCCAGGTTCCCTAGTACTAATAGTAACGAGAGAACTCTTATGTGGAACAACCAACTTATTACAGGACTTCTTTCCATCTGAAACAAATTAATCAAATCACAGTCAGTCCAGATACATTTTTAATGTAATTTTTTAAAATAATCAAACTATTAAACTTAAAACAACTGGTTGTACATTTCCATATTACTACTATTACTAGTACCATACCATTTTTCTATAAATAACTTGTTCAATTGCACTTTTGACAATCGTCTAGCTTAGTTTATCAAAATAATCCAAATAATTGGATGATGCAGATATTTCTTTTATGAAGTACAAGTTTCATATATTACCTAATTGTTACTTTGTAATTAGATCTTTTGAATGTTTTAACAAATTCGGGGCCTTCAAATTATCTATAAAATATTTAAAGTGTCATATCCTTGCTTTAACAGACAACCTCAAAGTACACATTTAGTAAGTGTTTAAGTATGGAATGGTGAAACCTATCAGTAAGGCACGTTAGATTCAATATATAGAACTTTGTCGTTTCATCTTGGTAAGAAGGTTGTAATCATAAATCATACAACCTCATAGTAGACATTTTACAGGGATCGTTCAAGGTCAACTGAGAATTACTGCTGAAGAGACGTCCAATAAATATTAAACGACACAAGTTAGCTTTTAAAATATCTTTAGACACTGATATCACCAATGTGATAGATTTATCATAAAGAAAACTAGATATCTACTATAACCACTGTAGCATTTCTTTCTGTAATGTTTCATCTGCGTTCCCTCAGGAAATTGTTTAATAAGTTCCAGCAAGTCATAACTGGGTCCTACAATCCAGATCAAAGTTGCTACTGGAACAGAGTGTAGCCATAAAGCATAATGGTATTTTCAAACAATATCCCAGGTTGTTATTTTGCTAATGGCCTTTCGTAATCATAAGCTTTTCTTTAAAAAATTCATGTATATAATACGCGTCCCAGAGAGCAGTTCCTAATGCCAGCTGTTAAGAAACTCATCTTGTATAGATTTCGTGGAAAAGTAAATGTTCATAATTATTGTCTGTTAATACTGATACTTATCTCCATATACACTCCCCATTAGTAGCTGGTTTTCAAGGAGAACTTTTTCAATGACCTCATTCGGACGAACTTAGGATTTATATGGTTAAATTATCATTTGCCCTTGTCTTTTGTTAAATAGTTGATATCATTTTTATACTTCTCATATTGCGCTTGTAATCTTCTCAAATTATACACCACTTTTCTGAAGCTACAATCACATTGCTCACTACTATGATCGCTAAATACACCATGCACAGTATGAAACATCTTATATAAGTTTTAATATTCTATAGTAATCACTAATATTTTGCAATTAACCTTGAATCACTGCATATAATTAAAAAGTATTGCTCAATGCCATACAATTTTTATTCATTTCGTATTGTAATGTAATACCTTCTACTTGATACTCATACACAAATGTCACTACTATATTCATTAATACTTTTAGGTAGCAAATGCACAACATACTAACAAGTCGTGACTATAGAAAGGTGTATAAGATGGAGAAATATAAGATAGAACCTTTTTAAACGGAATCATTATAGACGTTGATATGCATTAACAAATACAGCAGAAGTAATAAAATAAATATTTACAATCGTTCGCCATCAGTAAGAAAACTGATGTTTAGTATTTGAGAAGTAGTTACAAATACCAATGTTAAAACATTATCACCTAGCAGTGATACTGAAAGGATCATAAAATTACAAACAAAATATCGAGAATACAATTTGTCAATAAGTTTGCTGGAAGGATTTAGAATCAGAAGGTGTTGACATAGTTTACGAGACTTTTAATGCTCTCCGAAGTAAATTCAATTAAAGGTCACTTTTAAGAACAAACTCACAAGTTTTAGAAATTCCAGAAGTCTTCTTTGGGATGATGTTTAACTTGGACACGGACTTTTTATCGGCCATCACAAATACAGACTGGAAAATGCCCAACATCACAAAAACGAGGTGCGATCAATAGTACGCCTACACTGGTAAAGGTCTACCGGTACTGTGCTCTATTAAAACCCAAAACGTAATTTTGAAGGATGTAGAAATATATAGAGGTGTGGTGGAAAGTTATTTTAGGAAATTTTGAAGATTAAACGTATATTGCAAAACTTGCCTACTATTTTATAAAGCAGCAAGAGCTCCTGTTCAAGTGATTTTTTAGGGACAATATAAGACGCAAGTGATAATTATAGGCAATATAGTAACCTAGTTTGTAAATGTTTGTGAATCCAAATATCGTTAGGATGCTTTAACATTCTTTAGCATCATGTAATATGCAAGCAATAACTACTACCATGTCATGTCATTTCAGATCATTGAGATTAATGTAACGTTTTTGCAACGTTAACGTAATGCCTAGCTTCTTTTAAATACAGAATATTTCAAGCAAGTCGAAATCTTTAAAATAGAAACGAATCAATAATCATGTGAAAAATTCAACCAACCGATGGGCACGATAAGCACCCAAGTTTATTACCCCAGGCATAGAAAATAAGCGATCGAATTGATGACAATCTAATCAATAGCGCAACGAAATTGGAACAATAAAAAATGCAGGGTTATTGGAGTTCAAATATTGATAAACTTGATTCAATTGTGTTAGATTAAACATAACGTTTACAAATATAGATACACCCATGTAGAAACGATAGCCGAAACTTTTTAAAATGCCCCTCAAAATAAGAAATGGTGTTCCTAGCACAAACTCATCCGAAGACATTGTTTTACAAATTATTGGAAGAATCAACATACCAAGTTTGCTAATATATGGGTATTATCGCTACTCAAATCTGTTCGTTATAATTTGTGTACAAACGTTTATACGAATCTTTATGAAGTAGTATACTTTATACATCAAGTAAATAATCAATAAAAAGCTTTTATTAATTATTCATATAATCAATGTGGTGTTTTTAGGTTAAGACATACTAAGAATAACAAACATCAACAGTATAACTAATGAAATACACCCTATATAATGAATGTCATTTGACTCAAAAGGTTGGTGCCGATTTTTATTACCTAAAACTCTTGTAACTTTTATTAATCATTTAATTATTATTATGATAAATCTAAATAATTGTTTATTACCTTAACGAACTCGAAGCAATTATTTTATAAAACTAGTTGTAGTATGAAAATGTTTATTATCAACCAGAAACATTTTCCAGCATCATGTTCGTCTGCAACCTCTCTTTTTTGAAGTTTGGATTTTTTTAATTTTCTTAAGAAGCCCGCGGTTTGTTTCATAGGAACGATTTTGTCAAGATTCTCCTACTTACTCTGAAAACTTACACACACTTTCTGCATCTTTCAAAAACCTGTTTAGTCACCTTTTTACACCCTTTAAAGACGCAATTTTGCAAGAAAAACGCCTGCCTGAGCAACCCAGCCGCCTGTCAGATTGTCATCTGTCAGAATACGTTACAAAGGGCCGCAAAAAGAGCTAGAAGTTGTAGACGAGTATTATAAGCTAATTAGAACACATTGCACAAATTTACACCGCAGTTATAAAATAACTCGCGAGTATATAAAAACTTTCAACGAAGTCGCACTTCAAAAGATGCAGTTGGAAATGAATTAAGGGGGGTGTAATGCGTTCCCTAAGTGATAACGAACATTTTCACACCACAACTACTTCAAGTGGGTCAAGGTACAAAATCACTACCAGTAAATTGCTTAAATAGTTGTAAACATCCAAAAGACTTAAAACTAAAAATATTAGAGTAGGTAAATGCTAAGCTTAACCTAAATGTTCACTGTTTATTTGTTTTTATTTAGTTGTCTATTATCAAGGCGCCAAACCAAGTTCCGGCCTAACGCATGCAGTGTGTATATTACTCGAACCCATTCGCGCCAATTTTATCCTCCTCATAACTTTGCTTACTTTTATGATAAAATTATGAAATTTGGAACATAGTTTAAGGATCATCATACTGTTAGTTACAAATTTTCCTAGTCATTGACTCACTCACTCATCAAAATTATGAGGTACTTTCCGTGGGGATAGAGACTTGAGATTTAGCATACTTAATATACAAATAATGGAAAAAATCGGAAATTCCCAACTTCTTACCTCAAAGGCTAAAAATCGAGGCCGTTTTTATACTATGAAAGTGGCCAAGTCAAAACACGTAATTATAATAACAAGAGCACTAGCGCTGAGTTCTTGTTTATTTTTAATTAACTGAAACAAACACCCCAATTAATTAAACTTTTGTCTCAGCTTGCATAGGTGTTTTTTTCCTACATCTGAATTGATGAATGATGAATTTGAATATTGCTGATTTGTGATTTATTCTTATTAGATTTATATCTTTTTACACACACTTTTTTAACTTTTTTAATCCGTATACATTTTAGTTATACGGCAGAAAACCCAAGATACCTACATAAAAATAATTCACACTCAGGACAATCCTCATACTCAATAAATTATCTCCATCGCTGCAAATCATAACTTTAGTCATAATATTCAAATTACATGAGCGCATGATTTAGATCAAAGGAAATAAATATATAAAAACTAAACTTAAAATTTTGAAAAAAAAGTGAGATCTTACAAAAAAAAAACAACAAATGTTAAAAATAAGACCCAGTTTCTGTCCAAAAACTTCCAGCCCATAAAAATTATGAGATGTAAACCAATTAACGCCAAGCCGTTTGTTAAGAAGAACAGATATAGTCCAACTAAATGCCAGAAAAGCTTTTCCTTATAAATCTAACCCGACTCCCGGTCATTCGCGTATATATAAACTATTGTCGAGATAGTGTAACAAAGTACAATAAAAGTCGTTAAAGGGCAGCAGTAGCAATGAGTGCTACAGAAAAGGCGTCAGAGGGCAGTGGTAGTAACGATTCCTACAGAAAATAATGCTTAAGGATGCTATTAAATATATACGGGAGCGAGTGATTGGGAAATGGAAAAATTAATTATATGTCCGATTTCTTGTTCTTTAGCATTCTTCGATCCATTTGTGGATCTAGGCCACCCCTTGTTTCTTCCATCTTGTCCTATTCTGGGCGATTCTTTTCCATGCGAGACCAGCGTGACACTTCACATCGTCTAACCATCGCATTTGTGGTCTTCCCCTTGCTCTTTTGCCTAACTATGGTCTTTAATCTAAGACTCGTGCGTTTCACTTGGTATCTGGTTGGCGGACGTTCTGTCCTGCGAATTGCCACTTGAGTCTGGCTACTCCCTCTTTCTCTCTTATATCTGTAATTTTTGTTTTCTCTTCATATATTCTGTTTTTTTTTTGTCTTTTAGAGTTATTAAATAACATTTGCTGCCAGCGTGGTCCTGTGGTTGAGGGGCGGGCTGCGATGCTGACGAACCCGGGTTCAATTCCCGGTGCTCTCTGATGCGTGGCGGGTGGGCTACTCAGTCACTAAAAATAATTGAGCACCTGCGTTCATTCAAACAAGGGGTAATAATGGCGGTCGTCTAAGGCGCGGTGCGTAGGACCTTACCATTATTATTATTAAATAACATTTGGTGTTCCATGGCTCTTTGTGTCTTTATGAGCTTGTCTACATTTTTTTTTGTAGAAGTCCAGTCTGAGCTCCATAAGTCATAATAGGTAGCATACAGCTATCGAATACTTATAACCTAAAGTGTTGGGGTAACTTTCGGTTCTTTAATATATAATTTAATCTGCCAAAGGCGGCCCATCTCAGTTTGGTTCTTCTTGAGATTTCTTAGTTTGCTTTATTAAGTGTAAACCGTTGCCCTAGATATGTATTTTCTTCTTCGGAGTTTGTCATAATTTTTGTTTTTATGGTGTTTATCCAAACATCTTTGTGGTCTAATTGTGTTTTCGATTTTGTATTCTTATCTTCTTTGTCAATTCTGTCATTAATTATTAAAAATTCAGTGATTTATCTAAACTAGAAACATAATTTTCTATCTAATAGCTGATTTGCCTTCTGCCGAATTCCGTCATTTTCCATTAAGTTATTTTTCAAAGAAATTCGAAATCCTTATGAATTTCTATTATTTTTTGTTGAACTTCAGAGAATCAAGTGCAACATAATATGTTTCTATCATGAAAGATTGTCGTCCATAAAACACGTAATAACTATCTTTGTTTTCACCAAAAGGAACGTTGGCTTCCTCTCTCTTTCTTGTAATGTTTGTTTTGTAGACGTCACTTTTTTCACACATCAACTTTGTTTTCTAACCTTGAAAACTCATATTCGCTTCGAAGAATGTTTATAAAAACTTCTAAAGTACTGTATAGGGAATGACATTCATTATGTCTGTACTTTTTCTTTGAAGCCTTTCATTTAATTCAGTGTTCCAGAAACATGCCATTAATGCCATTTCAAGACACTTAAGTATTTCTAATATCACATTTACTTCATATTGTGCGTCCTTAATTTGATCACTAGTATGGCAAATGTTTGTCAGAACATCAATAATCTCCTGATACTATGTATATCGTATGCTTGACTGACATCAGCACGGGCACTCCATCGGGTTGTCGACAAAGTTTTTGAAGATGCAGAGTCTTTTCAGACTTGGTTTAAGAGATTGATGCTTAATTGCGCACGGCAGACGTGAGGCTTTAGTTATAATGTAGTAGTCATAATAAGCTGTTGTGGACGCAGTGCTAATAGTGCGAAGACAACAAATCCTTTTATATATATATTATCCTGACCAACAAAAAAGCATTCCTACCTTACATCAGAGGCATCACCCATGGCATAAGCCGCATATTAATGCGGCAAAATATCCGCACGGTCTTTACGACCAACCACCAAATATCTGGCCTTATTCGCTCATCAAAGGATCACTGTCCCAATGAATCCCAAGGAGTGTATGAAATACCTTGTGAAGACTGCCAAAGGACCTACATAAATCAAACAAATCGGCAAATATCTAGCCGAATATACGAGCATTCTCTGGCCGTACGGAAAGGCGATAATGGTTCGGCACTTGCCAAACACAGCAAAGAAACAGGCCACAAAATTAATTTCTCTGGGGCTAAAATCATTTCCCCCATTTCCCAATTTACCAGCAGAATAGTACGTGAGGCAATTGAAATAGAAAAACGCCCACAGTGCCTCAACACAAGAGATGACAACCAGCGTTTGCCTGTCATGTGGAAGTCCTTTATTGCTCCGCACCGCCAATGACGCAACACCCTTAATCCTACAAACTTCCCCCAACCAAACGCATCTCCCACCAAACAAACTTTCACTTCCAGCCCTATAAAAGATCAAGCAGGTCACACGAAAGCTCAGTCTTATTCAAGGACTCGTAGCTCTCCTTGGGGAATAGGCAGATTGAGACCCCGAGTGAAGAGCTAACCTCTTGAAAATGGCATCAAAGGCGATGCCGAAACGTCGAAAATTTTCTTAAAATAGACGCGGTTCATATATATATATATATATATATATATATATATATATATATATATATATATATATATATATATATATATCTTTCAAAGCATTGTGCTTTTAAATTACAATTTAAATTTGAAACATTTATACCAGCCATTTCAAAAAAATATGAGCCAGTAACTGTTATATTTATTTTGCCTTCCAATATAAATCTAGAAATAATCGATTGATCTGACATCAGACATAATGCTTCTAACTTATAGGTGTATAAATAAGTTCTTAGCTTTAGATTTCACAGGACGCAAATCACCGTTTACATGTAACGTATTAGTCCGCCTTCTTGCGGTTTTAAAGCAATGACATTTGGTCTTTCGAAACATCATGCGATTTGGCGTTTGACGCACATAACTTCAATAATCAGCTGTGTTCACGATGGCAATCACAAAAGAGCATATTCGATTTTCTATCCACTTCGCGTTTCATCTTAAGAAAAACGCTGCTGAAGCCACCGAAATGATTTGTGCTGCATATGGTGAGAATGCTGTAAGTCATGCAACGTGAAAAAAGTGGTACCAAAGATTTCGCGGAGGAGAGTTTAGTCTTGAAGATCAACCACGTGCTGGACGTCCTCAAACATTTGACACGGCTGAGCTGCAGACGCGTTAGGCTGGGAACTTCTCCCACATGTGGCGTATAGCCCAGACATGACCCCTTCCGATTATCATTTATTCCGGTTGTTACAGCATCACTTGGCTGATACGTACTTCAAAACAGAAGAAGAAGTCCGAAAATGCATCGATAATTTTATCGTCTCGAGTCCGGTGAGCTTCTATCACCAGGGAATTCGCAAGCTACCCGAAAGATGGCAAAAGGTCATCGATGCCAACGGATAGTAATTAAGCTTTTTTTGTTTGTTTTTAAATAAAACTTTAATTTTGCAGAAAAAACCTGAGAACTTATTTATACATGTTTTTTATTTTACTTACTAAAACAATTTGAGGCCATTCTTTTAAAAAAAATCCTTACGTCCTTGAAAGAAAGTGAAAAATCACTTTTCAATCATTAGCTTTGAAACGTAAAATGTATTTTATTATTAACTTCTATAATGAGTTCCAAACGATAAAGAAACGATAAATTTGTGACATGTGCATTTGCACCACTTCAATAATTTTGATATAAGTCAATCATAACGAACCACATAGCAACTGATATTTGGTTTTGACATCGCATTATATCGCACAAATTAAACACACATGAGGTTGCATTTGTCAAGATACTAGGGAAATCCATAAGTTTATTTATGTTGTTTAATCTATGGTTAACCTGATAACAGCATTTTGTTGTTATTTCACACTTCTCTGCTTGCACTGGAGGCGCGCGCTGATTGATCCGACAAGGCAATTTTCAAAGTAAAATTGCACAAAAAGTATGCGTCGCATAGAAAAATGACGAAAGGCTTTTCAACTTGAATTTGAACTATCTATCGGGTAATGGAGAAATTGGGCGATAGTTTCTGGATATTCGGTTATAGAGTGTTTGATATAGTCTACTTAAAAATGGTATGCAGTCGAAAATGAAGCATAGTTGTAACAAGAAGATAACAACCCCAAACATTGCAGCTAACTATATACGCATTGGAAAGAAACAAATGGAATTGATAGGTTGAATTGACTGTCAATGTCTTGACATCAATCTAATCGAAAATGTCTGATATTATATCAAGCACAGATTAAGAGATAAACGCATATGAACTATCACAAAATTAAAAAAAAAAATATTCTAGAGATGTCACGCTTTTTATGCTACTAACTTAATTCGGCAGTATATAGAACCGTTACCATGTAGTACTGGACAATAATGATGATTGGACACTATACTAAAGCTTAGGCACAATAATATTTTGTTAATATCTTATGAATTGTTATTCATTGCATTTCTCAAATAAAAATCTTTTTTCAAATTACTGAAAGCTCTTAAAATGCATGTTTATCATGTGTCAATGAAATAATTGTTTTATACCTTCTTCTTTTTTAGATGCCATCTTTGTGTCGAATGTTGGCGATCGTCGCCATTGTAATTTAACAAATTGCTACTTTGAACAGTTCGCTAGAGGTGGACCCAATCACTCTGAGGTTTCGTAACCATGATATTCTTCTCCTTCCTACATTCCTTCTTCCATGGATTTTGCCGTGTATTATTACCTAAAATCTGGTTTACTTTTCTTCTCTTGTGCCTAAGATATTCCAGATTTCGTTCCTTGGTGGTGTCTACTAATAATTCTTTATTTTTCATCATTTATCTTGGGACCTCCATGTTCTTTATGTGATCCGTTCACGATATTTTAAGGATCCTCCTGTACACCTACATTTCGATTTTCTTGAGACTTTAATGTCCAAGCTTCTACTCCGTCAAAAAAAGAGTAGTGACTTTTTGCAACTTCAAACTCAAGTCCACATAAAACTTTTTTTTATTTTAACAAAATTTACTCCAGCTTTTTCTATTCTTATTTTGATTTCGTGGGTATAGTCGTTTGTCTAGTTTATAATTGTGCCATTGATACTAGGGCTTCAATTCCTTCTGCGAGTTTTCTATATTATCATGAATTTGGTCTTTCCAATATTAAGTGTTGGTTCATATTCTTCGCTACATGTGGCTATTCGGTTTATTAGATTTTGTAACCTTCAATATTTTCTGTCAAGATAACCGCATCGTCGGCATATCTAATGTTATTAATTGGTGTCCCACTAACTTTTATTCCAATCGTTTCTCCTTTAGAAATGTTTTAAAGATTTTTTCAGAATATGCATTAAAGAGAGTTAGCGACAATATATATCCTTGTCTCACTCCTCTTTTTTATTCCTATTCCTTTTGATATTTGATTGTCGAAGCGTATTGTATTCTTTTGGATATAATGCAATTTTGATATAATCTAAAGATCTCTACAGTTTAGGTGTTAAGATTTAAGAACACGTATTAGTTGATCGTAACGGCCTTATTGTAACCGATAAAGCAAGCATATACATATTGGTGCACATCTAAGCATCTCTCAATCAATACATTAAAAAAGACGAGAGCTTCTCGAGTTCCCAGCTCTTTTCAAAATCCACACTTAGTGTCGCTTACATCCATGTCCAATTCCTGATATATTCAGATATGGACAAGTTTAAGGAACAATTCTAAAGTATGGGACAATAAACTAATAGTACAACGATTACTACATTCTTCTGCGTTTTGTTTTCTTGGGTAAGTAGATAAAAGCAAACACCAGCCATTCTTTAGGAATATTTCCCGATCTGTATATTTTATTGAATAGATTGGTTGACCAATACATGCATGCATACGTTCCATATCAATAATTTTCAGGACGTTACTTGCGATTTCGTAAAGTCCAGGACTTTTTCCATCTTTCATATTTTTAAGAACACATAATAGTTCTTTGATATCTGGACCAAGTTCATCTTGATTTGTAGGTATTTCCTCTGGACGAGTTCTATTATCATTCGCAAATAAATCATCGGTGTATTTCCTCCATCGTCGAAATTTGTCTTCTATACTTATTAATACCTTTTCTAAAAAGCAGTTACATGATTCCTTTTTATAAGCCCGCTAATTTTTTGATCTTTTTATGCAGATTGAATAATCATATTTCTTCTCAAGCTCCTCAATTTCTTTGTAATTTCTGGTAATATTTTTCTTTTGCTTATGTTATCTTCTTTCTGATATCTTTCTCTATTTCTTTATATTTAAATGTATTTTTATTTTTGTATATCCTTCGTTGATTGATTCATCATATTTAAAATTTCATCGGTCATCCATTCATATTTTTGTAGTGTCGGTTTGTTTAATATCTCTTTGCACAGATTAAGTATGCCATCTCTCAGTGCTTTCCATATCTTATTATCATTACTGTAATTATTTATCTCTGATATAAGTTTTCATAATTCTTTTTAGGGA
The DNA here is from genome assembly GCA_036346155.1 of Sinelater perroti. Lineage (NCBI taxonomy): Eukaryota > Metazoa > Arthropoda > Insecta > Coleoptera > Elateridae > Sinelater > Sinelater perroti. Next base: position 21,803,556 of record JARFIY010000359.1, on the reverse strand, counting down.
AAATTCCCTAATAACAGGTGTTTGTAGTGGGTCTTGTCTAAGCTAGGGCTCATTAACTTTCAGATTAACAATTAGAAAATTATAGTCTGATGATACGTCAGCCACTGGGTAAGCTTTTACTTGCAAATCTCCATGTGTATGCCCAAACAGTTGAAATACTATTTTTCCAAGACAATACTTTATACTATTGATACATGCTCTTTAATTTTACTATTAAATAGACTATTAATATACTTCACATTACTTATGTATTTTATAAGAGATAATAAAGACACAATGTTATTGATAATTCTTAATTAAGGTTTATATACTCAAATTTTTGTTTTCTTTAAAATACAACCCAACCAATAGAACATACTTATTTCATCTGTGACGCTACTCTTGGAAGACTTGCAGAAAGCAATTACTTTAAAATTGTATCATTAAGTTAAAAACACAATATAGAGCAAAATTAAATATGTAACGCAGAAATGTTCTTTTTGGTTAGGAGTTTCGTTATAGCCTTGTATGTGAATGAATGAATGGCTTAACACCTCTTGGAGGGGTTTCGCCGCTTCTAAGGAAGCTTTCGAGATCCTTTGCGGGGGATCAGCCTGTCCGGTTTTCATCTTATCTGCTGGCATATTTTGTTCCACCCTTTTCTGTCCCCGACCATTCTCCTTATTTCATCCATTCCCATTCCTATCTTTAGTAGATCATGTTTTACTTCGTCCATCCATTTTGATTTAGGCCTTCCTTTCTTTCTTTTCCCGGCTGGTGTCCAGTTCATGATTATGTTCGTAGTTTCCTGCGGGTCAGCCCTTAATACGTGCCCGAGCCATTTTACTCTCTGCTGTTTTATTTTTTTAACTATGTCCACTTCAATCTTCTGTGCTATTTCGTAGTTCATCCTTGTTCTATATTCGTTTTCTGCACTTTTAATTGGTCCTAGTATAGTTCTGTATATTTTTCTTTCCATTATCCTTAGTTTTTCCTCTTCTTTATTCGTTATTGACATTGTTATAGATTCTTATTTTGGTTTTTTTTGAAATGTAGTTACTTTTCAATAATTTCTTATTAGCATAGAAGGCCCTGTTTGCTGATATTATCTTGTCCATTATCTCTGTTTCCCTTTCACCATCTCTTGACACCATAATCCCTAAGTATTTAAATTTGTCGACTTCTTTGTATTCGTGATTTCTTATTTTTAGGGATCCTTCTGCGGCATTACTTCCCGTTCTCATGATTTTTGTAATGGGCGTTGACGTTACGTTGATATTACAAAATATATAGCAATGATTGTTCGTGTATTTTCGCGTGGCCCCGAACGCGTTACTCTGGCAACCAATGCTTCTTAGACGGCCGGGGACCTCCACACTGTGCTTTAAAAATATTTGACAATTTGATTGATTTCACTACATTATTTCCTTCAAATAAAAAATGCGTCGACTGTGGCGTTATTTACAGATTTCTGTATTTTTTTTAACCTAATTCACTCTGTTCTACTCAATGTATGCTATTCTGTTATTGTTTTCAATATACTGTTTTTAGTAGTGACACAATAATGTATCAATGTGATTCTGCTTTTGCCTGCATCTGTGTGTGTGTGTGCTCTAAACATGCATAATTGTCTTTTCAAAATGTAAGTATGGGTAATCTAAACTAAATTACCTCTTCTGCAACTCAGTTTTCATAATCATTTTTAAATACTTTATGCCACTTCAAATAGGCTTGAAAAGACATCACAGAGTATCCAAAAGTTTTCCAGAGTTCTTTTTTTTTAAATGATCAAATAATTTTAGTTCAAGTGTACCCAAAATTTGGTCCCATAATCAGGATCAAATGATTTTCCTCTTTTGGGATTGTGGCAAAATAGCTGCTTTTCATTCATCACTATTTACTATTTTACATAGTTATCCCTCATAAATCTGAATATTAAATACACAGCCACGCTGCAGTGTCTCACTTTGTTATTAATGATAAACTCCTGTAAAAACTACAATCTTTTAAGTTAGAATTCCACACAGCTTTTGTAACTGGATAGAAATAAATTCTTAGCTAATTCCTAACGCTGCAGATAATTCTCATTGGATTTGGTATGAATTTTTGGCTAACAGCTTCTCTAAATCATCTTCTAATTTCTTTGGTTCCTCAACTCTAGAATCTTTATAACCACATTTTACAGACGACACATCACCTTCCCCTAGTAATGATGAAATGGTCAAGGATGTGAAAGAAACATTGTGCAATTTTTTCATTATAAGTGGGTGAAGTTTTGCTATTTGCTAATATTCAATTTCCAAATGTCAAATATTTCCTAGCAGAGATTTCCTTTATAAAGAGGGATTCCCCTACAAAGTAACTACAACTGATAAAGCTCCTACAGGGTAATGGTAGTGAAATGTGCAAGTGACAAGCAGTGTTCACTTAAAAAACTTAGGCAATTGCATTATTAAAATTATAATGACGAGCAATGAATATTTCAACACTATACTTACGTAATCAACTCTATCCTCCGCTAGCCAGTGAAACGACTTCAGGAAGAGCAACAGTGTAAACAGAGCGACAAACTTTGGATTAAAATCGTCTCGAAACACAGTGAACGCCAGGCATGTTTCTGTGATGGCATACCACGCTCGCTCCATTAGGTGCTGCAAAAACGACAGAGTTACAGTTCCGACAATCAAATGCTGTAAGCTGGAGCAATACCTCAAATTCAGCCGTGCGCAGCTGGCCGAAGAACACCTTTCGCATGAGCTTGCCTGCCAGCAAGACGAAGATGAAGGCCTGAACGTAGATGACCTGCAAAGCTGGCGGTGAGAGGAGCAAAAGCCGCACAGTCGCTGGATGCTTACAGCCATACTGGGGTTGGATTTCGTGATGTACACCACCGACGGGTAGAACTGCTTCTTCTGGTAGTACGCGTTCGCGATGACCACCGTTGTGAGGGCCACGCTGATCAGGAAGATCCCTGCCGCACGCATGTTGCTTCGAATCTAGCGGCGCCGTCGTTTCTTAGGGCACGTCTGACACTCTCGATTTTGACTTTTGTTTTGCTCGCGTGATGTGTCAAACGTCGACCGTGGCGCGACCTCGCGGCTGTCACGGCAACTGCGTGGAGCTCCATGGTTGGGCAGTGCGTGCCGACGACGGACGTCAGGGCACGATGTTTGAACGGTGCTGAGGCGCTCTGCACGAGGAAAACAAACCGGCAAGCTGGCGGACAACATGAAGAAGGCAATGGATTTCACCGAGAGTTACCAGCAGTTCCTGTTTTTGTTGGGTGAGTTTTCCGGCAGAACGTAGCCGTACAACGTGCTTTTGTTTTCATTTTCAGAGTCGCCAAAAATCAAGCACTTCCTGAAGCGGGACAAGTGCAAAATAATAGCCGACAATTACTTGATAGCCACCGTGTTTGTCTTTTTCCGTAGAGCGAACTTACGGAAAAAAGAATACACCAACAGGAATTTCTATTTGGCCCTGTAAGTATTTGTATGAAGAGAATAATAAACGTCAACACGTAAAACTTTACTATTGCAAGATTGTGTAATGTAGCATATTTTGACCACTAGAAATACCTTACAATTTGTTGTTTACATAGTATATATCATAGTAAATAGTCATATAAGCGGACGTGAAGGAGAATATTTTTCGCTGTTGTATCATAGAATTAAATAACACATGGAACAAAAGAGAATGTTGAAACGAGAGGCCGCGGTTTTCAGTGATCATGTTGGAGGACTTGTATATGCAATTGCTTTGAGATTTTAAAATTTTTCTAAAAAGCGAAATTCATCTCTTAAAAACTAATCAATATATTAATTAAAAGTAGGTATCGAAACTAATGTGCGCGTGTATTCATTCAATGCTTGTGCTTGGAATATATGCTGTGCACATGTAAGTAAAGTTATCTGAAATGTGTGTGATAAATGTTGTTGTTTAAAGTGCTTGTAGTAAATTTAACAGTATGTGAGATAGTATCGTCTTAGTGAACTTGACGAGCGTGAGCAAGATATGTACAGGAGGCGCATAAAACATTAGGAGTACAAATTAATTCGGCTTGTTTTTTTGGTGTAATAAATGCATATATTTCAAAACATAAACAAACAGATTAATCGAAGTACTGTCCATTGCTAGCTACTACATTTTCCCACCTCTCAGGTAATTTTCGAATTCCATCTCGAAAAATATCTCGTCTTTTGAGGCGATCCACGTTTGGGCCCAATTTTCAACTTCTTCAAAAGACGTGAACAGGTGACCTGCTAAATCGTGCTGCAATATGCGGCGAATACGGCGAGTGCCACTTGAGCGTTTCTAAATAATTTTTCACTTGTGCGACATGAGGCCGAGCGTTATCATGCAAAAGAATAATTTTGTCGTGTCTTTCCTCGTATTCTGGCCTTTTTTCTCGTAATGTCCGGCTTAAACGAATCAATTGCAGTCTATACCGATCGCCTGTAATGGAATCACCAGGTTTTAGCAGTTCATAATATACAACACCCCTTTGGTCCCACGAGATACGCAACATGACCTTCGAACCATGAATATTCGGCTTTGGTGTTGATATTGAGGTCGATGGCAACGATTGACCAGGCTTAACGTAATATTTTTTCTTCTTGGGATCATCATAGAATATCCACTTCTCATCTCCAGTCATAATCCGATGCAAAAAGCCTTTTCTTTTTTGCCTATAAAGCAGCTACTAGCAAATGAAAAATCGTCTTTCAGCGTCTCTCGGTTTCAGTTCATAAGGCACCAAATTGCCTTACTTGTCAATCATTCCCATGGATTTTAATCGTACTAAAATTGCTTGTTGTATCACTCCCAATGATTCTCCGAGCTCCTCTTGCGTTTGACTCGGATCTTCATCGAGTAATGCTTCCAATTCTTTATCTTTTTTGGCTGTTTAGGGCGAGGCTTGTCTTCAACACTCTAATCACCATCCTTGAAACGTCGAAACCATTCTCGACATGATTTATCAGTTGGAGCATCGTCACCGTAAACTTCCACAAGCATTCTATACGCTTCAGTTGCACTTTTCTTCCAATTAAAACAGAAAAGTTAAACCTCCCGCAAATGCTGCTTAGTTACCACAAATTTTGACATTTTTAATACAATAAAAAATAGGTGTTTTGTATAAAACTCAAAGTAATATGAACTGTATATTATTCACAGATGTATAACCTCTCTGAAACCACCGCAATCAGCTGTCACTATGAAACATTCATAACAGCCAGGGCAATCTTTTGAAAACGGACCGAATTAATTTGTACTCCCAATAATAAAAGCAATGTTCTTTTAAAGTTTGTCCTTCAGATCATACTACTAGAATCAGCAGCATTGCTGGTTTTGCAAAATGTTCTGGTTTTATTCTATTAGATCATCATTGAAAATAAAAGAGAATAAGGAACACTTGCGTTATTTAACGTTATACTGTTTAAAAGAAAAACATTTCATGTAGTAGAAAGATCATTTGACACTTACTAAAACAAATAATAAAAAAGAGTTCCATGTATAGAGCGAAGAATTATCCTTGAAATAGTCTCCCGTCTTAAATTAGTAATTAAAACAGCTCTGATAGGCAGATGATAATTTTCGGTCTTATGGCATTATAGCACCGTTTTCATCATTCTATGCGTTTCCCTTTAACAATTCTATTTTCAACTTGAACTGTGCTTGGTGCAACCTGCACAACTGCCACTTGCTCCAGTTTAGGAAATATCATGGAAAAACTAGTTTACAATTCTAGCTGTGCTGCCTTAAATTTAATATACGCTTGTGAGTTTGCAATTATTGGTTTCTGTCTCTTATGCAGCCTCTAACAAACCACCACAACCACTCACAAGTCCCTATCCCTTGCATAGTCTGTAATATACCACAATTTTGAGTCCTGGCGTTGTTCGTAGAAAACTTATGGAGTCCCATAAAAAACACATTATTGAAGACAGTAGAGCGTGTCTTACAGCCACAGAACCAGGTGAAGAAAAGCTGTTGGGTCACATCCGAAATACTGGTCTTAATGGATCAGCGCAGGCAGTACAAAAGTAGAGATGTAACGCAGTATAAAAGAATAGATAGAATTATACGTGTTAAACTGGTAGAGGCTATAGAAAAATTGTTAAATGATCTGCGCTGAGGTTGAAGAATATCAAGCTAAATAAGAGAAATCACGTGAGCTAAAAAGTCACAAAACACCCACACCCTGGTGACATCCGATGGTAGATACGCGATATCTATAAAAAAAAGTTAAATATCTGGCAAGATTACATTGATGTTTTGTTCAAAGACGACAGACCAGATATAGATATAGACTCTAATACAGAACTTATAGGTCTGTACATCACCAGGAGTGAGATAGCGTATGCTATTAAAACAGTAAAAATGGGTAAGTCTGTGGGTCCTGATGAAACACCCAGAGAATTGTTAAAAGTGTTAGAGTACAGTAACATTGGACTACTGGAAAAGTTGTTTAATAATATATATAAAATATAATATAATATATGACTATGACACTTTGATTACCGCAAGTAGAATGAAGATTTGCAGACACTTATGGATAGGGTTGCCAGAACCTGCACAGAATACGGCTTAAAATTTAATACATCAAAAACCAAATATGAGAGCCGTGGTGGCTTAGTGGATAGATCGCTGGACTACGAAACCAAGAGTTGCGGGTTCGAATCCCACTCTCGCCAATTCGATCACTGGCATTTTTACGGCCCAGCTCGACTCAGGCTGCAATAAATGAGTACCTGGAGGTCAAACTCTGGGGTAATAACAAGCACTAGCCACGTTTACTACCCTTGTCTTGTGTACCGTAGGCTCTAGATTGTAGCAGATCTATCCTGTTACGATCCCAAAGGGCCTTCAAGGCCTGTTAAGGGGAACTATTATTATTAAAACCAAATATATGATAATAAGTAAGAACAAATTACTGCAGAACAACGACATTCAAATAAACGGAGTACAGTTAGAAAAAGTAGAAAAAGCGATATATCTGGGATGCAACATCAACAAAGAATGGGATCCCTCCATAAAGGTAAAAAGACGCATTGAGTGTACCCGAGATGTATTTCTGCGTATGAAGAAACCCTTTGTAGTCACGATATAAACCTGACCCTTCGAATCCGAATGGTGAGAACATATGTTTTTACAGTACTGTACAGAATGCTGGACATTAACAGAAGTATTACTTAAACGGCTAAAAGCCTTTGAGATGTGGGTTTATCGAAGACTGCTTAGAATTTCATGGGTAGACAGGATCACAAACGATGAAGTATTAAGAAGAATCAATAAAGAAATGGCGGTCGTTAAAACTGTGAAAAAAAGAAAACTGGAATATTTTGCTCATATTATGAGACACCAAGAAAAATATGATACACTACGTCTCATAATACAAGGGAAAATAGACAGCAAAAGAGGCCCTGGTAGAGAACCTCATGGTTAGAAAATCTGAGACACTGGTACGGGCAATCCACAGTGCAACTTTTTAGAGCAGCGGTGGACAAAATTAAAATAGCCAAATCATGATCGCCAACGATCGATAACGGTCAAGGCACTTGAAGAAGAAGAAAAGAAGAAGAATATATATATATATATATATATATATATATATATATATATATATATATATATATATATATATATATATGGCTCAGATCTACTTTTATTACTCTCCCTGAGTTACATTTTGAAGATCTTTTTGAAAATAATACATAACAAAATTTACAAGAACCATTTTCAGACTCACAGTTCGGATTCAGATGTGGATTGGGAATTAGAAATGCACTGTTTGGGTAACAAATCCTTAATCAACGATGCTGGGACATGAATCAAGATGTTTTCGTATGTTTCATCGATTATGAAAAAGCGTTTGATAGAGTACAGCACGCAAAATTGGTGAACATTCTGAAAAAAATAGGTCTTAACAGGAAGGACATAAGGTTTGTAAAGAACTTGTACTGGAACCAAAGGGCTAATGTGCGTGTTGAGTCTGAACTGATGATGTGGAAATATTAAGGTGAGTCCGACAGGACTGTATACTATCACCCTTACTGTTTAACATTTACTCTGAAAACATATTCCAAGAGGCCCTACATGATCTTGACGTGGGTATAGTCATCAATAACAAAGCCGTTAATAATATACGCTACGCGGACGGCACGGTTCTAATCGCACCCACTTTGGAAGACAAAAACAAAGTTCATGACTGTAGCTAAAAACCATCCTGCCAACATAAATTTGCTATGTAATGGCCAGAGTTTGGAGAGAGTGAGCAAATACAAGTATTTCGGTTGCTTTGTTAATGATAACGGTGATATCATAGTCTGGAAATCAGGTGTCGAACAAGCTCGGAATGCTTTCTACAAAATGAAATCACTGCTCTGCAATAGAAACATGACTATCAACTTACGTACCTGATTAGCGCGCTGCTACGTGTTCTCCGTTCTTCTATACGGCGTTGAAACGTAGACACTCGCGGATGCTATGTGTAAAAAAGTGGAAGCTTTTGAGATGTGGGTGTACAGAAGAATGTTAAGGATATCCTGGAAAGAAGTAAGAAACGAAATAGTACTGTAAATGATGCGCAATAATGTAAAGGTACTGCAGACAGTGAAAACTAGAAAGTTGGAATATCTCGGACATATAATAAAAAATCCCAAGTACGAATTGTTGCAATTAGTAATCCAAGCAAGATACAAAGCAAACGCAGTGTTGGTAGGAGTAGAACATCATGGCTCAAGAACTTACGCCAATGGTACAACAAAAGTAACCGATCATTGTTCCGAGCTGCTGTGTCGAAGGTTCAAGTCGCCTTCATGATCGCCGACCTTCGATAGAAGATGGCACAAGAAAAAGAAGAAGCTGTTCGTTGGCATTGAATTCACTAATTTTACTTGTTTGAACTTGATCATAGTCATTAAAGCCCCTCTCGTTTTGTAAGCTGGAACACCTTGCTGGTTCTTCCGTGTTTGCTGACTACCATCTCCGATTCCACTGGTTCATTAATGGCTCCCACATGCTTATTTTAACAAAATAAGCAGGGAACAATAGAGTTAACCATGTTCGAGACTTTAACAGCGGTAGCGGTCCAAAGATTTCATTTTTGTGAAATAGCAAACAATACGCTTCTTTATCAAATCACCCCATCTTCAGAATTGTCGATATGCCTGATTGCGAAAAGTTTTCAAGTCACCACTAAAACTCTAATGTCATTGTTTTTAGAAGCTTCTCCGATAATGGTGAGTAGGTGTATCAGGAACTATTAGTTGCTTTCATCTATCGCATGACTTCTTGTAATCGACGATCATGTAAATGTAAATATTTATAAAGGCCATGAAATATTTCGTTTTTGTGAAATTTAGATGTTTTTCCCTTAACTTTCCTTAACACATCCCAGAAAGTTGCTTCTGGCTTGTGCCCTAACTGCACATTAGTCTTCTGCTTTCATGACTGAAAAGCGTAACGCAAGACCTTAGGGACTAGCGCTACCTTTGTTTTCACCGCTTAATAACAGTAAAATTCTTCTCTAAAAATGAAAGCCACTTTGCCACACTCACTGTGATTTCCTCCCTCGTAAGGGGGAGGGGGGTATTTTGAACAATTAATCCCAACGCCACTGCTTTTACAACTTAGGCTTTCCAGAAGAAAAGAATTTTTGCTGTTAGCAGTAACAGATAGATGTGGCATCATACATGCTCTGTGGATATATTAATTACTCTCTTCTATTAAAACATATACGTGATAAATATGATTATAGCACATTTAGTTATATGCCAATCCAAATACTCAGAGTTTTATAAGTCATGTATACAAAACAGAAACGTCTAGTACCGCAAAACTTATGAAATGTAACTCAATAAGAAATATACACACACGCTCCTCATCATACTCACAATTTGTAACCTTAAATGTACCCTAAATTATTTTTTCTTTTCCCACAATTTTCGCCACTACATCGGTCTAAGTTGTCTGTCTTTTTTTCAGTTTTTTCTTTTATGATCTTGCCTGTCATATTTCCTTTAGTTGTCTTAGTTTTTCATTTTTATAGATTTTTAGACCACTTTATTTGTTTTTCTATATATTTTAGTATCACTTCCACTTTTAATTCTGCTCTTACTGGTTTATTTCGGATTTTGTTTCTTTTGTGATACTTTTAACAACTCTTATATATTTGACTTTCGTAGCCTGTATTTTGCTTTTAGCTTCATTTCCGTACGTCAAAATGGGCGTTAAGATATAAATACCGTCATTTTTGTTTGCTTTTTATTTTTTTATTCCTCAAAACAAATTTTAATGGGAGATATATGCTTATTGCATTTTCCATTTTGTCTATACATTCTGTCTCCATTTTAGGCTTCTATACATTAAAATGAGAAGCCTTATATAGAGAGTAATGTCGTCTGTCTGTCCGTATGGAAGCCCCCGGACATCTGTGCAACCGGAGTTACACGTCCGTACTTGTTTATGTCGTTATTTCTTATTATCGTTACTTTTGTTTTATTTATATTTAGTTTTAGGCTTCTATTTTTAAGGCATTATTCTATTTTTGTATATTGTATTGCAGCTTCTGTTTGTTCCTTTCATCGAACCCTAAATAATCGACGAACGCGTATTCTGATATTGACAATATATTCATATGCATATAATCTATCTAAAGCTTCTTTAATTTAATTTCAATCTATTTTAAATCATCTAGTACGATATCGAATATAGTCGAGCTTAATACTACCCTTTGGCTCAGTACTTCCTTAGTTATAATATGGAATATACTATCGAAGGCCTGTTAACAAATGCTACGTGCATATATACTATTAGTATTCTGTATCAATTGTTTTATTGTAAATGTTTATTCTATATCGGTTTTGCGTCTCTTCTATTTGAATTTCGATTGTTTATATTTTTTTAAATATTTATTGATATGATTTTGTTATTACTCTTAATAAGGCAATCCCTCTACAACTTGTACCCTTTTTTATAAACAGACAATATTAGTCCCAATTCCCAATTTTAGGATATCGTCTCTGCCTTCCGTACTTTCAAACATAATACTACTATTATTATTTTAGTATTTTACGGCATTAAATTCTCCATAATATACATTCATTTTCTTCATCTTCTACCACATTTGTTTTGCTTATTTGTTTTATTTTCAGAAATTCCTTAAAATGTTCCTTCGAACTTCCATTGTATCACCTTTAATATTAATACCTTTTCATATTTTATTTTGATATATTTATTTTTATACCGTTTTTTTTTTCTAGCATTCTTAAACACCTTATAGAATGATTTATGATTTCCATAGCTGTTCTGCTTCATCTTTACACCAACATGTTTCCTATGCTGTTTTTTATTATTTTTTCTATATTTGCTGTAAATGTTGTTTATGTTAGTCAAATAATTTTTACATTTTTCCTCATTCCACCAGTTGGTTTATTTCTTATAATTCCACAAATTTCCTCTGGCACTTTTATTAGTGTATCTTAGTAATTTTCCATGTCCTTCTTAGGTGTGTTATTTGTTTTATTTAATTTTACTCATTTCCAACTTGTATTTTGCTACGGTTTCTACTTCACGTAATTAATATGTTCTTATTGCTTCCTTTTTCTTATCCTATCTTTTGACTGCTTTCGTTTTATTACACACTCTGTCCTTATTTACTTTTTTGCTTCTAATTTTGATATTACCAATAAGTGGTACTGGTACAATAATGTGGTGAATTCAATTCGAATAATTCATGCCGCTTTCTGTTAGTCTATTGATCCTCTTGGCTGAGGAAAACCGAAGCAGACGGAGTTATGAATATTTTCTAGTTATGCAAATATTGGTCGTACACTTTTACCTTTTTACACCGTTTTCAAATTCCACCTGATGCCGCCCCAAAACATTGTGTCCTGAAACAACCGTCTCATCGCCTAAGCGTTAGCACTAACACTAAGAATGACCTAGACATTTACTTTGACAATATCATAATCTTTGTTCATTTGAAAATTTGTACAAACTTTTAATATGATGAACAATTCTGAGCAGTTTGATCTAACTCTGAACTAGTACTTCAACACATCCCAAGGTGTTTTTTAGAGAGTCTTTTTGAATTTATCCACTCCCATGTCCTCCAATAATTAGTTTTACCAGCGAATACATTGTCTTGCTAAAAACGAAATGGGCTCCGAACGTTGGCATTTATGGATTCAGACGTATTTTTAAGGGTAACATTTTGGTTAACTTTGAATCGCTGTTGTATTTTGGGCCAATTAATGACGAGATCTACCGGTTTCCTCGGCTAATTGTAATTTTAAATTGGATTATATGGAAGTTATATGTGAATTCATCCATTTGTAGTGACAAGTGCGTGCACTTAATATTTTCAACAATTTTTGTTCGAATATCGTCTGAGGTGTCACTTATTCTTCTTTGAATAATATTATTATAGTTTTATTGTTTTTAACTTTACAACCTCCTTTTCACCAACATTTGCAATATTCCAACATCCGCTGATAAAATAAGATTTACAACAATTATATGCGGCTTACTGGTTTTTACAAAATGGAACTGGAGAAGTTGTTATTGCTTTTTAAAAGTGACTTGTTCCTTACGGAACTTTTACGGCTTTTTCAAATAATTCCACATGTTTGTAATTTGGATATTGGTTATTTAAATCTCGAAGTAGCTATGATGACTTTAAACTTTCTTTTACAAGACCTGACAAACAACACATTGCGGTTTATTGAAAATAATGGTAAAACCATATTTAAGATTATTCGTCGTTGTAAAAGGATGGTTCTAATCTAATGATCTATTCATTTTTAACAAAATAATGAGTATAATTCGTAACGTATCGATAAATGTTCCATATTGCATTCAGTGTTCAAGAGCATACTGCACAAAATGAAGTTTCAAAAAGACCCCAGTGCTATCTAACACTCTAGAATTTAGTAGAATGTTTCGGAAACATGAAAGAAATTGTAGTACTCGGTGAGAGATTGCGCATGTAACAAAGAAACGAATTGAACTGTTTGGTGTTAGATGTTTCCAGTTATTTGGCCGTGCAGTTGCTGTTTTATTACGAATGAAGTTGAGTACGGCAGGAAGAGGGGGCGACAACAAAATTATTGTCAAAAGGGGGTTCCAATTTAAAAAGATTTGGAAACCACTGCTCCAGAAAATTGAGTACCCTTATATGTGACCGACATTTACAGATAACGAGTGTTTCGAAATTGTATGCGAAGTGCATTAAAGGGTACTATCAGAAAACTGTTAATCAAAACAAATTGAACACACTTGTGGTTTTAGTACAAATACTGCCTGTTTTAACATATATTATATTCTGGTAAAATAGCTTTTTCATACAATTAGTGCTCAATTTCCGAAAGTATATGTGATTCAATTGTAACACATAAATATAAATATGAAAAAAGCAAATAGATGAAACCGACTGTTAAAATGTAATAAAAATATTTGTTCACTTGAATAAAATTCTGGCTAATTTTCGATAAATTAATTAGAAATTATTTTAATAGGTTGGTTAAGTAATGAATGAGCACTAGAAGTATTATTTATGATAACAATAGAACTGGAATACCTGGAACAGCAAGAACGGGTACTAGTTAATGTTGAGTTTTGCCATTTGTCAATCTAGTTAACGTATATTACGATTGGATTTAAATCAATCAACTCTTATGTTCAAAGACCATTCAATTTTAGCAAAATGATACTCACTATGAATAAGACAAAAGAAATGAATATCGAAAATATTTTATTTTCAAATGGAGTCACTCTGGCTAGATGGATTTGCTAACACATAACACATTAGAGGTGAGGTATTAAAAATTTAAAAATTATAGTGTTCCGCCACTATTTGGTGTACCGTCAGTTTTCAAGAAACTTACTTTTTTTCGGCACAAAGTTAGTGATTATTTTTAAAGTAGCAGTCAAAACAAAAAGTCAACATTTTGAAAATATTATTATCTCGTTCAATCCTTAGTTAGTAAATAGCATTTTATTTTATCTAAACATCTTCTGTAGTTTTCGTACATCAAACTTTTGAGACCTTAATTAAAAATTGCAATCCTGAACATCCTTAGGTACCTGGCACACGATTTAGAGGAGGACATCGACGACTTTAAAGATGATATTGTAGCGCACTATTTAGGGCATCGAAAGTGCTACATCAGGTCGTATTACGAAGGGTTCCTCAAAGACCGCTTTCGACTGTTTCAAAGGATGGGCTTCGACGCCACGGTTACGAAGGAAATGTGCAAAAGAATCATGGCCAAACACCAGCACTGGGCGTGGACGCGAACTAGAAACGAACTCCACTCCGGCGTGTTTTATAAGCACTACATTTGCCCCATTTGCTGTATAGAAGAATAGATTTGAAGTGGCGTTCCGTTTCTTACAATTATTTGGGCAAGTGTAACATCTATGTTTGGTGTTTTAATTTGAATTTTAAAGCTCAAAGAGGTCTTTGTTAAACGATTAGAACATATCTAGTTTATTAGGTACGTAGCAACGTTTCCGTAATATTGATACAATGAGCTGTAAAATGACTTACGCCAATTGTTATGATATTACAAATAAGTATCTTCATCCAGATAAGTTTTGTTTTTATTATATAAATATTTTGATGTTTATGTAAACATAAAATCACCTATTACTTAAGCATAATATATTTGTTCATATCACGAGCCTCAGACGAATAGTATTACTAAAACGTGATATTACATTTTTTAACATTAATTTAACGAGTTATTGTATGTTACTGTTATTGTTACCTTAATTTTTAGTTTATGTGTTCATTACCAAATTGTGATAAATGAATGTGATTTTAAGGAAATCAGTCAGTATATCAAATGTGAATTATTGTTGATATAAATAGCTTAACAGTTCACTTAAATACCTGAACTGTATATAATACATTATAGTACAGGGAATTGTACAAATTGTTAAATGTTGAATAAATCCATTAGTCCTCTCAACTGACAATCACTAACCTGTCTCTTATCACTAGTCTAGTGTACTGATGTAATTTAAATTTTCCTGACTCATCGCTAGCCTTTGGTGAGGTAACCTACTACGTTTATTGTTATAACATGTCCACTTATACCCCCAATAAAGGATTCATTTAATAATGGACATCATTCATTGCTCATAAAAAGATAAGGCTGCACTTCTTAAAAACTCAACAATAGCGCACCTGTGAGAAGCAACACTTGTTTTTCAGTAGTCTGTGATATAAAGAATTGAAAAGAAAATATACTCAATTCTTTAATTAATAGGAAGAGATGAATTGCAAAAGAAAACTGCGAGAGACGAAAAATTTCAGAATTAGCTCCAGTAATTTAAGATTCCTGTAAATTAAGTTGGTGAAGGCTATTGTGTTTTAGCAGACAAGAAAGCAGCTGCCAGATTTGTTAGTGAATTCGCTATAATGTAATTTTTTAACAGTTCTATACTTGCGATGTGCTTTGATAAGAACTAATCACCAATAAGTTATAAAAGATAGAAAGATTACTCTGTTCTAATGTGGAGATTGATATTCGATAAACTCCACAATAAAGTAAAAAATCCAATATTTACCTTAAAGATTTTCAAAAGGAGCGTCTTTAACTAATAAGTGGAGGCACGTCAATAGGTACGGTGTATTTTCTGTAATGATCGTACCGTGTACTCGCTCTCATTTCGTGACCTTCAAAATGATGAACATAATTGAGTGTCATACTATAACGTATACATCGAGTACTGTGAATGTTTTGTAATGTGACGCACATTGCACATTACGATAAGTTCAAGCGTGTCGAGATAAGTTAACCTGCACTGCAACCGGCGGGACAAAGACTTCAAAGTGTCATCTTGGCCGAAAAAGAAATACTGGGCAATTTTACATTACAACTATGCACGCAGTTTAAGTATTGATCAGTGCTTGAAGGTAATAGCTCATGTGTGCGAAAATGATTATCCTCATTGTATGAACGTATCGTGGTATTGGGAGATCTAGAGAGAAAATATCAATCTTAAAGACGCTCTGACGTTAGAATACCTGTCCTTATCTTTTACGAAGAACATTGCTGCTGTCAGATAAAAGTGTGTGAACATTTTTACTTTGGCAATTCATACCATTCCCCCAATCATTTCAAATGAGACAAATTTTTTCTTTAACCAACCAGCAGATGGCATGTCACGTTTAACAATAGCGCGAGACGTTTAATAAGTTTGAAAATGGAACATTTCTCTATGCAAATAGCGCCGCAACAAGTAACGAAAATGGCTTTATTTTATGACATCTTCTTTATAGTTCAAACCAAAGTTTCTTAACGACGAGGACTTTCTAATTGCGTGGTTTAATGAATGTACCCAGATCTCTAAGAAAATTCCAGAGTTGGTTCGAATACTGGATTTGAAGTGTGTAGCAGTGCAGAGAGCGCGGTGGAATGTATTTTGGAAGATTATGAAATTTACATGTATTGTGAAACTTTTCGAGTATCTTACGTAAGAAGTGTGATAATTTAATATGTTGAAAGTGGTCATCATTACGCTCCTTTCTTTATTACCAAAGGCATTCAGCAATGAATTTATAGTTGCGACCGCATTATTTCGAACATTTCCTTTCAGTTCCATAATTTGTAGTTTGTTGCGTTAAATTTTCTTTCAACATGCCTTATAGGAAGAAATCCGATGGAGTAAAATCAAGCGACCTCGGTGACCAAATTCCTTTAGAAATTATATGGCCTTCAAAGAAAGAATTTCAGTCATGCTGACATGCAGAAATATTCAGTACAATTAATTCGCAAATTCATAGATGAATTCCATCTAATCATAATGATGTTACCGTTGCGAAGTAGAAGGCGAAGACAGTAAAATGATGCCAGAATAGAGTACACCGAACCTCAGGTTTTTTATCGTAAAGGAATGTTTCATTCAAAGTTTGAGAATTCTATGAATCTAGGCGTGCTCATGATTCTTTGGAAAACCTGTTCGTCGAAAAGCATCAATTTTTAAGCGGCGTTTATGACATATAAGTACATGCCGCTATATATTTACAGCTCCTTGATGTGTGCTTGTGGAAACTTTCATCTTTTGCAACAGTTTATGCAAGGGGAATTAGCAGTCTTCTTTAGTGGTTTCTAATTTATTAATTAGATACTAAATAGGCGATGTTGACAATAGACCCTGAAATCTGAATTGCCAAACATATTGTTATTGCACTCCTTTTTATGAAATTTTCTAATATTTACATGCTAACAATTAATGCGTGTACATATGAAAATGATTTAATTGACAAGTACAGTGTAAACACGGCCTTGAATTTTTATTGTTACAAGCGACAAACTGTGTTAAATGGGATAGAAGCAATTGTAAGGAATGTCAGTAGTATAGGAGAAACCTTCCCTTCTGATTGATGAAACTCCACAAACAGCAAGGATTTGTTGAGATATTGGAGCTTGTCAAAACCCTAATAATACAGCAATGCATGGCTGATAATTCGGGCATTACATTTCATAACCATTGACAATTTTAATGGATAAATAATATGAAAATTCAGTCACACATCATATACTTCAAACGGCGAAGTGTTATCAGATAAATAAACCAAACATTATGTAAATTATTTTAAATTATAAAGATACTTTAAAAACATGAGCTTGAAAAAAGAAAATAAAAAACTACAAGGAAGTAAAAATAAATGAGAAAATGGTAATGATAACAAGTTCGTTGAATCAAACCCAAAAATGGAGATAGAAGAGCAATAAAGTGACCAATTCACTGGAAATTGCCAAAGAAACATATGCTTTAACTTATAATTTGAAACATTGAATATAAAATTAAATCTCCATAGTAGGCAACGACGCTTGAAATGATCAAGTTCCCTTTACACGATACTTTTATATTTTTGCTAATCTTCTTTGTGTCATTAAATATCTTTAAGGGGGACGTCTAGTTTTTTTTTTGGCCAAAAAAATCGATTTTGAAATTTTTGTTTTTCTAAAAGCTAAAAACCCTAGGATTATGCTTTTTTTATTTTTTCTGTATCTCAATTTACCGCAAAGGTACCACATACATGTATATATACTTATATATTTCTATGCTCGCCAAGCCATTTTTCCGCCTTGCAAGTTGTGACATTTCATCGGAAGAAACGTCGTGTTTGGTTTTTGGTTTTCTTGCCAGTTACGTCGTGACCTTTGAACGAGCGTTGAATTTGATATCATTATGTGTAAATGTTCGCAAAACAAAGGATCTTGTAAAGATCCAAATAAAACAAAGTGTGGTAGGAATAAAAAATGAAAGTTTCATGTGCTGATAAAAAATCTCAGCAATTCTCAAAAGATGCGAGAATCAAGAGAAAAAAGGAGCTTGATTAGCAAGAAGAACTTTTTCAAGGGGCCCAAGGATTTACTTTATGGCGCAGGAATCGCAGACTGATGATTGGTAAGCATTTTGTCTATTATAATTGTAAATAGCTTAATGCGAAATAGAAAATAACTCTAAATACGTTTTTCTCAAAATAGGGATTTTTCGCGGGGTGGACACGATTTCTCGAAAACCATTAATCCGATCGACCTAAAAAATTTTTTGTGTATTCACTGAAACAATAGCTTGTCTGTACTCTACAACCAATTCTCCAAGTTGAACCTAAAATATTTTATTTTACTTTAACAGAGGGTAAAAGGACGTTTTTCCGAGAAATTTTTTCGCAGGCTGGTATTTTTTTTCCTACTGATCTTAACAACTTGGTTGTAGAATACAGACAAGATATATAGGTCTGTCTACTTTAAGATGCCATTTAATTTTTTGTTTTCGCAATACTGATGCAAAGATATCCTGTCCACCGCACAACGCACGGTATTTCGGGAGATGACTTCAACGTGCTCTGGTGGAGTTGAAATAAATAATATAATTATAAAAAATTGATTTTGATGTCTCTTAATATATCTTTTCAAATGCATGAAATCTCATATCTCTAAATCAAATAGATTTCTATAAAAAAATTATGAAAATTGACCAATTTTCACCCAAAAAAATCAGACGTCCCCCTTAAAGCACAATGCGGAGGTCCCCCGGTCCCCGGTCGTGTGAGAAGCATTTGTTGCCAGAGTAACGCGTTCGGAGCCACGCGGAAATACACGAACGACGTTACTATATATCGCCAGAGTGAGACGGAATTCGTGACTGGCACAATCGTTGGAGGACAGCAATAGTAACGATTGCTACAGAAAGTTCGTAACACTAGCATTCTCTATAGTAGCCAAGCGTAGCTGGCTGGATTTTCTAATTCCAATTTTAATATATGTACTGCCAAGAGCGATCGACGTTAGTGTTTAGTCAATGCTTATCGTTAAATATCGAAGAAAGCCTATCCAACTCAATAAAAGATAAGAATGAGGTTGACATACGGTAGGCAGGAAGATCTCTAATACGGGCAAATCTTCAAAAAACTAAGGAATACTTCGATTAAGAAAGAATTAAAAGAATGCAATGATGACGGTTTAACGAGAATGATATAATTGTGATAAAAGAATTATATACACGTAATTTATATACAAAATGAATAAATATTGTAAATATGAATATTCTAGAAGGTACGAATGTGGCAAATTTTGAGGGTTCATGACTGTTCTGGAATGTCGCCGAATAAGAATATCGCAGGGTGGGACGGCCGGAGTATTCTGAATTCGTGACGACAGCGAGAGAACCTAAGTGCGGAAGCGTGTTGACATAAATAGTGCATAGTTTCGTATTATCTAGTGTGTACTTAAATAGCGTTGTAAATTTGCATAATCTGTAAGTAGAATAAATAAGTAGCTTTAGTAAATTTGCACGCCTTATTCGAAACATTTGTAACGTGAGTGGTGAATAAATTAAAACCAGTAATGTTCTCGCACGCTGTTAGAGAAATTGCAGGAGCGAGTTGTTAAAATTGCGAACGTATTATTGCATACTGTCAAAACAGTCGCCGAACCTTTTCTATGTTAAGTCTATGGGAACTGGATTTGCTAATTGCTCTAAATCCAGTTGTCCGATTTCGAAACAATTTATCAAGTTACCTCACTCGCTTCGAGCTCTATCATTGTGGAAAATTTCATAGTGATCGATTTCGTAGTAAAAGCGCTACAGATGCAACAGACTGACGGAGATTGTCGCTGTATACCAGTGTATACAGGGGAGCATAGTGGCGAGGAAAGCGACGCTTTTTGACTTTAAATGGCCGACCTTAGTATTAGCAACATTTGCGGATGATACGGCAATCCTTGCAGTTGGAGACAGCGATGAGGAAGCAGCCAGAAAACTACAAATAGCAAGTGACAACATAAACGCATGGACTAGAAGGTGGAGAATTAGAAGTAATGAGGGCAAATCGGCTCATGTCGACTTGACTAACAATAAGTATGAGTACAACGCAATAATTATTAATAATAACAACATCCTGTACAGCAATACGGCAAAGTACTTGGGGACGAATCTTGACGCCAAACTAAAAAGGAAGGAGCATATAAAAAAGAAGCGGGAGGAATTGGTCATTAAATATAAGAAAATATACTGGCTTATCGGAAGAAAATCCCAATTGTCGATACATAACAAAATAGTAGTATACAAACAAATATTAAAACCAAACTGGACATATGGGATTCAACTGTGGGGATGTGCTACCAAGTTGAATGTAAATATAATTCAAACATTCCAAAATAAGGTTCTAAGAAATATCGTGGATGCGCCATGGTATGTACGGAATGATAACATACATAGAGATTTGAGGAACCCGACAGTAATAGAGAAAATTAAGGCGTTTGCAACACGGCATGGGGAGAGACTTCATGGTTACGTTAACACTGAAGTTCTACAACTTCTCGATAACACCTATCTGAAACGAAGACTAAAAAGGGTTAAGCCTTTTGACCTAGTATAATAACAGTTAAACAATAACAGTGAAATAGTAATAGTGCAATAAATACAGTGAAAAGCAGAGTATAGTGAGCTGTGGAAATACGTAAAGACCGATGGGACTTCTTAGGTCAGAATTAAACTATTGGTTAGTCGATTACGACTAGTGTTAGTATGATTTGAATAAAAAAATGGCCGACCTCAAGCGAGAGCTAGAAAAAAGGGCCTTAGAAATTACTGTAAATAAATCCGTATTACAACTCCAATTTAAGCAAGCCTTATTGGAGCTGGTGAGGATCCAGAATGTTTTTACTTTAAAATTGCGGGCGAATTGTCTGAAATGTGCGCCATGCTGAACGATGAACGCAAATATAAATAGTGTAAAAGCTCGAACAGTGATTGTCTAAAAGAAGAATCCGCCAGAACATTGGACGACAAAATGAACTAAGTCAGTGAAATCCCGGTAGAAATCAAAGACGAAATTAATGAAGTAAAGATAGTACAGGATGAAAAATTTGACACTCTTGAGGAGAAAATAAAATAAAATTGAAGGTAAGTTCAGTATCCCGATCAAGATCACATCCAGTGGCGTGTCTGGCGAATCTAATGAGCACAGAAAGCCGACAGATGCAAGGGCCATTGTTTATCGCCGATATGATAAAGCTTCCAACATTTGATGGAAAGTCTTCTCGGACGAATTACCAAAAGCTATATGAGGCGGCTGCTAGAGTAAATTGATGGTCGAAAACTGAAAAGGCGACTACTTTAATTGTTGTTCTGTTCTTTTCTATCTACTACAAATATGCTCACTTATGGGCAAGAAAATTACAGCTGGATCTTCAAACGCCTTGAAATGTGTTACGGCCATGGCCATCGAAGGAAGTTTACCGCACATAGTTTGAGAATCGAGCGCCAAAATCGGGCTAAACTCTCCAAGAATTTGAGGCATAGCTCGTCTTGTACGTATTTCATATTCAACGGCACCAGATGACTTCTTGAAGGTATTAGCTGTGCGAATATTTATTGAAGGAATTAACGATCGGGAAACCCAATAAGCAATGCGGTTGGGCAGACCAAAAACATTGATTGACGCGCTCATGCACGCACTAGAACTTGAAGCTACCAAACAGGCGTCCAAAAGACATGCTAATATGAGAACTGGTGGCAGATAGCGATGAACTCAATAAAGCACCTGTAGAGAATTTACCAGAAAAATTTGCTAAGCCATTGGAAAAAAGATCGAGGCGATGAGATAGGCCATATTAGTAGGTGCGACTTTCAATCCATAACGGTGAAGTCTCAGTCACAAAAATTCAGATTGCAATGCTCAAGCATAATTTCAGTAGTGTTTATGTCGATGGCCGATTAAATGGAAAGCTGCATGCTTTTCTACTGGATACAGAAGCGACGAAAATGATTGCGAGGCCCAATGTTATCAAGACGACCAGACGTTTTCTGCCAACCAACTGGAAATTTCGGAAGGCAACTGGGGATTCAGCAAAAGTTTATAGAGAGATAGAAGCCCAAATAACCATCGAAAACGCTACTTTTAAACATCGTTTACTATTGATATTGAAAATGACGTAATCCTCAAAATGGGCATTTGATGAATGTAAAGAGAACTTGGAGCAGGGGGTACTAAAGATACAAGGAGAAAGAGTTGTCCTCCATGATCGAGTGGTACCAGTGAGAGTAGCTCAGAGCACCGTACTTCCAGAATGCAGTAAATTGGTGGTACATGCAGTTTTGGATTGCGTTCTTCCAGCAAGAAGATGGAGTATAGAGCTAGGAGTAGACACAACACCGACGCCTTGTCAAGAAGACCATGTCCAGAAGACTGTAGCCACTGCAGAGAAAATGGCCCCTACGCTGCGAACGACCGTGATTAATGGCTTGTGGCAACCCAGCGAATTAAAACGTGTCCAAAAAGAAGACCCGAATGAAAGGAAGGTGGAAGAATACCCAACTGAACAGAAATAGCCAGCAGTAAAATTGCATTAGGTACAATGGTATTCCATCGCCGTAGAAGACGATGTGTTACAGCACGTGCTGGAGAGCAAAGATGGATCTTAGAGGAAGCTTCAGTTGTAGGTCCCAAAGAAGAGGGTTGTAGATGTGTTGCAAAAACTCCATGATGGTGTATCTGGTGGCCATATGGGAACTGCAAAGACTTTGAAAAAGGTTCACGAGCGGTTTTATTGGGTGAATTGTAAAGAATATGTAAATGTTGGCACCAGAAAAATATAGTATGTGTAACGCGCAAGGCCCCGCAGAAGAAGCCGAAAGCACTAATGAGACAATATAACGTCGGGAGTCCCTTCGAGAGAATTGCTATTGACGTAGCTGGTCCGTTCCATACAAATGACAGTGAAAATAAATTTATTTAATAGATTGAAGCCTATGCATTACCAAATCAAGAAGCTACAACCATCTCGGAGGTGTTGGTAAAAGAATCGAGCAGCAGATTTGGAGTGGCAGTAGAACTACATTCACACCAAGGTAGAAATCTCGAATCAATGGTATTTACGTATGCAAATTTCTGGGCATTAAGAAAACCACTCCATTTCACCCCCAGTCAGATAGAATGGTCGAGCGCATGAACAGGGCAATGGAGAAGTATCTGTCAAAAGTTGCCTCTGACCATTAACGAGACTGGGACCAATATCTTCATCCGTTCCTGTTGACGTACAGTTCGTTTGTCCATGAGCCGACTAGTAAAACACTATTCAATGTTCTCTTTGGTCGTGAATTAAAGCTACCATGTAACCTACTCTTTGGAAGTAAACCTGAAGAAAACATAGTCGGGGAAGAGTACGTCAATAACCAAAGAAAAAGAATAATAGAGATCCACGACAACGTCCAATGCAACATTAACATCCCAAGTGACCGGATGAAGGATCGCTATGACCTCAATGCATCGAGAGCGGCTTATAAAGTATGCGACCAAATATGGTTATATAATCTAAATATATATCTCCAAAACTTCAACGTTCCTATGAAGGTATATACAAAGAGCTGAAGAAGATAAACAATGTGGTATATCGAATCCAGAAACCATTAAGTGGCAAGCCTAGGATACCTTGAAGACATTATGTCGGTCGCTAATGGGTGACATCTGGGAAACACTACGGGAAAGGGGGTGAGGAGGGGGTTAGGGTATTTGAAAATTCATTACAGTATTAATAAAAAAATATATCAAAGTAATAGATTATAGTTAGTTATTAGTCTTTTGCACAAACTTGAAAAATATTAATTCTAGTTAAAAGATGACCCTTCGAGAAAATGTGAGAATAATGATTTATCTGAATATCAACCCTCATTTATTCAAAGAGACAACAGCTTTTGCAATTTAACTAAAATAGACACCACAATGATGCATTGTTTAAAAAGTCATATAGGTAAAGGAATCGCTTGTTATGTTTTACAACTTTTCAAAAAGCGTATACACAAATTGCAACATTAATGTTATATTTTCATTGAACCCACATGTGTTTTCAGATGAAGATTTTCCATCAGAACGGGTGAATAGGTAGAGACATCTGCACGCACGTGACTTCCGCTGCATTTTTTTCCCGTTAGGGTGCACCTACTGAGACTGCAGGCTCAAGGGCTTACTGTGTGTACTAACATGTAGTTATACTACTTATAAACTAAAACGTTGCGTACACCTATGAATTTACAACAAGACTTGAACTCGCTTATGCCGGGTTCGTGAACAGCAGAACAAACCTTATAACCAGCATGCCATGGAAGTAGTTCTTCTACTACATTAGTTAGCATTTAGATAAGACGTCTTGTCAGATATGTAATCTTCAAAAAATTATCAGATTATATAAAAGCTTTAGAATGTTTCAGTCATCGTTAGTTTCTTTATTAGTCTCCAATGATTAATTATACTCCTAACTATACTGCTGTGTGGAGTTCATACATGTAGTTGAATTATTATTTTACCTCATTGTAAGTTTATTCCGAGTATTTAATGAAAACTAAAAGGAACTAACCCTAACTTGGGTGCCTTTTTTTAAAGATAAACAGAACGAAAAAAAGTTTAACGAAAAGACTGTCCCTGTTCAATCTCAGAAAAGAAAATCATCGTTTCTGTTCAAATGAGACCAATCTGTACCAAGGGTCCAGTGAAAGCAACTTTACAGAAATAGATGAGAATGGACTTGAAGATAATTTGCCACAAGAATTTATCCTTGAAAGGTCATAAAGATTATCCCCTAATGAAAGTTTCAAATAAAAAATCAATCTAACCAAAACTTTCCTTTCCATGCAGTTGAACTACACAAAAATTAAATCTGTGCGTGAAGTACATAAAGTAATGGAATCAAAGTTAAGATGCAAACACGTCCAGGAGACATCAATAGGCAATTTGACAAATTTCAGCAATTAAGATGTGGAAAAGTCAAATTCAAATAATATTTCCTACCTTTTTACCTGGTTTTCCACACTGACTCTTATTTACTCAGCTATTACTTAAACATAAATTCTAGTTTTCAAAAGTCAACAATCTGGATATACAAAACAGAAGAAAGTTGCAACTAACAAAACAACATTATAAGTTTTTGAAAAACAAGACGATGTAAATCAAAGTGATTTAATTAAGTAGACACATTCCTAATAAATATACAGCTATATCTTTGCTTCTTGTAATTGCCACTAGGTTTTAGTATATCATCTATGCTCATTATTATTAAATTCACAAAAGTAAACATGAAATGAGGATGCACATACTCGAAAATTATTCACCGATCATGTTATTTTCATACCAAATTATTTAGTGGATAGTTGTGATCTTAAAATAAATAAACCATGAAAAGATAAAATGTTTTATTTAAATGAATATTTTGATTTCTTACTAATATAACAAGATTCACATACAATTAAAGTCAAATTGGCATAACAAAAAAGGCACACGAGATGGCTTATCCATCATAGCTTTTATTGCTAAAAACATTTAAAAGTTATGAATTGGACGCAGACAACAATAACACAATACATAAAAATATTAAGCACAAAGCAATTGATGATATTTACCTATCAATCTAGCAGTTGTTTAGAGTCAATATACCTGCCTGGAGGCAGCCAGGATTTTCAGAGGAGTTTGCTTATGTTCAATTGCTGAGGGGGTTCGATATAGACGCTTTGGCGACTTAAGTGTAAGAGATCTTTTTATTTGAGGCATGCCTTTCGGCGTTACATAACTGGGAGAAACAGTCTTTATTCGGGAATCGGACACGTCTATGCGGTTGCAGTCTTTCAGTATGGCACCTTGTGCTTTTTCAGCACTACCTAAAAAATCTATGTTAGCAAAATTGTCTATTTGCACATGGTTTTCCTTTTCGTCAGTATCGGATTTATTCGGAGTTGAAGCATTTACATAGTGGGCACCTTTAGGAGTCCTCAAATGCGACTTCTTACGAGGGGAAATGCTTTGCCTGCCCACTCGCTTTTCCTCATACCTGAGGCTTCGCACTCTGCTTGAAACCTTGTCCATGTTCCTCAATGCGCCAATTTTGGGCGCAACTCTGATTTTGGGGATGGCCGTAATCGAGGAGTTCTGTGAGGCGGTTGAATTGTCTGAATCAATTAAGCCATCGAACAAGCGCGCTTTTGCCAGCACCATGCCTGCATTTTGGCTCCGCAACCTTGCCAATGATGCCCTCCCGTTAGACGAGCCAACAGAGTTGTTTGGAGTTTTCAGGTGTGAGATGACTCGCTCAGCACTGATCCATTTTTCAGATGTCAAGCTGTTGGAACTGCATGACTTGTCGCTTAGGGTGCTAAAAGCTGTTGTGCTGTGCTGACATGGAGTTGCACTTCCTGGTAAGGATGCTGATCTAGGTGTTTTTATTAGGTGCACTTCATCTGCACAGTGAACGTCCATTTCCATTTCACTTGCTAAAACAAAGATATTCTATAGCTAAGAGTTAAAAAAATGTAGTTTTGCTATCATGGAAAGCATGAGATAACCCTAATAAAGTTTATGATTAATAATAATAATATAACCCAAAAATAACTCTATCCTACCTGTCGAGATATACACCTTCCTTAAGGGTGTAAAACAGAATTTTGGTTTTTGAAAGAAATTTATAAAGCACTAAATTGCAAGCTTCCTAATTTAATTAAAGAATTACAAGAATTCCATGAAGAACAACAATTCAATCTCATTCAAAACCTTATTTTATAACTCTTGTTGATATTATGATAGAATTGCTGTTATTTTTCTTTCTGTGGGCTCTGTCATTTATGGTCAGATTTTTTCCTGGTCTTTAAACCACAAATCGATTGTCATTTTCTTTTTTTACTTGATTTTTAAATATTTTTTAGGGCTACTTTTTAGCCTTCAATGTCCTTAGTTCTAGAAGAAAGCATGAGTGCAATCAAGAACACTTTCACAGTTAAAAACCATGGTCAACTGAATAATGACAATGTGATTGTAAAGCTTGCATACTGACTGTTCAATATACACTACTGTTCATGAAAGTATGGACACTAAATAACAAATTAATTTATACACTTTAATATAAGAAAACAATTTATTATATATTATTATACAACACGTAAAAAATAAACAAAAACCATCATGAATACTGGAAAAAATTAACTTAAATATTAAACATGTTTTTCATTAAAAAATGTCTTTGAATTTAACACTGCTTTTACGATTTTAGGCATTCTTTTAATTTTTTTAATTTCTCAAGTAGTAAATGTCTCCAGGCACCTCACAGAAGATCCCAAAGATGATTTTCCGACGTCGCTCCCTTCTTACTGCTCTGTCTAGCTCATCCCATATAACTCTATAGGGTTGAGGCCTGGACTCTTTGGCAGCCATGTCATTTTTAGCAGATTTTGTTCTTCCTGATTTACAAAGATTTAATGTATGTTCAGGATTGTTGCCTTGCATCATCACAAATCCCTTCCCGATTAATCGTAACCCAGATGGTATAGTATTTTTCTGTTAACATTTTTTTATAATGTTCTTTCCTCATAATGCCATTTCATTTTACTATATCCCCTACAGCAGCCACAGACAAGCACTCCCACACAGATCTACCACCTCCGTGCTTTGCGCCCACTGAAGCCGTTTAGTCTCATTCCGCTATAAGAACGGTTTTTTGGTCATAATATGACCTTGAAGATTACCTATAGAAGCACAAACTCTTAATGTTTTCGCGATGTTACGCACTGATAGCATTTTTCAATGTAAAGAGGGATAGTTGAACAAGTTTCTATGGAGGGAGGCTTACGACAAGCCATTGAATGCAAAAATTCAAAACCAAACGTGAAAAACCCAAGTAAGTGGTACAAGGTCCGATGATAAACTGGCGAGCTCAGAAACCGGAGCTTTAGACGACGCACATTTTTTTTTAAATCTAAATGTACATCTAAAACAAAAAGTTAGAGGCAGAAAGAAAGATTCAAAGTATTGAGTGACAGTTCTAGGACGTAAAAGCATTATGGTTTTTTAATTCTAGTTTTTGACTCAAATGTTTATATAAAAAATTACAAGTACATAATTATATTCATTCAAAACAATATTGTCAAAATTATGAAGTTTTGAAAAGTAGTTATTAACAGTAAATTGAATTTTTATACTTTCATGAGTGGTAGCATATATAGATAAGTATTTTCTCTTTACTTTTCTCAAATAAGAATAATTCCTAAAGTTTGAATGATTGCTGCTATAGTATTTGCAAGTAAGTTTATTACAATAAATTGAATTCTTTTACGAGATTAAATAATTTTTCAATGACGCTTATGAAATTTTATAGAGACCAAATTGTGAATATTAGAAGTCAGCTAATAGAGAGCATGAATGGAAAGGCTCTAACGCCCCGCGTGGAACCACAGCCTGCAAACTGAAAAGTTTCTCTGCCCGGTTGTCGCGGACTATCTCTGATGCGGGGCGATGTGGCAAGCACCGCGACTTAGACGACCGCCGTTATTATCCCTTGTTCGAGAAAGCATCGCAGCCCGCCCCTCAACCACAAGACCACACTGGCAATAGAGAGCATAGCAACACAAAATCTATGTTCAAGTCAGCCACTATTCACATTATGAAAAAAGTGCCTCAATCAGTAAACTGCTACCAAAAAATTGTAATAGACATTTCATTTAAAGGTAAAACTGTATGAAACTGATTTATTTCAAACAGAATTGTAGATATAAGCATTACATTTTCATACATCTAAATATAGTCCGCTTCACGTTAATAAATAAACTGTCAATATTCTGCCAATATATAAAAATCTTCTAAATGACTCCTTTGCAAATGTCATTGAGTTTTCAATTTGAGTTTGTCAATGAACTGAGCCTAACTTAAAAATTAAATACTTATTAATTCAGTTTTAAATGGATCAAAACAGTTGAAATAACATGGATGTGTATAAATAACCAGGATGGTTCCATACGTCAGTCTATTCATTTGTTTTGCCAGGGACGACATTGCGGCATTCCCCTCAATTGTCTCCAGTATAAGCTCTTCTTTCGTTGAATTGGGGAACTCACTTTCTAACCGCCGATTTAAACAACGACCTGCATTTTAAGTCTTATGAACAGTTTATGAATTTAATCACCTGTCCATCCAAATATCGTGGTGATTTTTTTGAACGCCCACTGTTCTTTGACACCAAGAAATCAACGCCCTTTTCTCCATATCAGTCACAAACTGATAATCACAAATTTGTTTACATTGAGACATATTCTATTATAATCATGTAAAATTGCATATTTCCATCTATTATTATTATTATCAAAGTTACACTGAAAGTTACTTTTAAAGATTCCTACCTTTAAATTAATTGACCTATATATTTAGAGTTAAATATCAATTCTTACATGTTATGAATGGTAATGACAATATTAAAAATATGAAAAGCTTCGCGCCAAAATACTCACACAAGAAAAAAGAACACTGAATGAAAGTTGATCAGATCCAATTAAATTACTGCGAGGATAGGTACCAGTTTATTGACTTAAGTCATCATTAAGAAAGAGATTTACTTTTGCCACTGAAAGCTGGGGTCAAAACATTAATCAACAAAGTGGAGATGTGAATATTCCATCAAAGATCAAGTTCAAGAAGGGTTGAAACTTTGGAAAAAAGTTACAATAATACTAATTCATAAGAAAGGAGATATCAAAAAGATCTAACAAACTATAGGCCAATTTGCCTCATTTCAATTGTATATAAAGTATTTGCAACTATCATCAAAAAAAGAATAATTAACATTTTAAATGAAAACAAACTACCAGAAGAAGCATAATTTAGAAGTGGTTTCTCAACAATTAACAATTTGCATACTATTAACCAATTAATAGAGAAGTGCCAAGAAATTAACAAACCACCACACCTAGTTTTGTGGATTTTGTTTGATAGTTTAGAACACAACTCTATGACTGATGACCCCGCAGCAGGGGGTACAGATAAAATATGTAAGAATCTTAGAAGCATTATATAGAGATGTTAAATAAAAAATAAGGATATAAACAAATTGGGAGGATTTCAGAATTGAATGTAAAACAAGGAAATTCTTTATCTCAAAACCTATTCAAGCCACTTTAGAGCAAAATTTTTGCAACTTGAAATGGTAAAAATATGGCATTGAGATAAAAGATAAATAATTAACAAACTTAAGGTTTGGCGATGATGTAATCTTGTTATTAGAAAGTAGTACATCAATAAAGACAACGCTGGAGGAGTTAAGTAAGGAAAGCAGAAAGGTGGGTCTAAAAATGAATTTTGGCAAAACCAATTTAACATCAAATAGACTATCAAAGAATATAATGCTGGGCACTGAAAAAGTGAAATACATAAAAGAAGTCACCTACCTAGGACAACCGCAAAAATAATCTCATTCGGAAATAAAACTGAGCATGAAGTAAATAGAGGAATGTTAAAAATATTTATTATTATTATTTTAAAAATAGTGACATCTCTATAACTTTAAAGAGAAGTGCATTTAATAAGTATGTAATACCATCTATAATATATGACGACAAAACCTGGATACTAAACAAAAAGATAGGTCAAAAATTAAGTGTTACACAAAATAAAATGGAAACATCTATGTTAAATTTAAAACTAAGTGATTGGAGTCAGGGTTCAAGAAATATGAAATAAAATGGGAACAAAAAACATTGTGATGATATGCAAACAACTAAAATGAAAATGGGTGGACCATGTAGGAAGATTGCAATCAGAACAATGGACACAAAGGATTATGAAATGGGCTCCAATAGATGGTAATAGAAAAAGAGGAAGAGGTAAGCTTTGGCCCCGCATCGGAGCATAGCCTGCAAACTGAGAGATTAGGGCTCTCATATGTTAGCATCTCTGATATGGGGCGATGTGGCAAGCACCGTGCCTAGATGACCGCCATTATTACCCCTTCTTCGAGTGAATGCAGGTACTCAATTATTTTTGTGACTGAATATGCCACCCACTCCTAGAATGGAACCTGGGTTCGTCTGCATTGCAGTCCGCGCCTCAACCACTGGACCACTCTGGCAGTATCATAGATGATAGAAACAAAAAATAAATCCATATGAAAACAGACAGGGTAAGCTTTTGCCTGACAGTAGCATCCATATGGCTGAATAATAATCATAATAATAATAATTGACGTAGTTCAATTTTCATCTATTTCCTAACATCAATACCATCATAGCCGCTGTAGAATGTATTTTTATAGGCAGATTCATATTTATTACTGACAAAAATGTATATTCAAGAGTTATGCCTGTCAAAAAATAGTTAAAAGTGTAATGTCATACTCATTATTTGATAGTGTTAACAGCACTCTCTATATCCTTTACAATTATAATTAAGTAAAACAGTAACACAATGTACAAAATCATGAGCTAAAGTTTTATTTGAATTATAAAATATATACATACCTCCTACTGGAGCAGGATGTCTTAACCCAGTCAGAACTGTATTTGGTCTTCCCCGTTTCAAATTAACTTTTTGTATAATGCTAGTGTGATTCACATGCCATGATTTATTTCGCTGAACTTTAGCGTTTTGCCGTTCCAGTTCTCTAGATCGACGCCGCAAACTACCGATTTTCCTTGCACTCGGTGATCTAACAATCTTTTGTTCACATGATCGCCGAATCTTAAGTTCTTTACTTAAGCGCCTTGCCAGCTGGTCTGTCGTAGGACTTAGGGGTTCAGCCTCAACCAGAGTCTTTTCATATGCAGTTTGAACTTTCACAATTACATCGTTATTTTCTGCCACGTTTTGTGGTTCAATGTTAGCCTCATTGTCAGTAAGATTATCCAGCTCCAATGAAATTCGTTGCTCGATCGCAGACACGCGATTTTTTATTTCTTCGTATTCTGTGCGGGATATTTTGACATAATCTGGATCAGAAGCCGGTTCCACATCTACAGCAATATCACAATTCTGAGGCAAATCAAGCTGCTCAGCTTCAGACACTGATTTGCTCTTTATTTGTTGTAGAGTTGCAGAACAAGAATTTCTCATTTTGTTTCTTCTAAAGCCGGCAGCCTGGCTTACAGCTGACCACCGTCGCTCCAAAGCATTCTTCGTGCTTAAAAAGCCATTTGAAGCCACAGACGCCGCGTCATCCTTATGCTTTACCCCTTTAGTTCGTTTACTGCTTAAATTCCATTGCGATTTCTTTTCTTTTGCTCTAAAAATCAAATTAAATGAGCATTACTTTTAAGTTTGATTCTTAAAATGTCTTACGTGCAATTAATGGATTTGGAAGGCGAAATTTTCTTGGGGCTAAAAAATACCACTCGAATGAATAATGATGTAATAATAGCTTATATACGTACTTTGGATTAACACTTATTGGTGTACTTAAAGCTGTGCCTTGTGGCAAAGTACGAAGAAGTTCACGTCTAAGAAAAATATATATGGTTATTGCAAAGATTAGTTGGCATAAATTAAAAAGCCTTACTTTTTTTTGTTGGAAAATCCACCAGTTTCCAATTTTCGCTTCTTGGCCGACTTGGTTAGGTGTGGAGTTATGAGCAGGTCCGGTGTAGTTGAGGTTGGCGGAGATGCACTATCAATCGATTTGCTCCCCACCATTTTTCTGAGTCCATTAAACATTCCTACAAAGTAATTACTATGGTAATCGTAAGTTTCAATAAAATCCAGACTTTTTACGAGTTAGAGATCCGCTTCTGCGCTTTTTCTTACGTTTGTTCATAGCTTCGTCATCAGACAACGATTTTGGAGAAATGGAGCGAGGAGCAATGCGGTCGATGATGTTTTCGGAAATGACGCCAATGCTGCAAGCGTTTTCTATGAGCAGCTGCAACAGCCAAATAAGTACATGTTTGCAAAGAGCGAGCAAGTACCTTAAAGAGCTCGCATATCTTCGTCAGGCGATGGGTAGTATTAGAAGCCAACTTCTCTTCCATAGGAAACAGTGTTGGCCCTATCACCACAGCCAAGTTGTAGGAATCCATTTTGTTTAAATTAGAGTATTCAGTCATGTGATTCAGGAACTACATTTAATAAAATGTGAATGGTAATTTATCATTGGGGCGCTTAATTTACCTGCATAAAGTAAGCTAAGGTATTTAAATGTTCAGTTGGCAGTAGCAGACACGTCAGAAATATGGCTTGCAACTTATTTTCACCTAGCAACGTGCAACGCAAAAATTGTTCATGGAACGAATAGGGTAATAGGGGCTCTGGTAGTTCTCTGAAGAACATTTTTAGGACGTTTGCCACATCGACTTCATGGTGGTCATCACTTAATAGGCAACTGGCATCCAATGAAAGCTAAAAACGAATTATTATAATTTCTTAATAAATATTACAAAAGGACAAAAAGAAAGATAAAATACAATGTAACATAGCAGAGAAGTTTTAGGTTCCAATATTCAATTATGTTGGTATATAACAAGTGATATGTTGTGGTGGTCATTTGTTTATGTTACACGCATTTAATTATATTTAAGCTGTT
This sequence comes from Sinelater perroti, assembly GCA_036346155.1. Lineage (NCBI taxonomy): Eukaryota > Metazoa > Arthropoda > Insecta > Coleoptera > Elateridae > Sinelater > Sinelater perroti. The sequence continues at coordinate 21,769,738 of JARFIY010000359.1, read as the reverse complement.
TATTTTTTCTAGTGAGAGGGTAAAGAGGAGGAGAGGGAGGGGAAAAATTGAATGGATACAAAGAAAATGCAGTTTTATCCTTTAATCGTATATATATTAGTTCTATTATTCACAGTTTTTTGGTTAAGTTATTGAGGTGTAAGAGAAGTAATGAATAAAGCGACACCTCAACGAAATTTGAACAGTGAAAACAACATTGTTTAAAGGAATAAACTGAGATAAAAACTATATAAAGTGCTACCATCTTTGAAATGTATGGTGAGTCACTGTTATTGTACATAAAGCACATTGAAAAACGCCTCGCTTGGGTTCAAAGAACATCTGGAAGGTAAAAAACTATGTTCAAAACATGTATTAGCCGTCTTAGTCTCCCAATACTACTCCCGAAAAATCGAAAATGGTGATTATAAAATACAAGCTGTGAAGTAAGTGTATGCAAAATATGAAATAGCTAAGTTAGTTAATCATATTATACAAATATGGAAGTTTTTTCCAGTACCATATGAAGAAAGCGTATCAAAACGATGTCGGGTAATAATCAATAACAATCATTTGGACATACGTAAAAATTGTATTCGATAGTTTTAAATGTATTTATTTTTTGTTATCTCCTCGTTTTTATTATAACGACTACCAACAAAGGAAGAATGTCTTATTAAGCAAAGTATATAACAGCAAACAAAATATATCTACTTTTGATTTGCCAAGTGTGATTTTATATAAAATTCATAGATCCATATAGTGTTTGTTAGAGCTTCAAAACATAATCATGATGTAATTTAAATTAGGTTATGCCATTTTCAAGTGCCTAAGAAACTTAAGAAAGACAGCAGACTCGACCTTGAGCAACTCGCACATAAGTTTCCAAAAGTATGGCATACACGGTTGCACACGTGGTAGGTGTAAAGAAGAATTGTTAAAGATCTTTGTAGGTAGAAAACTTCGTTTCATCTGTAACCAATATTTCAGACATTGGAAATAGTAATGAAAAGACATAATTTCTCTTTAGAATGTCTTATAATCCCGAGGTTCGTTTTATAATACAAGTGAAAAGTTGTTTAAACTTTACTACATTCTCATCATTATGGTCAAGCATATTTAGATATACTGACCAAGATGTTCTGTTTGGTTAGCAGAATTTACAAGAGAAAAAATTCATTTACCAGCAAGACAAACTTTTGAAGAATTCGTGCAAAAGTTTCGATTGCTAGATCAGCTCCTCGTGGATTGACCAAATCAGTCACTTGACCTTAATATGTTAAAAAAGTTTGAGTAACTCTAGTAGAATGGACAAAAATTCTTATCTACCTCAGAGAATCTTTTTTTGACTCCACAATAGATGCTATGCCACAGTGCATTAGTTTTATGCAGTAATAAATTCGTTTATTAAATAAAATGTTACATTATATGTTAGAGTGTACAATTTGTTGGTTATGGGCTTTGTTCTCTTTATGCTTTCGATTTTTCATGATTCATGATTTATCTTTTCATAACGAAGACATTCCATTGTAAAAATCTCATCCTAATAGTATTTGAAGTTTTAGCTGTAAAACCAAAAGTTAATATTTTTTATTCACAATTGTATATAACGATGTTTAAAGAGACCTTGGAAATTCAAATATCAAAAAGAGTAGGAATTATGAAACTTTTTTACAAGTTGCTTTTTGAAAGAAAAAGAATATTTAAATAACTTTAACTTAACTACTCCTATTCAGGAATCTAATGGTAAAGAAATTGTATATTCTAACAAGTCCATTGGCTGAGTGTAATTTCATAATTAAGGTAAGCATGATAAACTTTTTACTTGGGGTAAAAAAATTTGCTTATAATGTCCTGGATCTACTATTCTATAGCGTATTCAGAACATTATAACCAAATCTTTACTGAAGAAAAAAACTGTTAATTATATATAAGATAGTATTCAAAATTATTAAAATTTCTACCTCCAATGGATTAATGCCACAAATCTATATTTAACTCACATTTTATTTTTAGTAAAACTCTAAACATTCCGTTTTGAATGCAACATAAATTATTGGTAAAATGAAGAGGTGTCTTGAAAAAAAAATAATGTACAGAAAATAGAACAACAAAGGCGAGAAAGCAAAACAAGTAGTTGGTAAAACACGAGACAGCGCCATTGAAGATTGGTACCAATATCTAATCACATGAGAAGGCGAGAAGATCTTCAAGATATCAAAGAGTAAACAGAAGACAAAATAAATAAGGGCCGTCAAGGCAAAATGTCGACCTGAAAATAAAGAATCCTAATCGGATAAAAGAAACATTCAAAAATGTCTCAAAGGAAAGTGTAGAAGATTTGTGTAGATCTTATTGAAAAAATTGGAAACTCAACAACTAGAGCGTGGAGTACTCTGAGAGCCTTTTTGTATCACCTGCAAACTTTGGCAAGGATTAATCCTCAGTCCGTTTCATAAGACATTTAAGCCTTACTTACCTTAAGACATTTAGTTGGGAGTTCACAAATTAGAAACCATTGCAAGGCAAGCGCTGAATCTAAAGCAAGGGAAAACCGCATACACAAGTCTTTACACCAAGAAGCGGACTCCATCAAGATTAAGAGCACAGAGTTAAAAAAAAATGCTTTGTTTAAATACTTTTAGGTTCAACACTGACACAAGACAAGAGCTATGAAGACTATGTTTGATATAGAATCAGTTTCCAATCGGTAAAATTATGTAACACAACAGAAATCTCCAAAGACATGCAAATGCCGAAGAAACTAAGAGAGCGCATCTGCCAAGTCATCTACAAGATTCTTCGTGTTAAAAAACACATGTTCGCCGACAAATGACGCAATGAGTACGTTCGAGTTAAGATGTAAAGAGCTAGGAAAAACGTTCATCATCATCATCATTAGCTTTCTTCTACCCATTTACGGATATAAGCCTCTCCCATATTTCTCCATTTAGTGCGGTCCTGTGCTAATCTGTTCCATGTTAGTCCCGCTTGCATTTTTATGTCATCCGCCCACCTCTTGAAGGGTCTTCCTCTGTTTCTATGTTCTCCCCATAGTCTCCATTGTATTATTTTCTTGCACCATCCCTCTTGTTTTCTTATGATATGTCCTGCCCATTGCCACTTAAGTCTTGTTATTCTTTCTATAACCTTTCCTCAACCTTTGTTTTTTGTCTAATCCATCTGTTGGTTCTGCGGTCTTTCAAGGATATGTTCAAAATTCTGTGTTCCATTGCATGTTGGTGTACGTTATGGCCGAATAATATAATCTTTTCTTTCAATAACTGAAGCAAACTCATATAGAGACCAACTAAGTTGAACGTGGAGACAAAATCCAGTACTACTTGGCTATGCTTGAAAACGTGCTGCACAAGAGCACGTTGGAAGGAAACGGTAACACCGTATAGGAAGGAAAAGACATTTTTATGATTCAGCATTTGTAGATAAAAAATACTAACATTTCTAAAACTGTCTAAAATAAAATCTATTATATCAGGATATAATGTTGATATAAGAAGATATTAACTAAAAGAATCCAAAAATTTTTAATAAAAACTACAAAAAATCGAAGGTATAATTAGAAGAAAGACCAAAAGTTCATTCAATATAGAAGTTTAAATAACATTATAGACCTTTGAACAAACAGTTAACGATAAATGTGAAAATTTGAAAGGAGAATTGAGAAGGAAATTATAACAAATAAAAGTAGATACTAACGAAAATTACAGAAGATCGAGAGAAGAATTACAGATAAACACAGAATAGTCCATGTATTTGATTTAAGAATTAAAAGGGGCTTTACAAGAAGCAAAGATAGACGGAAAAGTCATCACTCGACTTCCCAAGGCAGTAAGTTTGTAAATAAAAAGAATTGGTTCTATTTGTTGATTATGTTTATTTAAAGGTCAAGTGGCCGCCACACATTCGGGCTCGTATCACAGCAGTTTCCATGACGTTTCTCAAAACTCCTGATGATAAATTCTTCTCTTCTTATCGGATGGTCTCATTTAGGGTCGCCAAGGTCTATGGTTTGTTCGTATAGACCCGTGACTTCAAAAAACCTAAAGAAAGAAGTCTGAAACGGTCAAATCAGGCGATCTTGCGGGCCAGTGCAAATCGCGAAAACGAGAAATTAAGCAGTCGGGAAACGCTTGCTTTAGAATGTCCACTGTCACTCGTGCGGTTGCACCGTCCTGTTGAAACCACATGTTCTCCAAACCCAATTCGTCAATTTGCGGTAGCAAGAAGTCGCTGATCATGGATCTGTAAGCGCTCACCAGTCACAGTAACAGTGCTGCTGATGCCATCCTCGAAAAAATCATCTTTCCTCCGTAAACGCCGCAGCAAACCATGACTTTGAAAGGATGTAATAGCCCTTTGTGCATTACGCGCGGATTTTCAGTGCCCCAGAGCAATGATTTTGTATTCACGTATCCGCATATGTGGAAATGCGCTTCGTCGCTCTTGATGATTTTCAATGGAAAAAATTCATCGCAGTCGAGGTTTAGGAGGGCTTGGCTGAAATTTACACGCGATTAGCGGTCTACAGACATAGTTGATGCACTGTTTGCACTTTGTACGGAAACATCTTCAAGTCTTTCACCAAAATTCGCTATAAAGACCGTCTATTGATGTCCAATTACGTGGCCCATCGTCTGGTTGATGTTTGAGGGTTCTTTTGGTTATCTACAGCTACAGTAGCGATATTCTCGACCGAACGGCGGCTCCGGGGCCGGTCACGTCTGTTACTGTCCCGCGTTGAGCCAGTCTCTTCGAACCGAGCGGCTAAACGTCGCAGTGTTTATTCAGTTGGTGTCACACGAACAGGGAATCGAGGTCGAAATTCACGTTGAGCCAAAACCCTCCAACCGATTATTTGTCAAAAACATCGACACAACTATTCCGCGTTCTTAAGGAGTATAGTGACTTATGGTTTGTCTACGTATATTCTGCTTCTGTTTATTTTACAAATGTCAAAAACGTGAGCATCTTCCGATAGGGCGATGACTTTTGAGCCACCTAGTATATGGGTTATATTATATAGTTTAAGCAATAAAAATAAAAGCAAAAAACATTCTGGAAATTGTGAAGGATTAAAGACAAACGCGGAAAAACATTCTTTAAATATGATCTGAGAACTGAAACTAAACGCAGAGGATAGTTTAGAAAGGATTTGAAAGAGACGATATGAAAGAGTAAACGGGAAGTTTGGAAGAAAAATTAGGAAAGTTAGATGAGAAGTAGATAATTCATTAATAAAGTCGTGCGGCAATCAGAAGAAAAGGAAACTGCCGTGTATGGCGATCATTGGTTGTCACAGCAGCTATAACAGGAACAGGAACTTGATTCGAAATTAACTGTTACTGGAATGGAAGCCAAGGAGCGAGGCTACAATGGAAAAATGCGCGCGCTGAGCCCAGCGGCAAAGTCCATTAAGCACAATAAAATGTTTTGTAGTTTCTGAAATTGGGTTAAAGTTATGAATGCCAGGAAGTTAGAAGTCCTACATTACTTGTATTATGGGGTGTCAGGAGGACACTTCGATATTAGAGAGAGATTTTATTGGAGAAACTATGAAGAAGACATGAAGTAATAGTACCGGAAGTGGGGAGAAATGTAAGCGTCTAGCAACAACCGCATTGAAAAAAGGAAAAACAGCAACCGAATTTAGAAACTCGAGGGGAAAGGCGGACAGACGACATTTCTGGTTTGTTCACAGAGACAGATAACAGCAACAAAGATTATTTTACTAACTGGTCTGAAGCGTAAACTACATCAAATTAAGTCATCCATGGTTCACTGACATTTCTACAATTTGCCATTCCGGGATAGTAAGTAGATTATTTTACAATCTTTTCTACAAGTGATAGGTTGTTGTGCTTCTACGAAAAGATGACCTTAAGGAACGAGCAGTGTAATGGTCGACCTCAGAGATCTGAGTATTCTTGTTATCCTAATATATAAAAAATTAGGAAATATTTCATTTTTGTATGCTGCTGTGAAATTGATACTTTTGATGAAACATATGCAATTTGTTTTTTTTTCATATAATGGAAGAAAGTAATATACGCCTATTTTTTATATCCTTTAAATACCTACATAGAGCCGTGGTGGTTTAGTGGATAGGTCGCTAGACTACGAAACCAAGAGTTGCGGGTTCGAATCCCGCTCTCGCCAATTCAATCGCTGGAATTTTTACGACCCAGCTCGTCTCAGGCTGCAATAAAAATAAGTACCTGGAGGTCAAACTCTGAGGTAATAATAGGCGGTCGGTACGTAGCGCTAGCCACGTTACTACCCTTGTGTACCGTAGGCTCTAGATTGTAGCAGACCGACCTATCCTGTTACGACCCCAAAGGGCCTTCAAGGCCTGTTACGTGGAACTATTATTATTAAATATCTACATAAAAGCACAGTAAGACTTGGACAACATAATGGCAAAAGTGATTTAATTTTATGCTATTGTAAATTTTGTTAGGGTAAAATTTTCAGGTTTTCCGCCCAATGTAATTCCTCTTCTAGATTTATAAAACAAAATGCAAACTATATAACTATAGTCTGGCCAATCTTTAAGAGCATCAAACTTCTCCTTATCATCATTATTGTATGAAAGCAATGGCTTTTTTTGCTTTTTGTTTCACACTCCTTTCTGTAACACATTTGTATTTTTTTGGAAATAGCAGATGTAACTATCTTTCCGTCAAACCAAATTTTTCTTAGTTTTTGTTGACGAGGTAATTCGCTTAACAAGCTCAAAAGGATTGCATCAAAATTATTTTCACCTAAACAAATAAGTGTCTGTTCCTTTAGGAACTGACTATTCACAGGTCACTTTATGTATTAGAAAATTTTGTGATTTTGAGCTCTATTCTCATGTAAGGATGAAGATGTACTGTTGCAGTTAAAATGAAGTTGAAATCTTTTCAATGCTACAGATTCATATTTATCAAAAAAAAAACAAGTCTCACAAAATGGAAATAATCTGCTAAATCCACGTTTAATTATATCTGAATACAATTTTTTTATACTTGGGAAATGATTGAAGCAAACTTAGACTTTGATAACTTAATATAAAAGTGCTTACTCTTCCATTATACAAATGCCTGATCATACTCTTGCTGTAAAGGCTTGAGATACTACCAAATCACATTGGTGCAAAGGATGAGCTGCATGAGGGCGTAACTTTAGTATCATCACCTTTTTTTTGCAAAGGTTTCTCTATAAAGCCAAGAGAAGAAACGAGAATAGCGCGTCGTCTTTCTTTGGGAAAGTCTAAGGGACATAATTTGCAAATATATTCGTCTTTCCAACACATGATGTACCAAGATATTCGTTGCAGCTACATTGCAACATAATAACGTGGGAGAAATTTTTTATTACCTTTTGTGGTAATTCTATAACCATTTTTACTTTTTCTACGAAGAATATAATTTGACTAAGGTTGATATAAAAGCTTGTTTTAATTATGTTGTTCTGATGGAAATTGAAGAAACTCCTTTAATCAAAATGAAATAATTTGCAATTATGATAAAGGGCTCTATATATCTTTTTAGGATAATTTTTACAGGCTGTCGTTTTTTCTGAAAATGTTTAAAATTAACAAAGTCGCTGTTTTCAAGCATGAAATTCCTGTATTTTTTTCATGTACCGGCTAACTTATAGCCAGATGAATTTCGTTTTGGAAAAACTAAAACTCCACTTTTCCAATGTTTTGAAATGTCTCATCATGTTGACGACGGTATGGAAGGGAAATCCTATAATCTTCAACCCTTTCACTCTTTTGAATAAGATGGACTCTGGTGGACCATAATGTTTTGAAGCTTAGTAAAGGGCCGTCTGCTTGCTTACTTTGAATAGCTTCCATATGTTGTTTCAGTTTTTTTTTTCTAAATAGTTACATGTGATTTTTTGTAACATCCTTGCAAACCATATTGGAGTGTATCAAAACAAGAAAGTAAAAAATGGAATTACAAAATACAAAAACAAACAACAGTGGTAAACAAAACCTATCAACATTTTATTGTTTAATAGGAGCCGTTTCTTATTAAAAAAAACTACATTACTGTACCTACTTAGAATACCTAGACTATAAAAAAACGGATTTTATTTCGAATTTTAACCGCCTCCCCCTCTCTCCTAAGTTGCCTTCACATGCAATATTTAAATACGAAAAGAATTGAAATCATAAATTTCAACATTGCAATTTGTCAAAAAATATCTTTAGTCAAAAGTACACTTCAAAACTAAAAATTTTAAAATTGTTAGAACTGAACAAACAAGCAAAGCCACTTGTTGAACAACGCAATGAAAATTAACACAAATCAAAAATGAGGACATACATACATACATAGAAGCAAGCCAAATATAAATTATAGATAATCACCTTCCTTACATCTTTTTATTTTTCTATTCTTCTTACATCTTTTATATTATCCTCGTTCTAATAATAACCTGTACACTTCATTTATATTCGCGGTTTGCAATTATAATAAAGTAAAAAAAATGGATGTAGACGATAAGGTAGATATCAATTGAACTATTGAAGAAAAAAAAAGACAAAAAGCAAAAGAGAGGTAAAGAATAAGGGCAGTAAAAAAGGGGAAATTGTAATTCGATGAATTAGCTCATACTCTACTGATTTTAGCAGCAAATGATAAATAGTAGCCAAGGCAGAAGCAAAAATTTTCACAGAAAAAAAAATTAAACAATTAAAAACGAATAAAGATATGCATAAAAGAGAAACTGGAGACTGAATAATAAATGGATTAAAATTTGGAAAAAATACACCATCAACTCTAATGAGATTAAGATAAAACTTTGCAAAACACTAAAGACGCTAAAAACCATTGGTAGCAGTGAAAAAGATATTTGAAGCTGTTTTAAAAATACCTAGATAACTGGACTATTGTTTGGAGTATTCAAAGATGATAAGTTGTCAGTAAAATTGTGCTTTTAATAGGTGAATGATTTATTCAGTTAATAGTAATTTGAAAAAAAGATTTTTTTCTAGTCAACAAGAGGATGATAATTCAAGTAATTAAAATGAAAGAAATGAAAAAAGAAATGGGTAAGATAACAATTTGTTCAGAATCACTGATTTTGTATCCAGCAAATTGTTTTTTTGATACTAAGACTAAGGAAGCCATTTACAGCAGAAAGGAACAAGGTAATTCTTAATACTCATTTAATAACTGACCTAAATGACAGTATTTTCTGGATATCATAAAGCTATCCCTCATCGCTATGCATCAAATACAGAAATATAAGGCTCATATCATACTCTATATATTGATTGAAAGTTTGTTTTTAACTTCTCCTGGAGTATTTGTCATATACCAAACTGCTCTTCTATCTCCCACTGGTTGTAATTGACTGAACCTGTTCTTGAAAATTGCAAAAAACTGAAGTAACTGTTACAGCGTCATCTACCCGATTTTTCTGGCTCGCTCGTTAGCAGGGCTATGATACAAGTTCTGATCGATTGCTTTTAATCCAAACTAAAAATTTTACAGCAATCTATATAACGTCAAGTAAGAATTGTGTTCGTATTACAACAGAGTAGATCGTTCATGGATAAAAGTAATGTTTTTTAATCTTAAAATACATCCACAGGTGTTAGAAAGAAACATGAAAAGAGCATCATGAACTTAGTAATCCCAAATTTTAGAACTTTGGTTTCAATGTTGTCTCATTTAAATCAAGCACTTTGCAATTTTTGTGTTAATAGGCGAGTACAGACGAGTAAAATTAGAACAAAACAAAAGCCAATAAATAACAATGTCAAATGCTGTTACTCGGTTGGTTAAAGTTCAATTCATTGTTATCTTAAATACAATTTTGTTTCCATTAATGTCAGCAATAGAAACTGATAACATGGAAAATAAGTTGCTACAAATGATTAAAAACATCTGTTTTTATATACCACCCAATTGACAACAGTCTAGTGATTGCACTCTCAGATTCTAATAAGAAAACTATATCTTCTCAAGAAAAATCATAGGCTTCTGCAATACATTAAACAAGTACAGACGTGGAAGTCCGGTTACACAGATGTCTGGGGCTTCTATACATAAACAAAAATTTGCGTCCACTTCCCGTCTCGAGATTTTTCGAATTTTGGTTTACAACTTTCGTAATTACTCATTACTTTTAACTCACTTTCATTATTAAAATGTAAATGACTCCTTCAATCACTTAAATAGATCAGTTGTTATGCATGTAGAAGCAAAATTGGTAACTACGAGTCCAATTTGAATCAGATCATGTTGTCAGTTGTGGCCCGTAGTATCCAGGTGAGATTGTAAATATGTACTTTAGGTATAGTAAAATAAGAGTGGAAGTAAGCAAAAATTCGGCTTTCTATTGTATTATGAAAACCGTATCCAATTAACAATTTTAAAATTTATGCCAAGAGTAAATGAATAAATTCAGGGCCATCTTACCCGGATTTCGTTTTGCCTGGCTCTCGAGCCTCCCTTTCGAAACAAGCCTTCGGTCTCTGCTCTGCTCAACAAAAACGAGCACAGATCGTGGACCAACCTCGGAACGACCAACTGCTGCCCACTGGCCAGGGTGACGGTTTGCATGGGCAAGAGGTGCAGGGCGGTCTTGAAGACTCTGCGGCCGACGCGCGCCTCCTGAAAACATGCCGCGTAACTAGACCACAAGCGAGGGCGCTGGACCTAACCTGCGGGTGCTGCCGCTGCTTCTTGGGCCGGAACTTCGCCCCGAGGCGCCGCAGGTCCTGCATGGCCACGTTGCGGATCTCCTCCTTCTTGTTGACATCGTTTACAAACATCTTTGGGCCGGCGGCTACGGCCAAGTGCGCGTCGCGCGCGGTCACACTTGACGTTTGTTGTCGCAACTGCCTGTGATTTCTCGTTTGAAATCAAATCGCGGCCAATCGCGCATGACCGGGGCGAAAGCGGAGCCGCCGATTGGCCGAGCGTGTCAGGCGGCAGCGAGACGTCGCACAAAAACATGTTTAACGGTCGTTGCGTGTTACGTAAATGTTTGGTTATCATCGCCAATTGGCACGAATTGATAAAGGTGTCTGACCTTTCAGATGACCTCCGCAAATTGAGGTTATTATGTTTATGTCGGTAAACTATTTGGTATCTTAGCAACCAGTAACAAATCGAGGGGCGATGGCTTTGTGCCTGGGTCCGACGGGCTCCGGAAAGACTCTAATCTTAAAAAAATTACAGCACCCCGAGCAGGTCGACGAGACCAGCTCATCAGTTCCTACTGTAGGAACGAACCTTTTTACAATCAAACGTGGCGGATTTTCGATTGTGGTCCGGGAGCTAGGTGGAACGATGGCTCCGCTCTGGGCTAAATACTTTAAGGGGGTGACGAAAGTGATGTATGTAGTAGATGCCTCTAACCTCTGCCAGATATCTGCGGCTGGCGTTTTGTTGTATACAATTCTAGCTGACCCCTGCTTGAAGTGTGCAAAGGTGAAAATATACTGAAGTGCAATTTGACTTTTGAGTTTATATTTTCCCGTAGTTTTTGCTTGTTTTGACCAAAATGGATGTAAGCTACAGGCAAATGAGGAATGAAGCCCTTCTGATGTTGCAAATCAACAAGCTCCAGAAGGAAATCCGGCAGACCATAAAGATTGTTGAGGCTAGCGCCATTAGTGGCGTCGGATGTGAAGAGATTTTGGAGTGGTTAGTCAGTGTATCTTGAAATAATTCGAAATCTTCATTAAAAGATTCGTTATGGACTTATTCACATTCATGCATTTAAACCAGGAGCGACAAAAAACATAGAGAAAATAACTTTCACTAGGTAGGAACAAAAAACAGGACTTATTATTTATGTAGTAGGTACTCTACTGTACCAATCGCTCTTGTGTAGTTTTACTTTTAAGAAAGGAATTTTCTGCTTGATTAGTCGGTATGTACAAGAAACTGCAATCGAGATTGAACTCTATGTAGCTAAATATTAATATCCACCTCTTCCGGCTGTCGTGCCTTTATATAAACAGAGATCAGCTTCATGCCATCATTCAGCAGCTGTGCTTGGCCCAAGTAAACCAACCTCATCCAACAAAATGCTATACAAAGTGAGTACAATATTTCTGTAAATTTGATTGGTAGAAATGTCATTCTTCATTTGTAGTTTGTATTTCTTCTGATGGCTCTTGTGGCTGCTCTCGCACAGGCAGTTCCTCTGCATGATGATTCCGAACCTGCAGCGACAGGAGAACGTAAGTATAACTAAACAAGTTTTGTGGATTACAAGATAAATTGATGTGCCGCTTTGTAAGAGCTTGAAATTTGGGCTGACTTTCTCCATATCCTGTAGTAAATCACCATGAAATTAATTATGATGCTTCACTAATCATGAATCTTAAAAGCATTTTATTTAATGTTACAGTAAATATTTTGGAGCAAATTATTTAATGTTAGAACTAATTTAATGACACGCTTCACGGGCTGTTTTATTTCAGATCACCATGGAAGAGTACAGATTAAAGTGTACCGTGGCCCATCAGAACATGGAGGACATGGGCATGGACATGGACATCATGATTTTGCACCCTGGGGCTTTTGGGTAAAGCAGCCAGCTGATGACCACCACCATCACTAACATTTTGAAAGAAACTGAAAAAGCTGTTGTTTTTGATACTGTTTTTGTTAAGTAGTTAAATAAATTATTAAAATGGGCAGATGTCTTTAAATTGTTGAATAAATCTGAGCAATTTACTAAGTAGCAAGTGGAGCGTTGCTTATTAATCTTAAATTTGTAACCCTTTTTCTTTGGAAAATAAAGTACAAACTGCTAACATAATTAAAGCATACTTGAAAATATTAAATTAAAAAATTAAAATTAGATGGGATGTATATAGAAGTGAACTGTGGTTACTTTTATACTAGCACCGCAAATTCTATCTAAATTAAAATTACCACTAGCACTAACTCTTACAATCAAGTTATGAATTGCAAGTAGCATGTTTTTTTAATTAAATTTAGATTTTAATATCGCGACATTGTGTATGGCTGCATATACTCTATTGCTCAGTTATTTGGAGATTAGCTATATTGGCCATTATGTTTATGAAAATAACATAGTAATTCTAGAAACCGTTAAAAGCATGCAAAACGAGAGTATTTTAATTATTCCAAATGTATTTTACCTACATTTACAAATAATTTTGCTAAAATGTGACAAACAGTTCAAAGAAATCTTGAGATTCTAATTTTTATTGCAGTTTGAAATGGGAAACACAATGTGCTAGTTTGTGCTTGTTTACAATGTCAAACAGAGCATCTAGGATTTAACAAGGAATTATTTTGAAGGGTATGATATACTTAATTTAGAAATATTGTTAATTATATTTGAACACTGCAGTATGAAGTTCGGTCTCTGAAGTCAAGTTTAGTCTCTTAGTAATTAAACAAGAACGGTGTAATATCGTAACAGAAACTTTCTACAGCGGTGCAAAATCATAACGGTCACTTCCGGTTGCCGTTAACCGATTTGGCTGAAAATCAATGCCATGAAAGGTACTGACCTAAGATATGTGTATGCCAAGTTTGAAGTGAATCCGTTAGATAGAAGGGAAGTTATCTTGTCTCCAGATACACAGACAGACAGGATGATAATCTCATTAACTTTCTACTATAAGCTTCGCTGTAGAAAGTTAATAAATGCAAAGGTTTTCACAGCTATTGTTTTGATGCATTGTGTTGGTTGGACTTTCGAATCTCTTGACGTTTCGTTCATAACTGCGGCGGACATCTTCAGAAGAAATCTTCTAAAATTAAGTTACTGTCCCGTGCACTTTCCCTTTTATACTCATACGTATATGGTAAATCAGCTAACATCTCTGCATTTGATGACGTCATTCGCTTTTCTACTGCATGGTTATTTGATTTATATCCTTTAAGAACAATGAATAAAATTCGTCTTCTCTGTTAAAATTACTTTTATATTTGCAAATTTCTACAGCCTTTGTATAATCCTGGATAATAGTTTCTACAGTTAGATAAAACTTGTGTTTACTTGGACTCTATCTCATGACCAGGATTTTCCAAGGCATGCTCAGCAACAACTGATTTTTCGGACTGCTTGAGACCTATGTGTCCTTGGTGTTCTTTTATTTTGGTGGTAATTGTAAGGCCTGTGGTCCCAATGTAGACCCGCTTACACGAAGAATGTACACAGTACACTTCTGATGAATTCTGTGGGTTGTCGTATTTTGGTAGTAATAATGTAAGTAAGTGGTTTCTACCTTGCGTTTGTTCATAATTCTCCTTATTCGCTTCATAACTCTATTAATATAGGTAACAAAGTTTCCATTGATCTTTTTCTCTTCGTCCTCTAGTAGTCATTTCCTTATAAATCTTGTTTCAAATGTTTTAGCTTATTATCTAAGAATCGAGGTTGAAATATTCGCCGTGTACGATCTATGCTTTCATAACCGTTCTTTTTTTGACTTGGATGGTGATGAGACTGCTTGTGAAGGTATCGGTTCGTATGTATGAGTCCATTCTTTAATGTCAACACCTGCACCCCTAAGAAAGAAATCCTATTATTCAGCTTCAGTTCCATGATAAATTGTATACTTCAGTGTATCAAATTCAGGTGTTTAATAAACTGCGGTAACTTCTCTTTGCCGTATCTATATCATAAACGTGTCATTGACGTATATATTGCGGGTGTAATTGTATTTCATCGATGGTGATTGCAGGGCTTCTAATCGCTACTACATCTTTTTGCTCGTAATACACGTCTTGCCAAACAAAGTAGCTGTACCTAAAACACTGTCAAAAGAGTTACAAGATGTCATTAGGAAAAAGTTGCTTTAGATGGTCCAGGGTATCTTGGATCGAAAAATTATATCAAAACTGATCATTAGGTGCTCCTCCTGTAGCCAGATATATTAATACAATGGGTAGATCCACTGATGATACCGCAATGCTCTCCATACATGACGATGAAACAGAAGTTTCGTGATATCTACAAGCATACTTAAACAATCTAAATATCTCGACAGATAGCCAACCTAATACCCTCACCACATATCAAAAAGGATACAAATGTATTGACTCCTTAAATATAAATCTAAATTACCAACCGAAAACAAAGTGCAACTAGGTAAAACAATCCTAATATCTATCTGGAGGTAGGGAATCCAGCTCTAGATGCGCCAAAAAAAACCCAACTAAAATAAATATCATACAACGCTCTCATTCCAAAATTCTCAAAGGCCTCATAAATGCACCAAACCTTATACAATGACCTTGATATATCTTTCGTGGCGGATGTAATAAAAAAGTCAACGGCATTCTACTTTGCAAGACGACTTGAATATGAAAACAATCTTATCCAACTTTTGGACCCATTATCAACTCGAAGACTCAACAAGCAATGGCTTATTTACCTGAATTGACGAAGAATGCAATTCCAGCCATCCCAATAAAATCCAAAGGCATAATCGCTGGATCAGAGATTCCCACGTCACTACAGCCAGTACACTTACTTAATACTCTTCTGGATATACTAGAGTAGATTGTAAATGAACGGATCTATCAATAAAAAATATATATAAAAAAACACCAAAATACGGAACTTGTTTCAACCAGTCAATAATACAAGAATCCCACAGGATACACTAGGGATATACTACATACAATATTCCTGTAAACAAGTCTATATTGGGACATTGGGTCATACGGTTACCACCAGAATAAAAGAACGCCAACGACACCTACACCTCGGTCAACCCAAAAAATCAGCTGTTACTGAACTTGCCTTGGAAAACCCTAGTCACAAGATAAAGTTCGGACAAACAAATTTTGATTAACTGTATTAACAGAGATTGTATAGAGATGGTGTAAATTTATAAATATAGAAATAATAATAGAGATGATGGATTTTATTTACCTAAATTTTGGTTTACAGCACTTAAAGGGCATAATACAAAACTCCATGTAGTGAAAAAATGTGTGACATTGACAAATAACGAGATGTTAACTACAAAAGGATTTATGTCAGTAGCTAGTCCGGTTACGTCGACAACAGCGCTCTTCCACCACCACAAGAGTACGATTATAATATAAAAAGCACACGGGACAGTAACTTAATTTTTAGATTCTCTTCTGAATGTGCCACAGTTGTGGACGAAACGTCAAGAGTTTGACCACGACCCAACAGCCCGACAACGAACAACACGATGCATTAAAACGCCGGCTGTGAAAACATAAAGGTAAAACAACGTTTAAAAAATCTGGTGTGAACATCACACGACTTTCCTTATCCTATTATATATATATATATATATATATATATATATATATATATATATATATATATATATATATATCGGCCCTGCGCTGCTCTCGTTCCGGAACTTGTTATTTTAAAATAGGACGAGGCGCGAGTCCAACACTCGAAAGCTGATTAAAATAAATAGTACAAGACAATAATTGTCTCGAACTTAAAATTTTGCTACGTCACTGAAGGTAACCGTGCGAGCTCTGGCGCACAGCCTTCGCCATTATCGCCTGCGTGCTCCCTCCTAGCGGCCAAGCGCTCCCCTCCGTCCTCCCGCAGTCAGCCCGGTAGCTCTCCGAGCGCGCTGTGATTGGTCCATTTAATTAATTTTTAATCGGCTATAAATTATTTATTTGACCTCGGATGCAAAAATTTCGTTGTAATTTTTTGTTCGTCTCGGTTTGATTTATCCGGTAATATAAATTTCCCGAAACATTTTCTGAACAGCCGGTATATTAAAAATCCTGAACTTCAATTTTTTTTCGAGTTCCTATTTTACCAACTTTTATTTTAAATTCATGTTTATCTCATTGTAATAAATCATTTTTATTCTCATAAATTTTTTGTATCTTCAACCGTTTAGATTAGCGACCGCTTTGCGACCTTGTGACCAAACGGCTAGGCCGATTTTTACCAAAAGCTTCGTATTGCGTCCCCTACCTACAAGTAACTTGCATACCAAAATTCAAGTCTCTAGCTCTTACGGTTCTCAAGATATCTTGTTTACTGACAGACCGACAGACAGACACACACACACACACACGAACCAATGGCCCAAACCAACTTTTTTGGTGTCCTGAGGCTTATAATTCGTCCAGAAATGTGAAAAACTGGGTAGGTCAAATTTCCGCCGATTACATTACTTTCCTTATTATAGGATAAGGAAAGTAAAAAGTATGGTTTCATAAAAGAATTGTTATTAAAAGAAACACATCTTTCTGCATTTCAGGGGCGGTTTAGGGGTATATAATGATGATTTATTACTATATGTGTTCGCTGAACGTATAATAGTATGAGCTGACAAATCTGAATTTGAACTTTTTGGTTCCAAAAGAAGGCAGTTTGTCTATCGATAAATGTAAAAGCGTGTATTAAAACAATATATTACATTCACTATAAAATATGATAGAGAGAACATGATGGTTTTGGGATATTTTGATGGTAATCAGACTGGAAAATTAGGGCAAATCAAGAGGAAAACAATAAAAGAAATATATTTAGATATTCCGCAAACCAATCATTTGGTAAAAGAATTATTGGGGATAGTTTTGTTTTCTAAGAAGATATTGAGTCCAAACATCCCTCCAGGTTGTTTAGAAGTTATTTACAATTATTAGAAAATAAACTTTTTTTTATTTAGAAATTTACAATCTGTTTCTCTGAGAACAATTAGTAAATGGGATAATTAGTAGGTACAACATGAGGGGAGAAGTGATCCAGCGACCACTCTCCGTATATGATTTATGTATGACAAAGGTAATATAAGTGATACTCAAGTAACTTAGTTTTGTATATCAATGGGGCGTTTTCTCTTCAGTCTTCTAGGTACGGCTAGTTCATTCACTAGCTGGTTAACCTCCTTATTGTGATGCCCTGGGAGATTGCGGAAATAAGTGGTGCTGCATCTTTGGATTTCTTCATCAACTGTAAGAATGGGTAAGTCATCGTGAATGGTTTTATTGGTTATATACCAAGGTGCATTTAGAATCATGCGTAGGATTTTGGACTGCAGTCGTTGTATAATTTTTGAATTCGAGGCCTTCGTGCGACCCCACAGCTGAATCCCATATGCCCAGATGGGTTTTATAATACATTTATATAGAAGTATTTTATTTTCTATTTTCAATTGAGAATTACGGCCGAGTAACCAATACATTTGTCGAATCTTCTTGCTTATGTGATTTTTTCTGGATATTAAGTGTGGCCGCCATTTGAGTTTAGAGTCTAGTATTAATCCTAGGTATTTGACCTCGTTTTGAAAAGAATGATATGGCCTCCACATTTGTCTCCTGATTTGTTCTTTACAGAACTGCTGTAGAATAAATTGGGAAAACACCGATATCAACAAATCAAACTGACCTTTTCAAAAATTACCTCAACAATGGCAAATTGATGAAGTGGTAACTTAATAAATAAATAAATATACAGTTATTATCGATAATGTATCTGAATTTAATAAATTATGTTCCTCCTGCATTTCTTTCAGAAATGGCTATTCTAAATTGTAGCTTGGCAAGTTTACAAAAATATTTAGTGTTCGAATAATTACCGTACTTTCGCGCCAATCGTTTTTTGATAAAAATTAATTACCTTAGTCATGCGTGTAACCCAGTTTATATGCATGCTTAAATTGAGCCAGTTGTTCATCACACAATGGGTTGCATTTTTATTCAGCAAGGTAAAATGTTAGCGCGTATGCATTTAACAATAATAAATGCTTTGAAGAAGAACGTGTATATCTGCCCTTCTCTTTAATTTTATTTTTTCTCTCTTGGCATCTGCTTTGGTGCCATTTTCAAGATTTTATTTTTTCACTTGGGGATTGAAATTCAATATATATATATATATATATATATATATATATATATATATATAAAATAATGGTTAGGCCCGGCCCTACGCCCCGCGTAGGAGCATGGCCTGCGAAGTGAGAGGTTAAGGCTCTCGTACGTTCGCTCTCTCTCTCTGCCCGGTCGTCGCGCACCATAACTGATGTGGGGCGATGTGGCAAGCACCGCACCTTAGACGACGTGTGTGTGTGTGTGTATTTAAAGACTCGTAGCTCTCCTTGGGGAATAGTAGAAAAGTCGAAAATTATCAAAAACGAAGCAGTTTAATCGAGTTGTTCAAATATAATTAACAGCTCAAATTTATTCGAACATTTCATATGCCCCTATGGAGAAAATATTCAACCTAGCCAATTTATATTTAAATCTTGTTTTCCTACAATCATGAAAAGATCATCATGTAACTATTGTAAAATTAAGACTAAAATAGCATCAAAAATTATTTAATATCTTCCATATTCTTAAGAAACTAGAACAATCTGTTTAGAAACTACATTCACTTAACCGAAAGAAACTTTAATAAAACCAATTCTGAACTTGATTATGTTTGCCAAAAATTAAGCTCTTCCAATATCTGCTTTATTATTTGGGATTCTTATTCTAGAATAATATATGACAAAGCATCAAATAAATGCGAAAAAAAATACCAATACCAAAATGTATATTTTCTGAATTGTACCAAAATCAACTATCCAATGTGATCATACATAACCTTTTCTACTACCCTATAAGCAACTTGGGTATGCAGGCTCTTGCAAAAGGTCTCAATTTTGCAAATCGTGTATTCACTAAACATGCATTCCAAATATAGTTCCTCATTTCCACTCCCCCTGAAAATGTGGCAAATGAAATCAGTCGCAATACTATGATAAAATATTGAAGTTTTTCAATTACGTACCTTAAAAGCTCTAAAACATAATAATAATAATAATACGATTTTAAAGGCAGGCAGGGGCAACGCTACAGAGATCTTAAACACATTAGATTTTATCAGTAAAAATAGAAAACTTACTGGAATTATATATCATCATGATCTAACAGTTCCACTACCTGGTTTAAAAATAAAACTAGACCCCCCCTTATTATCTCACACCTACCATGGTATACTAAAAAACTATACCTCAAGAAAAATTCTCTAGAATTCCAAAGTTATATAATTTTCAACCACTTACAAAGTAAGCCTCATCCTAGAAATATTCAAAATTTTTTCTATACATAAAATATGTCCTAGTTCCTAAGACTTCATAATATAATAATAATTCCCCGTAACAGGCCTTGAAGGCCCTTTGGGGTCGTAACAGGATAGATCTGCTACAATCTAGAGCCTATGGTACACAAGGGTAGTAACGTGGCTAGGCGCTACGTACCGACCGCCTATTATTACCCGAGAGTTTAACCTCCAGGTGCTCATTTATTGCAGCCTGAGTCGAGTTGGGCCGTAAAAATGCCAGCGATTGAATTGGCGAGAGCGGGATTCGAACCTGCAACTCTTGGTTTCGTAGTCTAGCGATCTATCCACTAAACCACCACGGCTCTCCTAAGACTTCATACTCATTGAAATTAACTTACAATATAAAGAACGATATTATCCTCTCCTTAATTAACCATAGCCTATCCAATATCTACTTTAATTTTCAAAATAAATTTTACTGTAGAATAGTGCTCCTACAGTTCTCTGTTTTCACCTGTAATAGTAAATTTTGAAACAAAGGTCCTCTTCTTTTACCTTAAATCTACTTGTTCGATGCAATATATTAATGATACTTTTGTTATCTAGAACAAGATACACTTTTCAAATTAATTTCTCACCTAAATCAAACAGAAAACTTATGGAAACTGAACAAAACCCTTATGACAAAAAATCCTTTAAATGCTTTCATGCTATTGTCCATAGAAAAATTATCTATATTAATTGCTACCTAATGCCAAATCTCATCATTATCCTATCCAAATTCATTCTGTTGCAAAATCCTTCATCATCAGATCCATTATACTTTCCGACATAAAAATGAAAAATAGAACTCAAAACTATTACCACCACTCTACTACAAAAAGAGCATTCTAACAAATCCTTATGTTATATAATTAGAAATATTAACAAAACACTAATTTCCAATCTGAAGAACTTCCTAACCAACAAAAAAACGTTCTTGCCTTACATTAGATACATTACCTATAAAATAAGCTGCATGTTAATGAGGCAAAACATACTTAGTTTTCTAGGCCAAAAATAAAATAGTTGGTTTTATTCGTTTGACCAAGAATCACTACACTCATGAATCCCAAGGAGTATATGAAATACCTCGTGGAGACTATTAAAGAACCTATACAGCTGCTATAATAGTCTAATATATAAGCACTCTCTGACTGATAACTGTGTGGTACTTGTACAATATAATAAAAAAACAGACTACAAAATGAACTTGGTTAGCCTGACTAATGTTCCAAAAAATTGGTTAACCTATATAATTTCAAACTTCAATTTTAAGGGGTTAGGCCACACTAGAATTTTCGAAAAATCGATTTTTTTTAAAATTGTCCCTTAAGACCTCAAAAATGATGTACCAAAAGATTATAGCCGGCAAAAAAATCTAAGTACACGGTTTTTGAATTTTAGTACAAGGCCCCCTGGTCTGCCTTTGGGACCGCTCGAGAAAAGGGACGTTAGGGGATCGGAGCAGGTATACAGCAAATGTTATTGAAACCATTTGTGTATAGACTATTCTTCTTCTTTCTCCTTTCACTCCTATGGAGCATAGGGCATCCATTTGGGATGTTTCAGAAGCTAGTAGGTTGTTGATAGCAAGGTCGCTACTCCTGCGTATCGGTATCGGTGGTGGGTTCGTGTATTAATTCTTCCACCCAGTTCTTCCATTTTTGTCTATCTTTTGCTATATTTTTGATTTCTCCCCATGTTTTATTGCTCTTCTCCATCTCCTTTTGAATACTCCTTTTCCATGTATCCAATGGTCTGCCTGGCTTTCTTCTTCCACTTCCACAATAATCTAAAGCCTGCCTTGGTATGCTATTGCTTGGTTTCCGAAGCGTATGTCCGATCCATTTCCATTTGCGTCTTTTTATAGTTTTTTCTATTTGTTCTTCTCCTGTTTTCCTCCATAGTTCTTCATTGGTAATTCTATCTGGCCAAAATATGCCGCATATAATTCGCATTTATTTATAAACACCTGGATCTTTTTCATATGTGTATTTGTCGTTTTCCATGTTTCTGAGCCATATAGGAGAATGCTTTTTATATTTGATCTGAATATTTTTAACTTTGTTTGAAGTGTGATGTTTTTCGATGCCCATGTCTTATTTAAAGTATTAAATGAATTGCGTGCTAAGCCAATTCTCCTAACCACATCTCTCTCTGTTCCTCCTTTTGGACTCAGAATGCTGCCAAGATAGCAAAACTCTTCTGTTTCCTGTATCTTTTTCCCCTCTATGAGTACACTATTTTCTTTGTTTGGGTTTTTTGTCAGTAATTTTGTTTTTTCTGTATTTATACGTAGCCCTACTTGTTTTGCTATGCTGTCTAATTTATTCGCTTTCCTTTGCATATGGTGTTTATTTGTAGATAGAATACTTATGTCGTCTGCAAATTCTAAGTTCTAGTTTCGTAGAAATTCCCCAATTTATTCCTATCTGATCATCTATAGTATTCCTCATCACCCAGTCAATTATGATAAGGAAAAGCAGTGGTAATAGTATGCAACCCTGCCTCACTCCTGTCTCTATATTTATAGGTTGTAATAGCTGTATAGTTATTATATAAGGTTTTTATTACTCTTAAATATTTGTTCGGGATTCCATATTGCTCCAAGATGTGCCACATTTTTGTCTGTCCACTGAGTCAAACGCTTTATAGAAATCGATGAATGTTATGTATATATCTTCATTCATCTCGGTAGCTTGTTCGAGTATTATTCTAAGTGTGCATATATGGTCCGTGCATGATTTTTGTTTTCTGTACCCAGCTTGATTTTCCCTCAGTTTTTCTTCAATTGCAGTCTTCATTCTTTCTAACATTATTTTGTGAGGATTTTATCTACACATAATAATGTAATTGGTTTTCGCAATTTGTTAAGTTCCTTTCTTTGGTAATTTAATAATTATTCCTTGTAGCCATTCATTGGGAATTTGTGTTTCTTCCCATATTTTATTTATTAGTATGTGTAGTACTTCTACTGACAAGTCCACGTGTGCTTTTATAAGTTCTGCATTTATGTAATCTATACCCAGCCTTACCATTTTCAAAGTTTTAATTGCCTGTCTTATTTTGTCTTTCGTAAAATTCTCTTCATCAACGTTAAGTTTTCTACTGCTTTTATTGGTTCTAATGTTCCTTTTCTTGCGTTTTCAATTTGTAAATTTCTCTAAAATGTTCTATCCATCTTTCTTGTATTTCTTTTTGCGTTTTATATATTTCCCCGTTTTTCCAGCTAATCTTGCTGATTGCACATATTTTCTTCCTCCTAATTCTTTTGTAATGTTGTATAATTCTTTAATGTTATTTTTCTTGCTGCTTCTTCAGCTTTAATCGCTAAATTTTCTATATATTGTCTTTTATCATTCCTTGCGCTTCTCTTGACTTCAGTTTGCTTTTTCTGTATTCCTTCTGTAGTGTTTCTTTTAGTGCTTCATTGACTGTAGACAAAATTTTAGTTTGGTATGTTTTCTTTCTTCAATTTTTCTTTTGTCTCTGTACTTAACCATTTCTGATCTCTTGTGTTTTATACCCTATTTCTGACATGGCTGCATTTTTAATAGCAGTCTTATATTTTTCCCATAGATTGTCTATATTAAGATGTTTTAAGTCGCTTATGATCCCCATCTCCTTTTCTAAAGTATTCTGATATCTTAACAGTATATTTGGATGTTCTAGATTAGTAACGTTGTATTTCTTTCTTGTATTGATATTATGTGTGTAGTTTGCCTTGATGCTTATTTTTAGTTTTGCTCTAACCAACTCATGGTCCGATGCAACGTCTGCCCCTCTCATTGATCTCACATGTTTCAATGAATTTTTCCATTTATTCTCGATTGTTATATGGTCAATTTGATTTCTATATCTATTTCCAGGTGCAGTCCATGTTGTTTTGTGAATATCTTTATGTCTAAATAAAGTTCCTCCTATTATAAGGCTGTTAGTTGAACAAAATTCTATGAGTCTTTCTCCATTATTGTTCATTGTTCCTATCCCATATTTTCCCATTATATGTTCATTTCCTGTGTTGTCGCATCCTACTTTTGCATTCCAGTCACCAATAAGGATCTTTATGTCTCGTTTATATTTTTTCTGTAAGTTTTGGAATATTGCTTGGACTTGTTCGTAAAATTCATCTTTAATGTTTTCATCTTGAGTGTTCCTTGGTGCATATATATTCATGACTATATGAACTATATGACTATATATATTTCTAAATTTTGCTCTAAATCGTCCCCATATTATTCTATCCGATGTACTTTCCCATTCTATTAGTGACTTATTTGCTTCTTTGTTTAGCATTAGGGCTACACCTCTTTCTTTATTTGCATCCAAATATGGGTTACCTGAATACAGTATTGTGTTTCCATCTTGTAGTTTTATTTTCCCTGCCCCATTCCAGCGTGTTTCACTAATTCCTAGTATGCTTATTTTATACTTATTCATCTCAGTTGATACTTGGTATGTTGTACTCTCTTCGATCATCGTTCGCACATTCCAGCATCCAATATATATTTCCTTTCTTGTATTCATCTCATGGTATAATTCTTCACGTTTATTGCTTAATGTTTTATTTTCTTTACTTATTTTTATTTGGTTATCTTCTTGTTGCATTATGTTGTGCTTTTCTCTTTGAAATTCTTTGTATATTTGTAAATTCTTCAATTTTTTTATTACGGATTCTGGTGGTTTTTCGATTTTTGTCTGTTCTAACAGTTTTGTAAATCTTTTCCTGTTACTATCATTTACTTTGCTTTTTTTCTCTTTCTCTAGTTCCCCTTCTTCTCTTCTTTGTCCATCGTCATCGCTTTCAGTTGTCATCATTTTTGTTTCCGTCCGGTATTCAGTTTCTACTAGTTTTTTGAATCATGTCTCTTTCTTGTTGTTTTCGTTATATTTCGCAGGGTTTCATTTAATAATTCTGCATCAGATACTTGCTTTCCTATTTTATTTGTACTTTTGTTCAACCGCTCATCTTTCTTCGTTGTTTCACTTCCATAGGGTACTAACATCGTCTGTGTCCAGTTAATCTTTTTTGCTATGGCTCCTTTTGGGGTTTTATCTCCTTCTTCATCTGTCGATCTTCCTCTTTTCTTTTTTTCCTCATTCTTTTCTATCGCTTCCTCTACATCTATTTGATCTTCGATCTCTTCAGCGCTCCATTGTTCTCCGTTTCCTTTAAACTTGATGATTTTTTCAATATTTCTATTTTCTTGAATCTTGTTGTAAGTCCCACTTTGATTGGTCTGTTTGCCTTTACTGTTCGCATCCCTATTCTTTTTATGAAATAAATTTCTTGTTCTGTGATATTTACCCCTATTCTTCCTATTACCTCGTTCAATATTTTTTCTTTTAGCATCCACATATCTTCCCTTTCCTTCTCCGGGATTCCAAAAATTATCAAATTGTTTTTCTTGCCTCGCTTTCTAATATTTCTATTTTCGAGTTCTGGATTCTTATAGTTTCCTCTAGCTTTTTAATTTTTTCCATGATGTTTTGAAATTGTGCTTGCATCATCAATTTTCTTTTCCATAGTTATCAGTTTATTCATGATGTCCATTAGCGTTGGTTCTTTGCTTTCCGCCATTTTCCACGTATTATTTATTGTTATAAGATCGCTGTATTTGCTTTTAAGTCAAAATTGTTTACTTCTAATGTCTTTTTCCTCGTGTGCATAAAATTTTAATATACGCGGGCTTTAACTTTTATGTGTCTCTGTTCGTCGCGCTTTTCACTCGCGTGCTTTTGTTTATTTACGGAAAAACGTGTTTTGACAATTCTTGCTTTAGGAATTTTTGTTGGCGTTATTCCCGTCGCGCAGTCGCGATAACTGCCGCGCAAAGGAAAATCGCCTTTGTTTTATCTTCCACTTTATTTTCTTTAGGTATTTGTTTGTTTTGTCGCTAACTATCCTTTAATGTTATTTATTTAAACTAATCTATGATTTTTTATTTTTCGTCGTCCTGTATTTCACTCTACTTATTATATATTTAAGCCACTTGTACCACTTTTTCACTTATTCAAAACACTGCTACTATCACTTGACACTTCACTCCAGTTCCAATAGACTATTCTAGACAAGTTTAATCTTGTCTAACGGCTTTTTCAGTCAGTTAGGCACAGCCAAGCATTTGAGAAGGACGCTATGCACGCTTGTAGCGATACATGCTTATTTTTATCGATACTTCTGAGATTTAATTTTTTTCATCTGTATAATTATTAATTTATTTTTACAATGAGTGATAAAGTGGTGTATAGTGGAAATAAAGGAGGAAAAACGGCATGTGGCAACAGCAATAGACCAAAAGCGTCTCGAAGAAGACCATTGAATCGCCATGAGTTAGAAGCACCAGATGACTTGAATGCCAGTACATCGGCAAAAAAACTGAAACAATCGGAATATCTGTATGATATCGAAGTGGATGAAGCGTTTGCTTATCGTATAATCAACTTTATTTATGTATTTTCGGCTATTCCGAACATTGTCGTTTGTAAGGTATGTCATTCGGAAGTAAAATTTACTGAAAGTGGCAAGCGCGGTTTGGGATTCAAACTAATAGTGATCTGTGAGAATTGTGAAAAGACTGAGATACTGAGTTGTTCATTTGTTAATAAAGGTTATGAAATAAACCGTAGAATTGTACTTGCCATGCGATTGCTTGGAGTTGGTTGGCATGGAATAAGAAAATTCTGTGCATTCATGGAATTACCTCGGTGTACCTTTCACTCATTCTATGACAAAATTGTCAAAAGAATGTCTACTGCAACCAATTTAGTTTCCAAGAACAGTATGGTGAGAGCTGCGGAAGAAGAGAAAACCATTTCTTCTGAAAATGGAATTATAGTATCAGACGATGGTTCGTGGAGAAAACGTGGGGTTACGTCTTTGTACGGGTTAGTGACTTATCGGCAGCAACAGTAGAAAAATCGTTGATTGTGTAGTGAAATCAAAATACTGTAAGTCTTGTGAATTTTGGGCTCAAAAAGAAGATACCGAAGAATATGCGGAGTGGGCAGAAAATCATAAAGAATGCGCTGTGAATCATGATGGATCTGCAGGAAAAATGGAAGTCGACGCAGTAGTTGAGATGTTTCGGCGCTTTGAAACTTTGCACCAGGTCAAATACACTCACTATATTGGCGACGGTGATTCTAAGACTTTTAAAGGCATTACAGATGCTAAGCCGTATGAGGATTTCACAGTTCTCAAGAAAGAGTGTATAGATCACGTGCAAAAACGAACGGGCACTCGACTTCGTAATTTGAAAAAAAAAGATAAAAGGTCTCGGTGGAAGGGGAAAATTAACTGGAAAACTCATAGACGAGCTATCTATTTATTATGGATTAGCAATTCGTAGAAACAGTGATTCAGTTGAGAACATGAGAAGCAGTATATGGGCTACACTGGATCACACTGATGACAAACCGCAGCACGACCAATGTCCTATTGGAGAGGATTCATGGTGTTCATGGCAACGTGCTAAAGCTACGAATACTTTGGACGAGTATAAACATAAGCCAGCTCTTCCAATTGAAGTCTATGAAGCTATCAAACCAGTCTATGAAGAACTGACCAGTGAAAATCTTCTAACTCGATGCATCAGCGGTTACACACAAAATAGTAACGAAAGCTTCAACTCGACTTTGTGGGCATTGGCCTCGAAATCCACTGCAAGTGGTAAAACAGTCTTGGATGTGGCTACGGATATTGCAGTTTGTGTGTGCAATGACGGGTTTTCTTCAATTTTGCAGATAATGGAGGCAATGGACTTGAAAATCGGACCGAGCAGCTACAAAATGTGCCTGGAAATCGCCAAAGAACGTATAAAGCATGCAGAGAGCTCGCTGTCTGAACGAGTAAAAGAGGCTAGGATCGCTTCAAGATCAAGCAGAAAAGAAAAACAAGAGCAGGACGATAACCTGGAAGGCCAATTGTACGGTGCAGGCATCGCTGATTAAAGGTATTAAAAAATTATTCATGATTTTCTACTACTCAAAACTTTAAACGCGTTTATCTCAAAACTGTATTTTTTAAGTTGGCCGGAAACATAACTCAGACAATTTTCTACCGATTTACTTGAAATTTTGAAAATATCTTGAAAAATATATTGTTTATAGAAGTACGTAGGATTTTTTTTTTAATTGCATAGTTCATTTGTTATTAACAATTATCTGATGATTTTTCAAGCAAATTTTTCACTTTTCACTTTGGAAGTGGAAAATATCGAAAAAACCTACGTACTTCTCTAGCAGTTAGTGTATAAAATAAAAAAAAAAAAAAACAAATTGGCTAATTGCAGGAGTTGTTTGTCTGGCCGTGAGCTTTGAAAAAACGAAGGCGTCATCAGAAAAATGCTGCACAGCCGCCATTTTGAAATGAATCGCATCAAAAAATTTTTTGTATACAGTTGTTTATATATATAATAAATATCCTTAATTGGAATCTCCATTTATTTTGTACTATTTCTAGAAAAAAAAATCCTAAAAAAGCCTATTTTTTTGGTCTCTAGAGTGGCCTAACCCTTTAAAACAAATAACTGAATCTAAGTATATTTATATAGAAATCACGTTCTTTCAAAATTTTGAGTATCTAACTTTTTCTTTTCCCTGAAACTGCACGATAGATGCATTACCTATTCCTTAAAAGATTGCACTTCTAAATTTGAATCCCAGATTGCTTTGAACTATTGGTGATTACATACTTTTTAAACCACTTATCAATAGTTTGAATTTGTTTTTCCATCATTTGCAACTTGATGTCTCAATTCCTAATTGAGGAGTGGCACATGACCCATTCGGTAATAAGTTATTTACTAATCGTGTCGTAGTGTTTATGTGAGATATCGTGTAACTTTTGAATTCTTGTAAGTTCCAAATATTGATACAGCAGTGATCTATCATTTCTTATTAATATAATAATTCCCTGTAACAGGCCATGAAGGCCCTTTGGGGACGTAATTATTATCCTAGAGTTTGATCTCCTGGTACTTATTTATTACAGCTTGAGTCGAGCTGGGCTGTAAAAATGCCAGCGATCGAAATGGCGGGAGCGAGATCCAAACCCACAACTCTTGGTTTTGTAGTCTAGCGACCTATCCACTAGACCACTACGGTTCTTCATTTCTTATAATTACTAAATAAATGGTATTTGTTAAATTCTTAATTCCTTAATACCAGATCAAATAACTATTAATAATACAGGATCAAAGGATAGCTCACCAGAAATAAAAAAACCAATAAACAAACTAAAATACTACCCATTTATCTACACAACGTAAAAAATTATCAAGAAATATTAAAATAGAAATTTTAACCTTATTAGGTTAAGACATTCTTCTTCTTCTACTCTTATATAGGCTATTAGCCTGTTTCTAACTACACATTTCGTGTAGTACTATGAGCCATGTTGGGCGTACCCCGGGCAGGTGGCTAGTCTGACCCGTTAGAAGAAGGAGAATGTACTTTATAACCGCCAAAGGTGTTTGTATGATGGCTGGAGAGCACTCGATGTTTGCCGTTATTTTGACCTGGGAGGTAAACCCAGGGCCCGCCGCGCATTAGTCTGGCAGGCCGAAGCCTTTGCGTCGCGGCTGTCGCGCTCTCAGGTTAAGACATGTAATGTAAAATTGAGAAGAAAATGTAGACATTCCCCAGTTATGAAGTTGCCAACGATATACCAAATGCACAAAAAATCATATGTACAGGGTATCCCAGATTCAACAAAAAATTTTTGTATTGTAAATGTAAAAAAAAATTGTTAACAATTAACAAAATATACGAGTATTTTGAAAAACCAGATATGATAAATCCCATCGAATCTGAGACACCCTGTACGTACACCAAATGCCCCAAAAACAAAACAAAAATCATATTAGGTAAATTATAAAGAGAACTAGTTATACAAAAATTATATATATAATCAGAATGTTGCTATAAATCAAAACGATAATTCAACAGTTGTTATTACAATGATTAAACTAATTATTGATTTAATACATTAATACATTTGATACATTAATCCCTATATAACAACATTAATACTTAACATTGATTCAATGTGGATCTAAATAACTTGTACACGAAAATAATATAATTATACACTGGACCACAAATAGAATTACAAGACAATTTTTTAAATGTATACACTTTCTGGGGAGACAATGTAAACATAGCTTTCAAATCGAAGAACACTTAATAGAAAAAAAAAACAAACATTTAAATTACCAGGTTATCTCATTTGTACCTAGTAGTATTTCCATAAATACAAAATCAAACTTACCCTTGCTTTACACAATATCACAATATCTGTGATGTTAACATACACTTGCAATCGTCAAATCTTAAAAGTTGCAAGATACATTGTGTTTGGATGTCGAAAGAAAACACTTCCAACACGGAATTATCCCCCATCCTGAAATATATGTGTAAGACATATCAACATTTCATTTCATTTTGGTTTAGCTGATCAATAAGTGATGTTTTTAAGGCCACTTTTAAATTAAACCCCTTATAAATTCCTTTAGAACAGAGAACAATTTCAATTCATAAGCAAAGTGACTGACTGAAAATCTATTAAAGGAAAGTTGTATATAACTGGAAATATATATATTTCTAACCATTTTAATAAGTACATGTGATGCCACTAACATATTTGTATACTATATAAAAATGGAATGTAATGTAACAGTCAATAATCATGAGTCACGCCATTCATACACTAGTGATAACAATACAAGGCCATAGAAGGACGGATGTATTTTTCTAATACTCTTACTTAATTTAGACTTCCAGGCAGGATTTAAACTTTGCAAGTGCAAACTGAGATAAAATCTTCAAGTCAAAACGTGATAAACCACCTCACTGCTCTTGCTTCGGCTTCAGAACTTACATTAAAATATTTACAGGGCTACATAATTACAGTGGACTTGCATGATGAAATTTCTGCGGCAATGTTGGCTGTGTTAACCACAGGAATTCCAGCATAAAAAAATTGACCCACCAACTTCATTTCCAACTTTAACATTCCATAAGTCAACTCAGCGATCTTGTTTAAGTACAGTAACAGCACATTTTTTATTTTTCCATACCAAACCATTTTAGCTAGCAGTCTTTGTGGTTTAAATTCAGTCTCATAATTTACATAATTTTAAATAAGTACAATGCTAAATTCCAAAACCATGCCATTAAAAAAATTGAAACAAAGTTGATGTGGCAATTTCTATTCTCTATTTGAATTGATAAAATATTAATAAAATACTGAAGTATCTAAAATACCATAAAAGATAACCATCATTAAAACAATGTATAAAATATTTCTTACTTGTAGAGAAATACTAGAATGGAAGAAAACACGAACTTCACAAACAAATGTAATGCACTTGGGTGATACTTTCAAGTTTTGGATAGCCTTTTAATAACGCATCGCTTCACATGCTTCATACCAGCTGGAATGTTAAAAAGTCTATGAATCATAAATAGGTATCTGACAAAAGCGTATTAAAAAAACTTAATTCCCAATCATCGCAGAAAAGTGCAAAACTTTTCTGGTGATCCCATTCGAGAAGAGCAGAATTCAAAAATATATGTTCTTTTGTAAATCCTGTTACAAATGCAAGACACCATCATCCCTTGTGATACTGTCATCTAGAGTAACTCCAGTTAGATCCACAATTTCGTCTTGATCATACTTATCTTCAGGATCTGAGGGGGCAGTGCCTGCAGATTGCTGCGATCCACTTGACAACTGTGAGTTTCTACCAAAGCTACCTCTTCGCACCGGAGGTACCGTTCGTTGGTTTGCTGGCTTGACTGTGATTATCAGGTTTGAGCTGTTCGCCACCATCATGTCCGTCACCTGGTCCAGCGTTTTGCCGTTCACTTCAATGCCATTGACTTCTAATACCTCGTCGTTTACTGCAAGCAGGCCAGTGGACTCTGCCAAGCCGCCAGGTACAAGGCGCGATATGAAGATGCCAGGAATCTTTTCCAAGCCGTTTTGCGTCACGCGCATGCTGGTGCCATCTCGGATGTAGAATCCTAGGGGCTTATCTGAACCGTGTTTCAGCAGACGGACGCGCCGACAGGTTTCGGGTACAATATCTACGTCTATGATAGCCGACACTTGTCGAAAGTCATGCGGATTTGATATGGCTAGGTTCTTTGTTCGACCTGGTGTACCGCCAAGGATACTTGATATTAGGTTCCTAGGTCTTATTGTGCCATATCCGTTTAACTCTTCTAAACTGTCACCTGCAAATAACAATGATTAGTAATTACGGTAACAATTAAATAAAATTACAACTTAAAGCTACATAACTGACGTGTGGGAAATAAAAATTATACAATTGAATTAGCATACTGATGACTAAAACGTTATCCAGTCCATTGGTCAATTGTAAAAATAATAGTCTGCAAGTATTCTTACAGAAAATATAAAAAAGAAATTCACATCTGTAAATATTCGTGACTGTTTAAAAACATTAAAAACAAATAATTTTTTAGAAAAATTTTCTTCATCAATTATGTAATCACCACCATTTATAGAACATTTAACAAGCTTTTGAAATTCCTTCCCCATAGAAAATGTAAGGTTTTTTCTTAAAAAAAGCCGTGAGGTGGTTTTCAGCAGCTTCTCTAGAATAAATCTCCTTGCCATTTAAACTGTTCTGCGAAGATTGTTACAGGTAAATCTGAAAGCAGTTTTTGCAGTGTCAGTTGGGTGAGATGCAGTCTGATGCTGTCATGAGAGAAGATGAAACCCTTTTGAGTGGCCAAAACCACCAATTCCGCCAAACAGACAGCAACACCTTCAGTTGATGTAAGCCAGCTTTTGCTACGATTTCTATACTTATCTGCTTGTTTCTTGCTCCTTTTATATTATGTTATTTTATATGATAAATTTTTAATGTCCTGTTACAACTTGATCCAAAAAAGTTTCTCAGAAATAGAAAAATGACCACAACAATTTACTGCTGCTCGTCAACCACATATTGAATAGACGTATTTTCAATATTGACTTTCAGTAATCTCTTCAACTGTAATCCTTGGGTTAGGTCCTACCAAAGCACGCAAAAATAGATTATTTAGGTCAATATCACCATTTCGAAATTTGTTAAAATCAGATTTCATTGTTTTGAGATCGAGATCACGGTTAAAATGAACACGAATGCTATTTGTTACGACTCCAACACTAATTCTTTTCCAAAACTTGTACAACATGCAATGGCGCGAAATTTTTGTGCTCCGTTTTGAAAAATTTGTTAAGCACAGATCGACTTTCTGTAACGGCGTTTTCCACTACCATCTATCCTTCAGTATACAACATGGCTATGTTGTAATGTTTCCCCTAAATATGGAAATTGGACAAAAACCTTTGCCATCATCTGAAAATAAGAAGTATTATCACAATAAAGGGAAAATGAAAATTAAAAGTGAAAAGGAAATAATCTATATAATTTTTTTAGAAATTCTCATAGAAGTAGTAAAATGGAAAGGATAGCGGGTGGATAATCTTTATAATCTTAACAAAACCAGGTCTACTTCAGGTGTACGATCCTGCCCACGCGAATCTTGATATTTTCTTTCACCTCCCAAGACAGAGATAAATGTCCCAATTCTAATTACTACCTATTACTATTCAATTCAACTAACATCCCCTTCCCCCATTCCAACCCACACTTGGCCTAATACCTTCAAGAATCTCAACGAATATAGTACAGCCAAATATCAAGCCCTCAGTCCGCACCACTCCTGGAAGCACTGCCTACGCCAGTTGTGAGAACGCCAAAAGAGAAGGTGCTAAGAATCACTGGGTCAGCCTGAGCTGCCATAAAACGACTTTTTGGATAGGAACTTACAATATAAGATCCTTAGCAGATAATGATAAGCTATATGAACTGGAAAACGAATTAAAGAAAATCAAGTATAATGTTTTAGGATTGAGTGAAATTAGAAGAAAAGGAGAAGAATATATTACCTGTAAGTCGGGAAATCATGTTATGTACAAAGGAGAAACTTATAGTGGTGTGGCCTTTATGATTAATAAACGTATGGCCTCATATATCGAATCATTTAAAGCTATATCGAACAGAACAGCATATATCAATTTAAGAATTAATAAAAGGACAAGCAAAAATAATATAAGTTTATGCCACGACTAGTACACATACAGATGAAGAAATAGAACTGTTTTATGAAGAACTGAGAAAAGAAATCTACAACCAAGCAACAACGTTTAAAATTTTTTATATATAACAATCACCAGTGGTTATTAATCAATGCTTGAAATCGTTTGTCATATTTCTAAAAATCAAAAAAACTAAAGGGAGTACAAATAAGTCTTCGTCGTTTGACAAAAGATGGCCCCACCAGTAAGTTATGGTCATATCGTAAAGTTGGACAATTGGCAACACCATAACCTTTAATATTATCGATTTTATATCAGCATCACATAATTTTATTCGTGCGAAGATGTCGAGTTTTGAGTCGAATAAGCGTCATTTGTGGGAACTTTTGATTTACTCCTTTAATTTGAAGAAATCTGCAGCTGTGGTGTATCGATTGCTTGTAGAAGCATATGGTGAGGCTGTTTTAAGTGAGAGAAATTGTCGTGAGTGGTTTCATAAGTTTAAGAACGGTGGGTTTGACGTCGAAGACAAAGAACGTAGCGAAAGGCCGAAAGTGTACGAAGACGCGAAATTGGAAGCATTATTGGAGGAAGATTCATGCCAAACGCAAGAAAAAAGGTGCACTTACATTGGGAGTGACTCAACAAGCAATTTCACATCGTTTAAAATCGTTGGGAATGATTCAAAAGCAAGGACATTGGGTTCCATATGAACTGAAGCCGAGAAAACCGATTTTGTATATGTGAAATGCTGCTTGCCAAACATAAACGAAAGGGTTTTTTGTTTCGTATAGTCACTGGTGATGAAAAAATGGATCCACTACGATAACCCAAAGAAGAGTAAATCATGGGGACCACGTGACCATGCTTCAACATCGACAGCCAAGCCGAAGATTCATGGAAAAAGACTCGTGTTGTGTATTTGGTGGGATCAGCTTGGTGTCGTGTATTATGAGTTGCTCAAACCGAACGAAACCATTACTGGGGTTTTCTATCGAACACAATTGATGAGATCCAGACACGACAAAATTATTCTCCTGCATGATAATGCTCGTCCACATGTTGCGGCGCCGGTCAAAACCTACTTGGAAACACTCAATTGGGAAGTCCTACCCCACCCGCCGTATATGAAGATACCAAAAATTGTGTAAATTCGTGGATAGCCTCAAAAGATGAAGCGTTCTATCAACGCGGTATCCGTATGCTGCCAGAAAGATGGAAAAAAGTGGTGGCTAGCGATGGACAATACTTTGAATAAAACATATGGTTCTGTTCTTTCACAATATTTGTACTCCCTTTAAATTTTCAACTTATAAGCAATACAAGCTTGACTAACAGTTTCATAATAAAAATCAATATGTTCCAAATTCCTAATTGACATTAACTTTTCAAGATTTGCAAATCAATTAGGTACTATTTACAGAATTAAAAAGTACAAAGCTAAGAGAACACTAGAAGCACGTCCTTGATTTTGTAAATAAAATACAGCAAAGGAAAAAATGTATTATACTATGCAAGAATAAAAGCGCAAGTAGGAACTTGGCAATTTAACTGCAAAATAGAAAAAAAACATATACATTTATACCAGAACTGTTTCAAGCTTATTGTAAAAAAATTAAAAGCCTCTTAAAAGTTCTGAATCAATAATGAATCACTCTTTTTAACTGTTAGTGTTGTGAATTGAGTGAGCGATGTGAACACAAACAGCTAAGTCAGGGACACCAACTTTTTACTAGTAATCATTGTGAACACGGACTACCTTGTATAGCTACACGTTGGAAATTGATCTTTATTTTAAAAAATTTTTATTGCCACGACTGTTCAATTTTCTAACTATAAACCAATAAGGAAACCTCTTTACTACAGGTGTAGTTAGGTTGCAGATTCCTTAGAAGCTCGCAGTTTGCTCAGCTGAAATGACATCTATCTGAATATTTTAAACCATTTTTTATCTAGTTGAGCTAATTTTTCTCTATGAAACACAATAAAAGATTATTCGATTATTCATCAGCGTAGTAATTTTTTTTTTTTGATATTATAAATAAGATATTGTAATGACCGGCTTCAGGGAGCTAGGTCCTTCCCTCGAATATTCTATAACATTAACAACTCGGTTCGCCGAGTACAACAGCTTTAAGTTGACGCAACGAACCTTTTGCGAAGGGACAATTATTAAATGTTCTCAACAAATCTAGCACGCCATGAAGCAGATATACTTTTGTAGAAAGAAATATATAATTGATATTTATTGTATTATTAACAAATTATTTGAATTAAAAATAATAAAAACTCTGAAACTAAGTTTGTGAGAAGTGATATCAGAAATAAGATTAATTGAAATTTAAAGTTATTTAAATAAAATAAGTCCTATCACATGAACTGAAAGTAGATTTAAAAAGCGAGCCATACGAGTAAGATTAAGAAATAACAAAAAAGAAAGATCTGCTAGAAAAATGGAGAGAAATCTAGAAACTTACTTTTTGTAGCCTCTTGTAACGCTACGAATCGAGATGATTTCCTGCAGATCTTTAAAAGAAGAGTAAACTTGCTACGTATGTTGTAAAAATCTGAGACGAGAAATACACTAGGTGACCGGATAGAAAATTTTAGAACTTCAAGAAAAGTATTAAAAACAATCACAGAAAAACAATTAATATTTGAGAAAATTAAAGACAAATGCAAAAAATGTTCTAGAAGTAAAAAAATAAATAAAGATAAATACCGAAGAACCTTTTCGAAGTTTAACAGAAGTCAGAAGACAGCAATTATTCGCAATTATAAGAAAAAGTGTGGAAGTTGTAAAGAACTGCTGTGTTCAAGGATTGGTGATTACCATAGGAGTTATGATAAAAGCAGGAACAACCCGGAAGTAAGGATGGAATTGGACTGAAAGCATCAAAAAGGGAGACCATGAACTAATACAATGTAGAGAGCCAAACCCAAAAGGATGACAGACTTTGCAATTCTATTCCTGAAGATCGACAAGGGTAACAATAATACTCACGTGTTATGGATTGTTTTACCAAATGGAGTCAACCCTAAGTGATACCTGGATCAAGAATTTTTGCTGAAACATTAGTTAAAAAGTTTTTTAGTCCTCCTGGAAGAATCTCTCAATTCCAGTCGGACGGTATGATGGAAGAAATGACTCGGACGATGGGTAAGTATTTATTCAAAATTGTATTCGAACATCAATGAGACTAGCAGCAATACTTCACCTGTATTTGATGAACCATTGAACAAGTCTCAACCTGTGTTATACTTGGAAAAGAGGAGATCTATATCACAAGAATGGGTTTCAAAGTGTTATTTTAAAATTAAAAGCAGGCATTAATTTTATACCACTAATTAGCATTATCTCAAGATATGGCTATTTTAATTTAGTCAAATGTGACCTTTGTGTCATAGACAATAAGCTGAATAGTTGAAAAGATGTTATTATTAAATATTATAAAATTTACTTTATGTAAATCTACTCTGGCCCTTGATTTTCTTCTCTTCTACTCTTATATAAGCTATTAGCCTGTTTCTAACTACACATTTCGTGTAGTACTATGAGCCATGTTGGGCGTACCCCGGGCAGGTGGCTAGTCTGACCCGTTAGAAGAAGGAGAATGTACTTTACGACCGCCAAAGGTGTTTATATGATGGCCGGAGAGCACTCGATGTTTGCCGTTATTTTTGACCTGGGAGTCGAACCCAGGGCCCGCCGCGCGTTAGTCTGGCAGGCCGAGGCCGTTACGTCGCAGCTGTCGTGCTCTCTGCCATTGATTTTGGAATAGAATTTTCAAACTCTTCCATGCGAGAGTATAAGTATGAGTAGGACTCTGTGAGATAACAGACGTTACTACATAAGTATGATTTTTAGTTTTACTGTACATATATGTGTTTATAAATTCTAATTGTCTTCTAAATTCAAGATGCTGATGCAAGCGTTTCAATTTAAGAATATATAGAATCTACTTTAGTTTTGACCAAAAAACTCATTTTTAGGAAAGTAACAAATTTGGCCCTGATTAGGAGAATGCTTTTTTATTACAACCATTAGGATTCTTCAAGAAACTTTTTTCATTAATGAAAATTATCAAAATTCAATTAATGCCCGTATTTTCCTATGTAACGT
This sequence comes from Sinelater perroti, assembly GCA_036346155.1. Classification (NCBI taxonomy): domain Eukaryota; kingdom Metazoa; phylum Arthropoda; class Insecta; order Coleoptera; family Elateridae; genus Sinelater; species Sinelater perroti. Next base: position 21,731,447 of record JARFIY010000359.1, on the reverse strand, counting down.
CTACTCTTTTACGATAAATTGGGCCCACGTTGCATTTTTTGTAAGAACAAAATTTGGATTTGAATTAATAACGTGATTGACCGACCATTTCCCCTTAACATTTGACGAATATATATCTGTTATTTATTTTTTGGGCATTTTGACTGTTTACGTTGCCCATATCTTGGCGCGCACATAATCTTAAATTGCTTCTTAGAACAATTTAGTTGCAGCGATAAATGTATAACTTTTCCTGCTGTTCGGTGCATCAATTTGAGTTTCTGTCAATTGAACAGCAGGCGGCATGTTTTCACATTCATTAACTAGTCTAAACAATAAACTTAAACCAACTAAGATTTTCACAATTTTATAAACACCAAACAAATTCATCTACTTTATAAAACTACAAAAATGTAATTAACTATGTGTTTGTTTGTAAGTTTGTAACTAACATTGCAACCCCTGCTACAGTTATGAACCGATTGCAAAGGTCAATACCTCATTCAAACCGGTTTGTTGCTAAACCTCGCATAAAAATTTAAAATTTTCGATTTAGGTCACAGTTGACCTGTTATAGATCAAAACATAAATTATCGTAAAGTAATTATAGTTTGTGCCACCCATCGGTGGCATTACGTAGCCAATGCTTGTCGTTAGTAGGCGCATACAGCACAACTTTGATTTATGTGAAACCGAATATAGCTGAACGAATGTCATCATGCTTAGATATAACTGATAAAACGATTATTGGCTCAGTTTTTCTTCAATTGTCGATGATACTCTGAACCAAATTAGATTGCCCATCTTTGGGACAGGCTTTTTACTAATATATTATAAACACTGTACGTTCATAGTAAAGCAACATCTATCAACTTTACACAACAAGTAGTGACTTTTTTACTAACATAACCTACAAATTAGTAGTGAAAGTAATGTAACAAACGCAATATATGCAACACTGTCGTCTTTTCACATTTAAACTGAAAAAAGTGCTGGTGAAGCCCAAAGAATGATTTGTGTGACTGTATGATTAAAAAAAGACGAAGATGAGGAACTGGAACAACTCTTGGAAGAAGATTTCTGATGCACACAATCAGAGCCCGTAAATCAACTCGAAGTAATGGTACTGTGGATGCAGAATTCCGCTACACCAATTTGGCCATTCTTATACTGCGTATATTTCGTCTGTTATGTTGATGGTATATCACGAGTGCAGCGTTACAGACTTTGAAAATAAACAGTAACTATCGTTACCTCTATAGCGAATCTAAAGTAGTGAAAAGAGATCCGCATAGTTGTCCATCTAGTTTAAAACTGACTCTGTCAGTTTACTTTATTTAAATGTATTGAAGTATGTACAGGGATTGTTCGGAAAGTATCGGGAACAATTCAATAAAAACAGAAGTATTGCAAGTAATCGTTTATTTCTTTAAAATTTTTCTCTTCCATCTGCAAACATTTCTAGCTCGCCTATAACGCTTTGAAGACTTCCTAGAATGCGGAAACTTAAATGCTATTTATGGCCTTGGTTATAGCGATTTCGACCCTCTCCATCCATCCACCACGTTTTCTCATTTGGAAATCTTCAGACACACTTTCATGACTACGGTTTTTGGTAAATTCAACTACTGTGCTATCATTTGAATACTTAAACGCTGATCAGAGTCCAAAAATTGTTTTATTTTCACCAAATTTTCATCACTACAGCTCGTTGACGCACGTTCTTTGCGTTCTTCGTATTCTACAGCTTCTCTTCCCTCATGAAACATCTTCTACCGTAAAGATTTTTCGTCAGAAAACAAGATATTCTTCAAGTCCTCTCCTGCAGATATTCTTATAAGCTCTTTGTACCTCGTCATGTAATTCCTCTTTTGCTGTAAGTTTAGGAGCTAGCATATACAACGTCTTAAAACATTTAATCCAAGCTCCTTCTTGAGTGCCTTTTGATCGGTATCTCGAGACATCTTCAATTGAATCGCTAACTTCTGATTATAATGCGGATTTCGACAATCTTTCTCTCACAACGCTTTGTGTACTTGTGGTGTCCGCTTACTTTTTGGTCTGGCATTACGTTTACGGCTATCGACAGTTCCAATATGTTTGTAGTTTATGATCCCATTACAGTTAGTTCTCCTTCCAACGCCGTAGCCGAAAGATTTCAAAGGGCTTCTTCTAGATTTGAAGTCTATTTTGTCTTGAAAAATATTTTCATGAAAATAAAGTAGAACGACCTTTCACTTATTAATCACAAGTAACAATACCTGAGAATTCATGAGAACAAAACTGCGTTTGTTTTGCACGTCGTCGTGGCAACGGCAGTAGTTTAAACTCTGTGTGGAAATTTATCAGCGCACTATGTACTTATTTTAGTTTGTTGTGAATCAGGAAATGTTAATAACCGCACGGACTGAGTATATACATGATATACAACGGTGTGAAAGTTTGCATGATTTCAAAAATTAAGGAAAATTCAACATATAATGCACTACTTTTAAAAATAATTAGAAGATTATATAGGGTAAATAATAAAATTGAAAAGAACTAGCAAAATGACAATGTATAAATAAATAATAAGAATTAGTCGAATCATTCCGTTTTTATTGTAGGTTTTATTTTGGATATGGTGTTTGCTATTCTTTGACATAAATTTTCTGTGGTATTGAGATCCGGGATTATTCTGGCTAATTCATTTTGTCAATTTTGTTATTAGTCATTCAGTATTGAATAAGTTTTGCTTTAAACGTGCTGTAATATCACTCTGAAAAATAAAATTTTCATCTCCAAACAAGTCTTTTCTACAAGACAAGTCATTCTTCAAGATTTCGAAGTATTTTACAGTATTCATTATCCAAATACGATATATGGTTTACTAACGCTTTGGGCAAGATGCATTTCTATACCACGACAGACCTTGGATGTTTCTATATCCCATTAATTCACAAACAAGCAATATACCATATAGTAAATGTACACACACTAACAATGGTAGCTTCGTACCATAAATTAGTTAATTCAGTACTACTTCCAGTGACCAGACTTGTTCTTAGACCAGCATCTATTTAAATCTAGGATTTATTATTACGTGATTTATCAGGAGCTAAAAAATTATGAAGATATATTACTAATGTGATAATTGCGAAATAAACTATTATTAGGGGAAAGGCATGAAAAATGTGTTTTATAATTAAAAACATTGCCCGAGTATGATTCGGGGCTTTTCACGCCACTGTGTATGTTCAGATTCGCTTTTGGTTTCCTTTCATATTACTTACTAGGTTATCGTGGAATCAGAATTACTAAAAGGTTTCCCAAATAAAAATATTAAACAAAGTGTAAAAAATATTCTAACAAAGTTAGCAAAAACAGAGACAAAATACGTATATAAATAATTAAAAAAAAAACGGAACTTCTTGTAGAAGCAACGGTTTCTATTTCTATATTAGATATCGCTTAAACTACAGATTATTTTAACTAGTCCATATTGAATAAAGCAGAAGATCTGTCTTGTAATATAACGATTAAATTCTAAAACGAGTAGGACAGTGAAACTATTATTTAGGGGATTGTCGTTATGGAATAGTGTTGGATTTTTTAAAAACAATTTTTTTTTGTAAAAATACCTTCTTAACATACTTTCGTTCAAGTTTGTCGCTGTTTGATAAAAATGAACAATGAGTAGCTTTGCGAAATCCGGTAGCGTTATATGTGATTAATTTGTTATTAACTTTCTACAGCGGAGCTTACAGTAGAAAGTTAATAAAATTATCATCCTGTTTGTCTGTCTGTATGTCTGGAGATACTATAACTTCCGTTCTATTCAACCGACTCACTTCAAACTTGGCATATACACATCTTAGGTCAGTACCTTTCATGGAATTGATTTTCAGCCAAATCGGTTAACGGGAACCGGAAGTGACGGTTACGATTTCGAAAATTCATGTCTGTCTATGAGTCTGGAGACACTATAACTTCCGTTCTATTCAACGGACTCACTTCAAGCTTGGCATACACACATCTTAGGTCAGTACCTTTCATGGGATTGATTTTCAGCCAAATCGGTTAACGGTAACCGGAAGTGACCGTTACGATTTCGCACCACTGTAGAAAGTTTTTCTTGCGGTATTACACCGTTCTTTCAATAATTACAAGCTTTCACATCCATAAATTTGTTGTACAAGCCTCAACGAGAGCACAACAATTTTTTTTATTAACTTTTTTATTCATTTTTTAATAAGTGAAACAACTTTTTTATCGATAAATTTGTCGATTTTTTATTACATTTTCCTCAGTAAATAATTTGTAATATGTATTTATGTGGAGATTCAAATTAAGATAACATATGAGTCATTTAATGACTCATGATTACACATAGTCATGGTGTTCAATTTATAGTTAATTTAGGCATATTCACAAAATTGCACATTAAAACTATTTTTTTATTTTCAGTCATGGATGTTCACGAGTTTAGTCTTATTTATCTTTAAAATATATGGAAAAACATCGTTTTCAATTCTATTTGAAAGACCAATATGTACTAAGCACCAGAAGGGCTGGTTTAACATCATGTGTAATGTTTAATTTTCTTTTAATATTAATTTTTTACTATGGAATGGATTAATTTCTAACTACTGATTAGCGTGTCGTCTAGAGTCAACAATTATAAATTATTTCTTAATTGCAGAACAGAAAAAATTGAGATAAGGGTAAGTTAACACATGATGCAAGGTTGAGGGGAGTAGACCTTAATACTGCGGATGAAATACTTAGCTAACAATAAGCTATTCAGATGTTTGGCTATGTTACACGAGCTTCTTGATGTAAAATATTTTATTTGCTTGGACATAATGAACTATAAGCACAGATGATAATGGACCATATTTTGAAAACCAGTACTGGTCTTCCCGTTTCTTTTCCCCGACCATGATCTCCGTTGTAGTATTTTGGTAGCCTATCTGTTGTCTTTTGCTCTTATAATAAGACCGTTGTAGTGTCATTTCAACTATGCCATTTTTTTACCACATCTGTCACTTTTGTTTTATTGTAGACCCATTCGTTCCTATTTTTGTCTCTTATTGTAATCTCTAACGTCGATAGTTGTATGGCTTGCTGTGTAACTTGTAGTCTTCTAGTTTGTTTTGTGATTGTCCATAGGTCATGATAGAGAGGACATATATATATAAAATATTTTGTTCTAAAACACTTAGACAATCTTCTTGTTTTCAATATTTGCTTTAATTTTATAAACTTTGCCCAGGCTAATCTTTTTCCTTTCTCTATTTCTGTTTCTATGTTTTCTTTACCTATTTATATAGTTTTTGTTAGATATGTATACATTCAGTCAAAAAAATACCGAAAATTTGTAATTTAAAAAGCTCCGGCTAAAAAAAAACTTTTTTGTATAAGTTGGTAGCACTGTCCTCAATTACTATGCCTTAAATGAGCGCGATCTATCAATCAGTTTGTTTACAGCACCTGGTTGAATCAGTACATCTCAGTAGTGCGTCATGATTTTTACAATAAACGAAAATATTGAACAAAGAGTTCGCCTTAAATTTTGTTTTGCGGGCGGAATTTCGTGTGCCGACTCGCTAAAAATGTATAAAAAGGCATATGGAGAACCAATTTTATCAAAAACACCGGCTTACGAGTGGTATAAAGCGTTCAAAAAGGGTTGAGAGATCGTCGAAGACAACCCTGGTTTTGCCGCTCTGTGGTACCCGTTTTGAGTCGATCGAGTCCATAAAACGAAGTTCGCGCAAAGAAGAGCTGAAGGTTATACCGAAAAGCGGCTATAAAAAATGTTTCGAAAACTGGAAAAAACGCTGGCGTATATATGTTGCATCTAATGGAGTCTTATTTTGAAGACGATAAAATGAATATAGATGATTAAACGAAAATTGTGTTTTATTTAATTCCCGGCATTTTTTTTAACAGAATGTATGTTGCAACCTTTTCTATACTAAATCCTCTAGCTGTTATTTCTGATCCTTCGTTTCGTTCAGGCTGACTTTCAGGCCTACCGTTCTCAATTCTTGATAGCAGTTCTGTTAATATTATTTTTATCTTCTTCCGAGTCAGCAAATATTGCAATATGTGGGACTGCACGATATCTATTGCGAAGTAACAACCCTGCGTGTGCTAGGTGTGATCTGACGTTTGCATCATACAGTTTGACATTTTTAACGGCATACGGACTCGGAACGTTTTTTCATATGGACGGTATTTGTTTTGTTTACTTCGTGAACATTTTCGTGCAGATTTTTTACGACTCTCGACGTGGATTATCTCAACAACAGTGCGTCTATCAATTCCCTTCGACTTTTAGTGACAAAGCCCACACAGATCAACTGTATCTCGTCGGTTCAATGAATTTAATCGTGGTCGTGGTTTGTTAGCGTATGAATTTAAATAAGGATGCCCAAAATTGGCTGTGGGGCCGGCCAGCAGACATCGAAGTCGTGCGCGAACTGATAAAGCAATATCGTCATGTGACTTATTGTAAAATTCAGGTATCCTTAGGCATTAGTATGGCCAGCATACATTCGATATTGCATGAAATTTTAACTGTAAAAAAGCTGTGTACGCGTTGGATCCCGTATAAGTTAAACGATCACTCAAAAACAGACTCGTGTCGATTGGCTGAAAGAAATGCTGCTCAAGAAATACAATTACAGTGATTCAAATGCCCTTTACAACATCGTTACAGATGACGAATCTTGGATTTATGCATATGAGTCCGAAAGGAACAGTGGTTAACCGTATGGATCTTCCAAGGTGAGCAAATTCAACAAAAGTCGTTCGCGTCTGAAGCACTTTGAAGTGAACGATTGCCCTTTTTTTTAGAGGATCTTAAAACAGTTAGTTTCGAATCGTACATATTTATTTGCGAGAAGTCTTCGGAAAAATTGGTCATCCACCGTATAGTCCTGACTTGGCCCCAAGCGATTTCCTTTTGTTCCCACACGTGAAGAACAAACTGCATGGCAATGATTTTTGACGCCAGAAGAGGCGATTGATGGGTTCAAAACCCATGTTTCGGAGATAGTTGATGGGAAAAATGCTATAAAAACCGGTTACAGCGTATTCAACAATGTATCAGAGAGACTATTTTTAAAAATAATAAAAAGGTTTTCATCATTAAATATTTGTTTGTTTTTTTTAGTTTTTTGCACTAGATACCATGTGACCACGCATCATCCGTGAACTTTACATGGTTTAGACACGCTTCATTTATGTTGATTCCTTTTTTTCCAATTTAATTGCTTAAAGACACATTCCAAGCCTAGTGTAAACAATCATGGAGATGTTGTAACCCCTTGTCTCACACTTCTTTCGATTGAAAACGGTTTGTTTTTCATATATTTCTAATACTGATGTTGCTTGTATATATTCTTTAATATTGGCTTTTCCAAAAATTTCAAGCATTTCACTTTATTCATATTTTTTGCATTGTTATTAAATGATTTTGGTATTATTTGAAAGCTCACAATCTCCCGCGCATTTTGATATATAATACTTGTATATTTATTTAAATATGGAGCTTACGCGCGAGCAAAAAATATTGTTAATACTGCACGAGTTCAAAACCAAATGCTGCTGAAACCGCTTGCCGAATCAATAAAGCGTGGGAAAAGGTACGATTTGAGAGTCGACGGTTCGAACGCATTTTGTAGAGTTCAAAGCCGGCTATGAAGACTTGGATTACAAACAAGGAGCTAGACGTCCAAAAGAGGTTGATCGTTAAGCCGTTCTTGAAGCCATTGAAGAGACTCCGTCATTGACATGCCGAATGTTGGCCGATGATTTCGGTTGCAGCCCTCAGACTATTGACAATTGACAAAAAGGCCACGGAAGAAGACGCGTTGGGTTCCATAAGAGTTGTTTGCTGCTCAAAACACGAAAGGGGGGAATGCTAGTCAAACTTTGTTGGATCGTCAAAATAAAACTCCGTTCTTGGCCAATCGATTGATTACGGAAGATGAAAATGGATCAGCTTCAAAAACCAGGACCCTCAACACGAATGGCGTTTACTAGACGAAAAAAACAACTGCGACAGCGAAGAAGGACTTTCGACACAAAAGGAATTTTTTGACTCGAAAGATGTCGAATTCTACCGCCTTGAGATATCATGAAGCTGCCGGAAAAGGTGGGAGGAAGTGATAAGTGTTGATGGAAAATACTTCGAATAGTTATTATAAGCTGTTTTTGTTAAAATTATTAAATAAATTGATAAAAAAGTGAAACGCTTAAAAATTTTTGGACAACCGAATAGTATAGTGTAGTGATAATCTATGCCGGCATTATCAAGTTCTTTCATTATGGCCTAATGCTCTATAGAGTCCCATCTATATTCTACCTCCAATTCGCTAACACAAACTGGCATGCGCGGAATTTTAAAGCCAATAAACTCTTTAAGTTACATATTAGCTTTCAAATTATGGGGCAAACTCTGGTAAATGAATATTCATGTATGTTAGATTTTGGATTACAATTTCATTAAACATTACTGATACCCCTTGGTTAGTAACGAATAAATCAATATACTGCAACCTAATAAAACAAAAACGACTTAGAGAAAGCCAGGCATGACCAATTATCAACTTCTTAAATAATTTTATTTATTTGAAAATTTATAATTAAAAGATTCCCCTATTGTCATGAACTGCAGTAATTTTTTTTAATATAATAGGGTATTCATAGATTGTACTAATAATTTTTTTGATTTCATATACTACATGTAACATTTCATTTTATTCTGGAAGTCTAATTGCAACGAATAAATGAAACCGATGCAGATTTTTTAATAACCTAAAAAAGAGCCATAAAAACATGTTTTGATATGTACATGATAAAAATGTTTTTCCTCGTTACGTGAACAAATTTAAGAGGACAATCAGCGACCAAGATTTTTTGTAGTGATCAACTGGAAATTACATCAACATGCTTTCTCCGTCCAATTGTTACTAATGATGAATACATTATTACGATTCAGAGAAGAATCGGCGATCAATTCAAAGCCTTTGTTTTAGCACGATAATTGCCCATGACTGTCTTTTGGTACTGGAAGGGGGCATAGTCGACACGATTTTTGAAATTCTTTAAAGAAACTTTGAGGTGTACTGTAGTAACTTAGACCTGACGTCAAAGTAATTTTTTAACAATACAATACACAATCTCACCGCAGCTAATAGACGCAGGAAGCATTACAACGCCTGAAATATCGCGACATTTTACCGCACATGCTCCACAGTCCGAACCTCGCCCATTGTAATTTCTTCCTTTTTTCGAATTTAAAACAAATCTGAAGGGACAGCGTTACAGAATCATGGGGAGGAGCAAACAGCTGTATGTCACAGGTGTCGGTAGCAAACACCTGATTTAGTAGAAAAATAATTACATCCCTTGATAGAGGGCATTCCAAGTGAAGATATATATATTATCGACGAAGTAAGATTTTCAAAATATATGCCCAATTAACCAACTGTTTTTCAGATAGAAGAATATGAAATGATTAAATCTACCTAATATTTTAATTAAAAAAAAAAATGATACTTCCAATTTTGTTACATGATACACAAATATGACGTTAAAGACAGAGGCCTTAGTTTTAAAAATCATAAACAAAACACAAATATCTTGCCAAATTGCATAATCTCAAAATTTTTCGGAAATATGATCAGAACAGAAGGCACAATTAGCCGATTATGTGATGCGAGAGTTCGTTTCAGAGACAGATAACCCAAATGCTAGGATGAACTTTCCATAAGAATGTTCCAATAATGGCGAATTTATTTTGAAATCCTAGTCTTACGTGTACATTACAACTTATTATTAATTGAATTTGAACACAACCAAAAAGTTTGATTCTATGACGTAAATTAAAATTAACGCAAACGAAAACAAGGAAGGACGTTTCTAACATGTAATAATAAAATGTTTATTTTATTTGCTTATCATTGAACTTTGGTTTATATTAGACAGAAGGTTGTTGGAATACGCTGTTATTTTTTGCGAATTAATATTGTTTAGTCTATTGATAATAATTAATCCATAAACAAACTACTGTTAATTAATAAATGTAACATCAAAATAACACGCATATTCTGGTCAGATAACATTTAGAAATCAAGAAAGTAAATATACAGGGTTGTCCAATTTCGATAGCTATTCTTTAGAAAATACTAGAATAGGTCAAAGTTATTGTAGTTTGCTGTATAAAATAATACCTCAAAACGCTTTGTTTAGTAGATAGAGGATGTTGAAGTTTGGGTTTATTAAAGATGTTCTTTGATATCTACAGAATGGTGATATTCATAAAGAACAAATTGATGTGTGTACTTCATGAGTCACTTGCAACATTTAGTTAATTTGCTTACTTACTATTTGTTTCTCAGTCCATAAAGAGCTTTAACCTCTTTTATCAAATTACCAGATCCTCTTTTATAGGGGGTAGTAACTGTAGCCCTTAACTCTTTTTAAACACGTTCTCAAGAATATCTTCTTTGGATACTGCAGATAGGACTCCGTCCTATTTTATAATTGCTTCTAAAGACTCTTAATCTTACCTACGACTATTTTTCATTCTGTCTCACTCTTCATCTTTTAATTCTAATTTTACATTCCAATCTCTCAAATTACTTCCCATAGTATAAAATTGTAACATCTACATTAACTGTAGCGGTTTTTAAGTTTAGTAAAAATACATAAAGATATTTCAGTTTTTTATAAGCTAAGAGCGTTGTGAAGTATTTGTAACAGAAGCATAATGAAACTGGCAGAACAATTTAAATAGCAATAATAAGCAAATTAAAAGCAAAACATAAGTAATTGATATTGGTCATTACATGATTTACTTTTAGTTCACCCTTATTCACTATTGTTAAGTATTTTTTATTTAGACAGTGTTACTGCAAGAATTTTTGGGGCTAGAAATAATTAATATACTATGAGATTGGTGCAAAAATAAATGAGTTTTTTTTTTATAAAATTTGATGGAAAAATTTTGGGAAAAAATTATTTAACTTTGTTTTTGTAATATAGCATTTTAAAGAGCACAATTCGCTTTACTTATTTATGCAATTCTTTTTGTTATAACTGTCAGGCTGTCTAAATAATGATGGAAAGAAAGCACATTCAAGCAATTTTATTGTAGGAGTTCAAATTTGAGACATAAAGCAGCAGAAACTGCTCACAATATTAACAAAGCATTTGGCCAGAAGACCATCAGTAAACGTACAGCACAATATAGGTTCCAAAAGTTTCGTCAATGGGATGAAAGCTTTCAAGATGAAGAGGGTCGTGGATGTCCTTCTGCAAGTGAGAATGATGACTTGAGGGCCACCCACGCAAAACAACGCGAGGGATTGGAGAAGAACTCAACTTTAACCATTCAACAGTTGTTCGATATTTGGACCAAATAGGAAAATCAAAAAAGCTCGACAAAATGGGCGCCTCGCGGCCTGAACAAAAATAAAAAAAATTTGATGATAAGAACTCTGCCCTTCTTCTTCGCAAAAAAATTATCCATTTTTTGATCGCATTGTAACATGCGACGAGAGATGGATGCTATACGACAACTGACGGCGTTCAGCATAGTGCCTGGACAGAGATGAAGCATAAAAGCACTTCCCCAAACCAAAGCAGCATCAAAAGAAGATAATGGTTACTGTTTAGTGGTCGGCAGGTGGAGTCCTTCACTACAGATTTTTGAAACCTGGCGAAACAGAAAATCGACATACCAAAAACTGCAAAATTTATGAGCGGCATTGGTCAATCGAAAGGGAGCAATTATTCTCCACGATAACGCCAGGCTACATGTCTCACAAATGCCTCCACAAGAATTGAACAAACTGAGATATAAAACTCTACCTAGCCCAGTTTATTCACCAGACCTTTCTACCACCGATCAGCAGTTTTTTAAGCACCTAGACAATTTCCTGCAGAAGTTCTTCAACAACCAAGTCGAAGCCCAAAACATCTTCGAAGAGTTTATCGGTTCTAGAACCCCAAAATTTGATGCTACCGGAATGAATAGACTTGTTTCTTGTTACCAAAAATGTACGTAATCTAATTGTTCTTATTTTGATTAAATAAATTAAATCTAATCTGAAATATAATGTTTTGAGTTTAATAATTAGAAACCTCAATTATTTTTGAACCAAACTCATACTAATCTTACGTCAATTGTGAATAGTTTTACCACACTAATTCAAGATCAAAAACTTAACACACGACTAATACTTATCATTGTATTACACAATTTCTTATGTGATATAATACTAACACAAATTAAAGAAACTTAAAAGGAATTAACAATCATCTTTTAGATTAAAACATGTATTTGAGCATAATCTTGGCCAATGTGTACAGAAATTACCCTTAAACGTAAAACGTGCAAACCAATATTTATATAAATAAGGTTTTATAGCAAGTAATTTAGTACAGTTCCTGTTATACAAATTTAGTTAAGATTGCTAAATTAAACAATGACGTCAAATCATGACTGAGCTTCAAGTTATTACGAGGGTTATCTCAATAGTAAATCTACCTGGTGCAACTCAGCTGTATGTCAAGAAAACTGGTTAAGATTTTCATAATAACGATGCAGCTCAGACGCTTCGCGTGGAAGTACGACCTGCAAATTGAAATGCTCTCTTATGTTTGTCCTCACTACCCGGTCGCCACGGACTATTTCTGCTACGGAGCAATGTAGCAAGCACCACGCCTTAGACAACCGCATTATTATCACTTGTTCGAAATGAACACAGGTATCAATTATTTTTAGCGACTGAGAAGGCTACTCGCTAGACATCTGTATCGCCGAAATAAACTCAGGTCCGTATACACCGCAGTCGCGCGCCTCAACCTCGCGGCCACGCTGATGCTTAAGATTTTCATAATGGTATATTTTTGAGTTTTGTTATTTTTCTACAAACTTGCCATTTAAATCAAAACATTTTGTTATGTTCTACACATTTTAAGCCGCTACTAAAAATCTTGGTATCTTGGCTGAGAAAAAAAAACTACAGCCCTGCAGTTCGTCCTTATTGAACTGTGATTGATTAAATATTTCTTTAATTGCGGAAAGATGTGGAAGTAGTTCGGTACCGAGTCCGGCGGATATGAAGGATGTGGAAATCCTGTTCATCCGAAAGATCGAAGAAATTCCTGCGTATTTGAGTTTAACATGAGTGAATGCTATGGATAAAGAAAATGTTTCTGTTTTGTTTAGAAAGCCCTTGTTAACAACAAATGGGAGTACATAATCTTTCAGTATTTGACAGTATGTCGTCATACTTTTCAGCATATATAGAATTAAAAGAAAAACGCGATCAACTCAAAATATTGTCCAATGATTTTGCCAATCGAAGATGCAGTTTTTTTGCGGGTTCACGCCATATTCTGTCTTTTACACTCAGGGTGAAATAATGTATCCAGATTTCATTTACTGTCGCAACCCTTCAATTATGGTGGGTCCTTCATTTACATAATACGTTAAGAAGTCGAGAGTTGCGTTTTGTGGTCGTGATAGCAAAGACTACTTCCTTCATGAAAACTCGGCCCATCTCAAATAATTCGATCCATTGTTACTGTGCTGTAATTTGTTGCATTCACTTGTATACATACTTCGCTAAGTCAAACGTCGGTCGATGTCTAAGAGCTCGCGAACTTGAGCACATCTTAGACATTATGCTATCAGATGGCCGACCTTGTCGCTTTTTGTCATCAATATTTGTTCGTCTTTCCAGAAACAATTTCCTCCAACGTCGTACATATTTGTCCTAGCGCCATATACATTACTTATCGCAACATGAATTTCACTAGCAGACTTATTCTGGGCACTTAAAAAAAATGAATAATAGCACGTACTACATTAGCGCTTGTATCAGTACCTCAATGTTTACTGACAAGTCACATTGCTCGGTGTGTTTCGTTTACAATAAAATGTATAGTGCTACCAGAAACTATACGTTCCGTCATTTTTATGTCATGTTTATATGCGGCAGAGATAATTCTAGTACATTAGCTTTGTATATAAAATTATAAATAATTATGTATTTTCAATCAATAATAAAGAGAAATTAAAGAAAGTTTCCTGATTTTTAAAGATTGCTCCTTAAATAACTTATTACGAATATAAGTGACTTATCTTGACAATTATTAGTTGCCAATTCAAAAATAAGTAATTAGAATAGATACATTTATTACATAAAAAATAAGGGTAAATAATTGAATCACAAATAAAACTGCAAAAATAAAGAGAAAGCCGCTTGTTTAAAAACCGAACAAAACTGAAAAATAAATGAATAAAAACACAGAGTGACATGTCGAAAGGAGCCGCGGTGGCTCGGTTGTCAAGATCATCGTTCCTCTGTCATCAAGCTGGTGTGGGCGAGTTCGAGTCTCCCTGAACCCATGCGTGTGTGTGAAGTCCTAATTTAAGGTGCATATTAGTGCGCCAATAATAATAATTAAAAAAACATGTGGAAATATCAAGTGCGCAAATGAATTCTTGACCTTTTTTGAGAAAAATTAGCGTTCATTTATATAAACTTACAAATACTTCATACAACAAGTAAACTTCAGCAGCATCTATACGTTTTTTTCTACCCTATACACAGCTGACGAATCATATTATTAGTAAAAGGATGCTAATTTAGAGTTTATAAAGCTGATAATTTCTTTCATGGCCTTTTCTTCAGACCCGAGCAATAAGCCAGATGTGGTAAAATTCCCCAGCTTGCTCTTAGTACCTTTTAGGCTATCGAGCACCAGAATGACCAGTCTAATCCCGTTACCTTCAAAAATCTCTTGTGCTCGATTTTGCCACTCAAAAGAAAAATTTGATGTTTCCAACATAAAGTAAAATTTCTACTTTGTTTTAATAATTCACAATCACATCGTCCAAGTCCTATCACATGTATAACAGAAATTTTTTGCCATAATATAAATTCTTTTTGTATTTCCAAATATTAATTTATGCAAAAACTATTACTATTGTCTTTAATAATAAAGAGCCATGTCTTAATGTTTCGATTTGTGTCAATTTTAAGCATATCCGAAATAAACAGCCCTCTTTTTGAATTTCGTCCAGCCAAGCTAATTCTGTTCCGAGTTTGACATTAATTTTCGGTCAGCACTTTCTTCAAGTTAAACTTTTCATACTGTAACCTCTGGAATAATATTTTACATGTGCTAGAAGTTACAGCACCTTTTGCTATTGTCTCAAAAATAATTTTCTTTGCAATGGCCGCATTAAAATGTAAAAAATAAGTGCTGCTTAATATATTGCAGGTTATACCAGCTACATATTCTGGTTTTATTGTTTATTGTATTGGTACTATAAAACTCTAAAATTGCAAACGTTATAAATGATTTAACATTAAGAATTAATTTAAACACAATAAAATAATATAAGATGAGAAAAATAGACAATATTACAAATAAGTGTATCATTAAGATGTTACAACGTCCACAGAGAACATAACAAAAAATCGAAACAAATAAATTGACGAAACGTGTCATAAATTCGAGAGCACGACAGCCGCGACGGAAAGGCTTCGGCCTGCCAGACTAACGCGCGGCGGGCCCTGGGTTCGACTCCCAGGTCAAAAATAACGGCAAACATCGACTGCTCTCCGGCCATCATACAAACACCTTTGGCGGTCGTAAAGTACATTCTCCTTCTTCTAACGGGTCAGACTAGCCACCTGCCCGGGATACGCCCAACATGGCTCATAGTACTACACGAATGTGTAGTTAGAAACAGGCTAATAGCCTATATAAGAGTAGAAGAACAAGAAGAAGAAGTGTCATAAATTCGAAACTGAAGGACGTAAAAAATCAACTGGTTTTATCTGTGTAAAGAAGATATAATACACACTTGAGAGCAAAACAATCGACTCTCGTCTCTTGTTTCAGTCTAAGGAAAATGAAAATAAAAACATTAACGTGCAAAGAGTATCTTTATTATTGAGCTTTAAAAAACTGTTGCTATTGCATTTATCGGATGACGCATTCAAAAAAATATGCCCCACGAACGGGGTTTATAAATCTTGTTAATTGAAACACGCATGCCCGATGACTGTGATTGGCCTACAGTACGCTTGCAATCCGGTAATTCATCTGTCACTTATCCGAAGTTGACGTAAATGCTCGAGTAATTCGCACACAGTCGCCGAAGAAGTCAATCAGCTGTGTCGAGAGTGTGGCATCGGTACCGGGAAACCGGTGGCTACGTCCGCCGGCAAGGGCGATTTCTTGTCTAAATATCCCTCAGAAATCGCCAGCGCTTGGACAGTGGGAAGAAGACTGAAGGCGGCCAACCTGACCTCAAAAAAAGGGTCCTAAGTTGACTGGAGTCCAAAAGCAAAGGCAACTAAAATTTGCTCGCGAACATTTTGATTGGAACCTCGGTCATTGAGTCAGGAGTCAGATAATATTCACCAAGAAGTCCAGGATGTGTCTACATGGCAACGACAGGAAATGTCGGTTCTGTAGAAGGCCAAGGGAGCTATTTGCTCATTACTGTATTCAAGAAACAGTCGCTTATGGAGATGGCACTTGCATGTTCTCGGCGGGCCTTTCCATGCACAGAAAAACTGAGTTGGTTTTCGTGCCAAGTGAAGGATGCGGAAGAGGTTTAACAACGGACCGCTACATCAGAGATATTCTGGAGAAACATGTTGTTACGTTTGCGGGATTTATTAGTGAGGACTTCATGTTAATGCATGACAATGCGCGAGTGACAACTACCTGGCTGACGTCGGTATACCGAAAATAGACTGGCCTCTGTGAAGTCCAGACTTTTAATTCAATTGAGCATGCTTGGGATTAGCTTAAGCGAAGAGTCCGGGCCAGATATCTTGCACCAGGTAGCGTGATGGAACTTAAAGCGGCGTTGATTGAAGAGTAAGAATCAATCCCTCAAGACAGTATAGGAAGTCATCCGATCCATGTGTAATCGCTTGAAAAGTGCAATTAGAAGTAGCGGTGGCAACACCATGTATTGAAAAAATTATTAAATTAATTTCTACTGAGGTTTTATTTTTTCCCTTTCAACTCTTTTATGTTACACATAAGAATATTCTTAGGTCCATAACTTTGTCAGAACAAGTCCGATTTTTATAAAGTAGTACCATTTGAAACCAGTTTCTAAACTTTCAAACCGTACAGATGAACTTTACTCAGAACGCTGTCGGAGTGAATACTCATTCCCTCAAAACTGGAGCATGTTGCTGAGTCGACTGTTTTGTTCTCAAGTGTATATATAATTTTTAAAGGAGTTAAAAGAAGAAAAATGATTGCAAATAAAAATTAATCTTAGTTAAATGCACAGATCTTAATACTAAATACACATTAAAGATATCGATAGCAAAGCGCAACAAAAACAGAAAATATAGTACTAAATGGGCAACGGATGTAAAATAAAAAATATATCATAATTTCCTTTTTAAAGATTAATGTTTTATGGTTGCAAATCATTTTGACACCAATTAATTGTTTAGCAGTTGTTTATACACAAATGTTTCAAGTAAGTATATAAAATAAACAAAATTGGAATTCGTCTATGATTCAATTCATTTTTTTGGGAAGCAGAAACAGAGAAAGAAGGATTTTGCCTATAATAGTTTATTTGTTCTTTATACAAAACCGTTTCACTTTGAGCAAATGAATTACGCCCATTTCTGTAGCAATTAGAAAAAAAAATTGTTACACCTGCATGGGTCTGTTTTTAAAAAGAAATCGATTGCAGAAACCCCATCCCGATATCTCTAACCGCTTTGGAGATACAAGCCAAGTCATTTTTGCTCGATTTCTATAGTGACATAACTTCGTTGTTTATGAATATTTTTTAAAACCGTAAAAACATTTTTCACGCAGATTCTTATGCGAATTCGGTTAAAATTATTTTGTTACTTGTTACGTGTTTTAAGATATGAAATAAACTTGGCTATGTAACCAAAAAATTGATTATTTTTTGAGCTCCCAAAATATACAGTTTGTTAGCTTTATTTTCAACATTGTGACATTTTATAGCCATTTCATTAATATACTTAAATTTTTATGGATATCCCCCCTAATATAGCAAAGTTCCCATAACGTATGAAAACAAGTTAAAAATAAAAATAAAATATTTCTAACATTTTGTTTTTATATTATAAATGTGAAAAACTGTTAACAATTAAAAAAATGTGTAAGTATTTTGAAAATCAGACATGGTAAAGTGCTACCTAAAAGCAGGAGAAAAGTCACAGAAGGCCGCAAATTTATATCCAAAAAGGTGGAAGTTACGTGGGCAGTCTAAAAAGTTTTAATCCTCAACATGAAGATGGCCCTACTCGTCAAAACTATTCTGCTACTACAATCGCATATGCTTTGAAAGATAACTAAAAATTTCAGCCATTTAGGATGCTTAGTTGTTGTTTGACAGTCGTTTGTATCAGTCGACGTCAGTGCTTCTGTAAAAATAGAAAAAATCGAATACCATGCCGTAATTAAGTACTTGCATTTGAAAGGAAATACGCCCATGTAAATTAAAGCCGAGTTAGATGCCATTTACGGGGATTTTTCCCTATCATTTGCCACCGTGAAAACATGGACAGCTGAATTTAAACGTGGTTGTACCAGCTTCGCTGATGAACGTTCAAAGCGGCCAACCACTACGATCTCCACCGATAACATCGAAAAAGTACACATGGTATACATGGTAATGGACGACCATCGAATCAAGGTTAGAGAGATAGCAGAGGTTGTAAGCAATTTGAGGTAACTCGACGAGTTATTTCCAAATATGTAGTCGGGAGTTCACATAGACTAGCTAACTGCATAGGAGTTTCATCATTTTTTTTCAAACCGAAAATGTTAAGTATTCTTTTAACAAATGCTAATACAAATGATAATTTATAATAATATGATAATCAAGACATGTTTTTTCTTGTTCAGGTAATGGGGGTAACACAGGTAGTTAGACAAAATAATGTGGGTCGTTGCAATAGTTCATTTCATTTTGCATAATGAATTACATATGAAAAACTTCTTGTATAAAATTGAAGAAGAATCAAACAGATCAAGGACGAAAATTGGAAGAATATATATATAATGCAAAAAGCGCGCCATATCGGTAGAAAGGTGACAGCGTACTAATTTTTGAGTACCCTGAAGAAATAAAAACCATTAAAGGCGGATACTACGTCTTCGAAAGGTTCTAAAACGTGTTCTTCCACTATAAAAACGCACCCAAGCCATATTTGAGTAAAAATTCTTTTGCTCCACTCTATTTTCCTAGTCTAGCTCCCTTAAATTACCCGAAACAAAACTTTTCTGGTCAAAAAATTGAGCTAAAGGTAATGAATAAATATTTTTAAGGTCTTACAGAACACCCATTTTTACGAAGAAATTGCAAATCTGAAGAAACTGTAAGACAAGTGTGTTGAACTTCGGTCAACTTTGATAATGGTTTCTACGAGAGCCGAAATTTTGAATGACCTAAATTAGAAGTATCAAGAGAGCCTAAGGGGCATCCTCTGATTTATGTGATCAGAGGAAGCATAATAAATAAGTTACATAAGTAGATAACGACACCATATCGTAGTAGGCCTATCTAAGAGAATAGGAAAATATTTAACAACAAATGAAAGCAATACCAGAAATATTGTTAGAAAAAAATAGTCATTGAGGTGCTTATATAATTTTATGTTGAAGAAAATGGATATTGAACGAGAGTAATCAAGGAAATAAAAAAATGGATAAATAAAACAAAAGTAACTGTAGTGAAGAAAAACAACAAAAAATATTAAAGGTAGAATTGGCGATATCGAAAGAATAAACGTCCCAGTGTCATCTAACACAGTGAGGCGTGAATTGCATAAAATGGGTACCCATGGGTGTGTTGTTATTGCCAAGCCCTCAATAATAGACACGAATGCTCAAAGGCGACGTGCATGGTAAAATGTCTACAAAAACTGGACGTTTGAGGACTGGGAACATGTCGTTTGGTCGGACAAGTCACCCTTTACCCTCTTCCCCCTACTAGACGCGTGTTTGTCTGGCATATGATATGGTCTGAAGCATATGATATGATATTATATATTATTATTTCGGGCACTATTTAATGGTATTCGGCAGCCCCTCTTGTCATACTACACAGTTAGGTTACAGCAGCAGTGTATAGAGAACTTTTAGGTAACCAGGTCTACCCAAGTGTGCAAACTTTATTTCCAAGCGGAAATGCTATATTCCAGGATGATAATGCCCCCACTCAAACAGCTGGCCTTGTTCAAGAGCATGCTATGCTGATGAGGTTTTCCATCTTCCCTGGACCGCCCAGTCTCCAGACTTGAATATCATCAAACTTCTGTGGGCTGTTTTGGAAAATCTGGTTAGGCGTCGATTTCCACCTCCGTCTCTACCTGAACTGGAGGCTGTACTTGATGCAGAATGGCTTCAAATTCCACTCACCACTATTTAGGACTCGTATCGGTCTATTCTGCCCAAAATTAAAGTTGGACCAACACCGTATTAATACAAGATGTTCCGATTTCTACAAGTGTTTCCATTATTTTGTTCAATATCTGTAGAAGCTACCTTAAAAACATTTGGTTCGAATATCATATCACTCGATATAAAGATAAAGACAGAAGGCGACATTGATTGGCCAGCATATTCACCGGATCTGAATCCTTGTGACTACATTATGAGGTTTAATCAAGAATATTGTGTATCATTTCAGTCGAGGATCTCCAAAAAAAACATCAACTAAGCTATGTACATCGGTTTCATAGATATTGAAAAGGCGTTTAACAAGGTGAACATGGTAAACTACAACAACTTCTTCTTATGACGGATATAGATTGGAAATATGTGAGAATAATTAGTAACTTATATTGGGGGCAGAGGGCCATTATAAAAGGCAGCAAAAAAAAAGATGAAATTAAGATATGTCGTGTAGTAAGACAGGATTGTATTTTATCTTCACTTCAGTTCAACATCTACAGCAAACCTATCTTCAAAGAAACCTTGGATGAACAAAATTGCTGAATTATTATAAATGAAATAGTAAATAATGTAAGATATGCAGATGATACAATCCTGTTAGCAAGCAATGATTTACAACATTTGCTTGAAAAAGTAAAAGATTATGTGTAACAATTACGGATTGAAAATAAACTTAAATAAGACCAAATGGATGGTAATTACAAATATCTTAATATAGGCATACAAATACCTTGGAACCTGGCTAGAATAAACAGTTGATTAAACAATGGAGATAAGAACTTGAACAAAAACATCCAGATTTTGTTTGGTAAAATTAAAGAAATTCCCCTATATTTGGAACATCAACATTGAGCTGCTAATGCAAATGATTTGCTGTTGTGTGTTTACTATTTTGCTTTATGGGGTAGAGGATTAAGAAATATCATTTGGACAAATTACAAGCATTTGAAATGTGGCTTGGATGGAAAGAATAATTAATAGAGAAGTTCTGTGGGTGTAAAATCATATATACAATAAAAGGAGACCGTTTGAGCACTCAGGCCATATGAGAAGTTCCAAATATGAACTGCACTAACTCATAATGCTGAATAATCTTACGAGATTGGTTTAATTGCAGTAGCAGAAACTATTCTGACAAAAACACGTATAGCAATAATAGCCAAGCTCCTGTTAGAATTATTCGTTATGTGAAACAAAGTAAACTCGTTCCAATAAGATGCCCATAGCCTTCTTCTAACTCGCAAACTTTCATTCATCACCAAAAATTATATCATTAAGTATTTCAATGATTTCTGATCATGCATTTTAGGTGTTTGTTCTTTTTACTTGTATTACTCTTACCCAAGTCAAATAATTTCAAAAAAATAACATGGGTTGTTCAATATAGGCAAAATTCTCTCATGAATTTCCTTTGTTACCCTTTTAAAAAAAAAGTATTGTATCACACCACACATTAAAATTTGATCAATTTTGCACTGTTATTCAAGGCATTTATGTTTGACCAACTGTTAAACAACCAATTAGTGTTAAAATGATTAATTTGTGACCACAGAATATTCATCAATAACAAAAAATTTCTTTGACCACATGTACATTGTCGTTGCTGACCATTTTGAATATACAAACTGACATTTGAAATTCTGCAGATTAATTAAATAAGTACTTACAACAGCAACATCTTCAATGAATTCATGAATAGTTTATCAATCCTTAGTTAAGTAAATTGCTCACAAAACATTCAACGTAATCAAATCATAGCCATTGTTTTTAGCTGAAGTTTCCAATTAAGTTACTTTGAGCTGTACAATAATAGCTATATGATGTTATGTAAAGTCCACATGGAGTGCCTGTAGGATTTTGTTGTTGAAATGAGGAGACAGGTTAAGGCTCTTATATATTCTCGATAGAAAATAGTGATTTAACGTGAAATAATTATAAGGTGGTGAGTGAATTAACAAAACAAGTAATAGAAAAATATAGTCTAGCAGAACTGAAGATAAGAAAAGGATGAGAGAGTCGTTTGTGATAAGCGCGATCACGGACATTGACCATCTGTGTGTAAATAACGAGCAGGGGCGGACTAAGAAATTTAAGTTTAACGAATCGAAATTTTTAAAAATCGAAATCAAATTAATAATTGAATCATAAATTAAAAATCAATAAATTATTAATTAAAAGAAAGTTTAAAACTGATTTAAAGGAAACGGGATAAAAGTAAGGGGAAAACTTCGGAAGAGTACCGAAAAAAGGGACGACAACCTCCGAGGAGTAGATCCGTGTAGGCCCCTGATCGTGTCGTACATATATATAAAATAAAACAAAATGGCGAAAAATAAAGAAATCGCGCTGGCAGACATTATGAATAAACTGCTACAAGTAGAAAAAAAATCGATACGACAAATAAAAACATGAACAAACAAACAAAGCACATAAAGAAACTAGAGGAAACCATAAAATACCAGGGAAAGAAGATAGAAAAACTGGAAAACGAATTAAGAGAAAAAAAAACAATAAATTTTGGAATCCCAGAAAACATAGAGGAAAATTTAACAACCCTAAAAAGAAAAGTAATGGAGATTTTAAAGAAGAATGTGGAGATACAAATACAAGAAAACGAAATTGATTTCATCAATAGAATTGGAGAACGTAAAGGAAACGTAAACAGACCAACAAAAGTGGGGAATAACAACAATATTGAAAAAAATGGGAAATAACGAGAAACACAAAGAAATTGGCAGGAACAAAAATAGGAATATCTGAAGATCTAGATAAAAAGACAAGAGAAATGAAGAAACAACTACTCCCATATATGATGGATGCCAGAAAAAAGGACAAAGAGCGATAATAAAAAAGATAAGCTAATAATAAATGGTGAAGAGTGGAAGGTTGAAAACTTAACAGAAAAAGAGGAGGAAAGCGAGGAAGAAATAGGAAACAAGGAAGCAGAAGAACAAAGGAAAAAAGATGGATCCTCAGAAGAAGAAATTAGTCCATCCCAAGGCGTAATACCAAAAAAGAAAAACTGGGAACAAACAATACTAGCATCCTTCCAGGAAGGAACGTCAAGAGCCAAAGAAGAAGACTTCAATAAAACACTAAGAAACATTATAAGAACGAACAGAAACCAGCATTTCCCAAAAAACTAACAGGAAATGAAAACCGGGTAGAAATAAAAAAAGACGACGACAAAAGGCAAAGAAAAAGGGCAAATGAGAATAACAACCAAGAAGATAACAGAACAGGGAGAAAGTAAAGGAAACAAAGCAGAAAAAATAGGAATAGGAACATGGAATACAAATACAATTAAAGGGAAAGAGATAGAAATTACACAAGAAATGAACGACAACAAAATACAAATAATGGGACTGAGCGAAACAAAGTGGAAAGGAAAAGGAAACAAAAGATTAACAAACAAACATGTAATATACTATACCGGAGTTGACATAGAAAAGAGAGCAAACGAAGGGGTGGGAATACTTATAACAAAAGAACTAAACAAACGAATAATAAAATGGAAAGTAGTACATTCAAGAATAGTACTAATCACAATAAAGCTCCAACAGAATATAAACTTTACATAAATATATGGACCAATAGAAGGTACACCAAAAGAGGAAGTGGAGGAATTCTACAACAAACTGCAAGAAACCCTGGATGAAGCAAAAGAGGAGACAGAACCAACCATAATAATGGGTGATTGGAATGCGAGAGTTGGGAACGACCAAAACAGGGGAATGGGATGTATGGAGAACAAACTCTAAACCAAAATGGAGAGAAAATGATCGAGTTCTGTCAGAGAAATGACCTGCTGATAGGAAATACAATATGGGAACAAGAACTGGAAGATAAATACACCTTTGTTGCTGAAGAACGCAATGCGAAAAGCTTGATAGATTATATAGTATTCACGCAAACCCTAAGAGGGGCAGTATTGGACATAGAAACGAGAAAAGAGGCGGAAATAGGAACAAACCATAGGCTAGTAGTAGCAAAACTAAGAGAAACAGTAAACAAGAGCGAAGAAGTAATGTACAGCAGAATAGCATTATATAAATTAAAAGAACCAGAAAGATAAGATGAATACCAAGATAAGACCAATAAGCGATTTTGTAAACTAATAAACGAAAAAGAGAGAAGACCTGGAAACAAAATGGAGAAAATTTAAAGAAATAATTTTAGAGGTAGTGGAAGAGGTATGTGGAAGAAGAAACGTCAACAAAAACCTAAAAAGAACAAGATGGTGGACTAAAGAGATAAAAGAAAGATAAAGAAAATACAAAGGAAAAAGAAATACGGTTAAACAAGAAATCAAAAAAGCGAAAAAGAATAGCTGGAAAGAGTTTGGACAAGAATTAAATGACAAACACAAAGTGGATTCAAGAAAGTTCTGGACAATAGTGAAAAGAGTAAGAGGGACTAAAAGAAAAGAAACAAAGCTATAAAAAATAAACAACAGGAACTCAAAGTGGAAATAATAGAAATATTGGAAGCATGGAAAGAGTTTTACACAGAAAAATTTGAAGGAGAATTAACAGATGAAAACGGAGAAGAAGAGGACGCAATAAAAATATCGGAGATAACTAGGGAAGAACTACAGGAAGCGATCAAACAGATCAAAATAGGAAAAGCGAGCGGAGAGGACGAAATAGCATCAGAAATGCTTAAATACTTAGGGGAAGATGGGATAAAATGGCTACACGAAATGTTAAAAGAAGCATGGAAATCGAAGAAAATCCCCAGAGACTGAGAAACAAATTTAATAATACCTATACATAAAAAGGAAGAGACAACAAACTGTGAAAACTACAGAGCGATATGCTTAGCACAAACCACACTAAAACTATACACAAGAATATCGGAAAAAAGGCTGAGAATATATGTAGAACACAAAATAGAAGAAGAACAAATGGCATTTAAAACAGGAAGACAAACAAATAACATTTATATACTAAAAACGCTAATAGAAGAAGCAATAGAAAAAGATAAGAGCTGTACCTCATTTTCATCGATTTAAAGGCAGCGTTTGACACAGTGCACAGACAGACAGTATGGAATAGCCTGGAAGAATTAGAAGTGCCGAAACAATTGATCCAAATAGTAAAAAGCACGTTCAAAACAGTAAGAGGGAAAGTACAAATTGTAGGACAACGCTCAGAAGAATTCGAAATGAGGAAAGGAATAAAACAAGGGGACAGCCTAAGCCCACTCCTATTCTTGATAATAATGGACAGAATAGTAAAACAAACTAAGAAAAAAGAAGACCTGAAAACAACAGTAGGATACAATAAACTAGAACCCATACAAATAAGCAGCTTACTAATATATGCAGACGATGTAGTACTGACAGCGGAATCACGAAAGAAAATGCAGGATCTATTAAATATCTGGGTAAAAGAAATAGAAGAAATGAAAATGGAAGTAAGCAACAATAAAACAAAACTGATGGTAATAAATGAAAAACAGGTAGAGAATAAAAACAAAGAAATAAAAAGCAAAAACACAATTCTAGAAAAAGTAACAACATTCAATTATCTAGGTACAATACTGACAAACGACGGGAAAATAGATTCAGAAATAACAAATCGATCTAATAAATCAACAAAGCTATATTACGCACTCAACCATGTACTAGGACACAAAGAAATAGACACAATTACAAATGCAGCGGAGAATTGGACACTGACGAAAAAACATGAAGGGAAGATAAACGCGATGGAAATGAAACACATAAGAAAAATAACAAGGAAAACAAAATGGGATCAAGTCAGAAACGAAATATTAAGGAAAGAAATAGAACAAACACAAATACTAGAAAAAATTAAAGAAAAATAGCTGTTATGGTAGGGCCATGTCACAAGAATGAATAATAACCGATTGACGAAAAGAATAATGGAAGGAGGGAAACCAAGAAATAAGAAGAGAGGAAGACCAAGAAAAAATGGATAGACCAGATAGTAGAATATGGAAAAAATAAAGGGAAAACAAGAGAGGAGATGAATATACTGGCAAGGAAAGGAGGGTATGGAAGAAATGGATTAAGGAGGACCATGACTTGAAAGGGCATGAAGGAAACGAGAAAGAAAAGAAGAAGTAAAGTCCACATAAGTAACGGCTTGACTTGACTTAACTTTTGCTATTCAAACTTGAAAAGATTGAGCAATGAAGGTGCAATGAAATTATTTATCAATATGGATGTAGCAGAGCCATTCAACCTTCAGCAAGCCAAAAATGGTAGAACATTTATTTGTTAGACACAACAACAAAGGCGTGCATGCCAGGCACCATTTATGCACTGAAATTACTCAACAGCTACGCATACCATTCCATAATTCTGCCACCTTAAAATCACAACTTCAATAGGCTGCATTACTGATTAATGTAAAATAATAGGTAGTTCATTAAAGCTAACATTTCTAACTCATTTAATTGCAAAATATTGGCATAATAAATTGAAGATGTCGAGTAGAAAGTAGAGGAGTTTCTCTTTGATGCAGATTTTAATTGTGGCCATTAGCACTAATTCATTTAGAAGCAACCATTACAGATCATGCAGAATCTATTAAAACTCGGCATGCTCTTTCTACACCAATAAAAACTCAAAATAACTTAATTACAGGAATGAAAGAAAATTGCAGTAACAGCTTACATATGTGAAGTAAGTTCAGTAACAGGTCTGCAGTAATTAAAGAAAAGCAAAATGCACTGTTAAGTCTTCTTCCGGTAAACAAGTTCTCTAAAGCACTTTAGATGTTTTATGCAAAACAAAAAGAAATCAATATGACAGGCCTTTTTTAAATGCAAAAACATGGGAAAGAATAGAAGCTGAATAGTTGCTGTTTTCTTCTTAAAGAGGACGTGTTTTAAACATTTCTTAGTGCATCTGTATAAGTAAATCTTAATTAAATGCCATATTGTAATCACATTACCTTTCCTCTGGATGATCACTCTGAGCAGAGGCTTAGCATTGACAAGGGCTCTCCGCAAGTTGTCGTCGTTGTTAATGGGCAGCAAATCCTGATCACTGGGGTCTATGTAGGAAACGAGAAAGGTAATGTCTTTGAGTCGGTGCAAGCGCTCCAGCAACGACCGGAAGTCCTCGAACTTGGCCTGCGGGTCCCGCTCGATGGAGAACCTGCGGAACTCCGCATCGAACTGCAAACAAGTTAAGATAAGCCGTCAGCAAGCGTCGGCTGCGCCTGAAAATTTCGAAACTACACGCCGCCTAATGATTCATGCTCTCTTTCCTAAACAGGTGTAGAAAGCAATTAACATAATTGCGAGGTGCTGCTAATTAGGGTAATGAACTTTGCGGCCCTAGGGGAGCTACTGCGGGCCCCAGGATGCCGGGGTGGCGGCGCCTCACTGGCGTGCGGCTCGGCCGGGCCAGTATTTACTCACTTTGCTTTTCACTTCAACGACGTTGCTGTCAATCACAGCAGCTCTCATGACGATTTTGTTTTTGGACATGGCTGTTTGCTGCAGAGGACGCGCGAAACTCAGTTGCACTCACTCTCCGACATTAAACCGCGCGGTGTTGTTGCAAATAAAGGTAAACTAACTTAAAAGCGATGAGTAAACTCCAGCTTATTTACGTTTGTACCTCATTCTTCGGATGATAGTCATCCCAGCGCAGTGCCAGTCGTACCAACGCGAAAACTGCCAAGTACCCGAGAAACGGTTGGCATTGCAACGCCTCGCGGTGCGGCCGGTGAAAGAGAGCGCTATGATATTGCAAAAACATAACCTGCGATTGGTAGTATTTTTGATTCGGAAATGTCTAATTCGAAGAAGAAAATGAAAAATGACCAGGAAAAGACAAACCCGTGCTTAAATGAGCAGTCCCTTACATACAAATGTTTGGATCAAAATGGTTATAAGAGAGAACTGTGCGAAATGCAAATAAATAATTACAAGTTGTGTAAAACGTTTTGGGTAAGTTTAAATTTGTTTTAATTAAATTTGAATGTACATCCAAAATATTTACTTAATAGATTCTGATTATATAGAAGATTTTGAGTCTGCTACTATTAGAAAAAATTTAGTTTTTCATGAGCCTCTATATCTCTGAAATTATTGGGTTATGACAATTGTGATTAATTAACATCACAAGGGGTCTTCATATTTTTATTCCAACTTAAATGTTTTTCTTAAATATCATTTTAAGAGACCATTAAAGCTTTTGAATGTTTTTATGTATGTGACAAGAACACAATCATATTTATAGGGTAGCCTCCCCTTGAACCGCGAAATCTAATGATACTATGCTCAGATCTGACTGATTTGTTCAGTGATTTTAGCAACTAATCTTGCTGAAAATGATAGTTCCTAACGTCAAACTGACATTTGTATTGTCAAATTGATAGTGTTACTATACAATTTTATAATTATAAAGCATAATTGAATTGGTATGTGAAAATAATTGAACATAGAATACAGCTATCGTTTTCTAATCGATTCTGTGGTAGTTGTAATGGTAAGGTTACAATACTGTCTGGAGGAAATGCATTTTGCATTTGTAAAGTCACCATCATGGCGGTAGGGTTATAATATAGGCTATAATTTTAAAATAACATATATTTATGTTTACCAAATAAAATAAGAAATCATTTATTATAAAAACAGAAAGAAGCATCAATCAGTTTTATGAGGAAAAATGGCGCTCTTTCTATGACAGTGTTTAATATTGATCAAAAGTACGTTAAGAATAAAACTGTTGGAGCATTTAACATAAATATTAAATGATGACCCGGTAAAAGAAAAATAATGTATTTTTTATTTATATTACAATGCTGGAGTGAAAAGGAAAATAAAGCGAATTCGAAAGCTGTCTATTAATATTAGCAAGGCCTTTAAAAAATGTGTAAGTACTATGAATAAAATATAAAGGGCAGAATAACAGGCGATTTTGAAAAGAGTGGTAATCTTACTGTACCAAAGGGAATTAGAAAGCTGTTGGCTGTGGTCTATGCACTGTAACATTTAGTTACGATGGAATGGTAGACCAGTCAATAAGCATAAGATGTCAAAGTGTTTCATAAAAACGGTAATTCTTACGAACTTGCACATCGTGTTTTTCGTGCCCAACGTGGGTTCAAAACAACAAAAAAAGACTGAAAGACCAAAAGAGTTGCGATTGGAAAAAACCCTGTGCCATTCAGCTCACTGGCATAATACCACACATCAAATTTGCACCAGAACAATAAGACAGATTTTACACAATGATCTTCACCACCACCTATACAAAATTAAATCGTTTATACTCTTGATAAAGCAGATTATGCCACTAAAGACTGTACAGAGTTTGAATTTGATTAATCAAGTTGACATGGTACGCAATTTATGGATGGGTGACGAGACTCATTTTCATCTGTTTAGTTGCATCAATAAACAAAACTTCAGCTTTTGGAATGATGTAAACTGTTGACGACTTCATCAGCAACCCCTCCATTATATCTTCATCAGTGATCTACTTTTTTCAGGAAGCTCTTGTAAATGTGTCTGTAACTTTAGAAAGGTATGCAAACATGCTGGAAATTTTTTTACTCCACAACTTGCTCAGTACGATATAAACAAGGAAACAATTTTTAATAAGATGAAAATACTAGGCACACAGTGAGAGTAAGTATGAATTTTGTCAATGGCTTCTTTCTAAATCACATCATCTCTCAAAATGAGGATATTGTGGGGCCCTCTCATTTACTAGATCTCACAGCTTGTGACTTCTTCCTTTGGAGTTATTTGAAAAGTAGGGTTTACAAAGATGAACCACTAAGAACAATCGACGCCCTCAAACAATGGATTGGAAATCCAGTGACTCAAATCTGACTGGATATGATGCGTAATGTGATGACAAACTTCAGGACCCGGCTTGAAGATCACTTGCGTTTTAATGGACGTTATCTTTCAAATATAATTGTTAAAGATTAAATTATATTATATATATATATTATATATATATATTATATATATATATATATATATATATATATATATATATATATATATATATATATATATATATATATATATATAATCAGTAAACCCTGTATACCTTTCAGTGTAGGGTGTATTGGAAACTTACTTTTCTGAAATGCTTTTTTATATACTTTAATATAGTTTACAATAGATTTGGAAAATATTGAATACTTTTTTCACAGGCACTTCAAAATCGTCCGTTATTCTGCTCCACCCATTATTATTAGTAATTTGTATAGTAGAGACTTCACATTATAATAAATTTATATATAGTTCCAAAATTGTTTTTTGAATATTTACAGAACCATCCCAGAAGTGAAGACATGATTAGTCATTAATGCAATGATGAGTTCAAACAAATTATGGGAAGACGTAATGAAGCAATGCAGTTAATAGCTGTTGCACTAACCATTATTTGCAGCATTTGTGGCTAAATCTGTAAAAATAAAAAATTATTTTAGAGATCTGCTCTGTGGTATTGTATTTTATTTCTTCATTATTTTTTATATTTATTATTGTAGGGGACCAGTGAATATTCATTTTAATTTGTTTGAATGATATAGCTAAATTGTTGTATGTTATAAAAGTTATTAATATGCAGTAGTAATATGTAGTATGGTTGAAAACAAGTTAAAAAATCTTTATATACATATATATTGATTTTATTAATGCAGTGATTCAAGAATTTTTCTAGTGATATGAATCATGGGTTCTGCTAGGAAGGGATACATTAATCCCAATTATTCATAACATTGAGTTATATAGTGTATAGAAACAAAATTATTTAATAATACACATATAAAAAATTTCTTATTAAAGTTACAATATAAAAATATTTACAATTTGTACATGTAATCTGTGATTTTTTTTATTTATATAATCCTGTCCAGAGAATAGGTTCGGTTTTGTAATAGCCATATATGTATCATCGAACAATTCCAATTACATGCGGAAATCCAAAATTATTAAACCTTAAACAGCAAGAAAAAGTATAGTACACTAATAATTCAGTTATACAAAGTACTTCATATGTTACAGCTCCAAGAAAAAACTATCTCTCTTTAAGCCTTTTTATAAAATAGGAAATGAACATTTATTCAAATTTTGAGACCAAAGAGTATTTGAGAAAAAGTATCTAACATTGAAAGGATCTGGCGCATCCTGGAATCGTCATTCATTTCGAATGTCTCTTTATTAGCTGAACATGTAATTGGCACCGATAATTACGAGAAATAAAAAGTTCTATGGCCATAGTAGTAAACAAAATTTGATTAACGAAGTCGCTCCCATTAAAATCAGCATGAATTAATGCTATTTTTATATAACAGGCACTGACGGACACCATTTATATAGAATTATAATTGGTGTCCCTTATTATTTTCAGAATTAGACTCTGGACTGTTTCAAATACCCTTATATGAATCATTAGAAGAATTATTCATCTGAAAACTAAATTTGATTATGTACTGATGAGAAGTTATTAAAATAAGTATACATGATCTATCTCAAAAATATCAAGTTATAACAACAATACAAAAAATAATTACTTCTTCTTTTCTAGTGTATCTCCTTTTATTGGACGATGGCTAGAGTGAGGTAGTACTTGTGTTGTACTATTCACATAGATTTTTTTATCCAGGACGTTTCCCTCCTTTCCACCAATATTTTTCCTTCTATCTTCCCTTGCATTATCAATTGCAGAAGGCGGCAACGTTGATGCCTCATTATATGTCCAAGATACTCCAACTTTGTTTTTTTGATTGTTGTTATAATTTCTGTTTTTTTGTCAACAACTCGTCTGAGAAGTTCAGCATTTGTAGCTCTTTTCTATCCAGGAAATTTTCAGTATTCTACGGTACATCCATAACTTAAAAGTCTAACTTTTTACACGTGTTTCGTTAGCGTCCAACTCTCCATTCCGTACAGCAAAACAGGGGAGACGTAACATTTGGTTATCCTGATTCTCAATTTTAAGTCTAAACTCGTGTTACTTAATAAACCTTTCATTTGAACAAATGCGCCTCTTGCTTGTTCTATGCGCGATCTTATTTCCTGTACATTAATTCCATTGATTGTTTAACGTACGTCCTAGATATTTATACGATGTTATCGTCTCTAACGGTTTATTACCCACTGTTACTGGTACGTTTGAATGTAATGTGTTTTTTGTTTTCGAAGTGTTGAGTGTGAGTCTGTATTCCTCACTAAGTTCGACAACTTTATAAGTGCTTGTAGGTCTTGCTCACTATCTCCTATTAGAACTGTCGTCGGCGTACATTATTTATCTTTTCTTTTCCTACCGCAATTCCCTCTTCCGCTTCGTATAGGGCTTCCTTAAATATTGCTTCTGAATATATGTTAAATAATAACGAGAATGGTGTAAAACCATAAATGAAACTTTCGACAGCGGTGTGGCGAATTAGCGAGAAATGAAATAAACTAATGTTCCATATGACGTCTGCTTTCGAATGAGGTATCACATGACATATGTTATATGATGGAAAAAAGTTGACTCGTTGACCCCTTGACCTTTGGCCGATTTGAAATTCAATAGCGAAGAAGGTATTGATCTAAGGTATATGTATGCCAAGTTTGAAGTGAATCCGATGATTATAACGGAAGTTATTGTGTCTCCAGACAGACACCATGTTAAAATCATTAACTTTCGCCTATAGCGTTCCGTTGTCGAAAGTTAACAACGACAATATGCAATCCTGCCGCATCTCTCATTTGATGTGTACATATTCTGATTCTGGTTTTTTAAATTCTAATTCAGCTTTTTGGTTCCAATAAAGATTACTGATAATTCGAATATCTTTGTCATCTAATCCTGTTTGTTTTAGTATTTTTTGGAAGTTTTGTATGTTTTACCCTATCAAAAGCTTTGTTATAATCTAGAAAGCATAGGAAGATGTCTCTGTGTATGTCTTGGCATCTTTGTACGAAGACTTGAATGCCAAACATCACCTCATGTGTCTAGGTCGTTTCGAAAGCCAAATTGATTTTCACTCGGCGTTTCTTCACATGTACTATATATTCTTTAATGTATCACTCTCAGAAATATTTTTAGTACATGACTCGTTAAACTATTGGTTTTATATTCACTACATCTTTTTGTACTTCTCTTTTTAGGTATTGCAACAAAAGGTAGACCTGAGTCATTCTTCTGGGACAATCCCTGAGTCACATATTGTATTAAATAAATCGCATAATACGTCAGCACAATTGTCATTTAGAAGTTTAATTATTTCCGCTGGTATATTATCTGGGCCATTCACTTTACCGGGCTTCGGTAGTTTTATAGCCTTCGCTATTTTCGTCCTTTTGAATCTTAGGTGCGAATACAGTTTTATCCAAATTTGGTATATTTGGTCGGTCATCTTCAAATAAGTTTTCTATATATTTTTTTTATATATATTTAGCTTTTAGTTCGTATCCATTATTATATTATTTTTTTGTTCACTAAGTTGCATACTGGTTCTTTTTATACATTTCTTTTATTTCCTTGTGAAGATTAAAGTTGTCCTGTTTCTTTTGTAATTCTTCCATTTCTATGGATCTTGTTAGCCAGCTTTCTTTTGCTTTTCTTATTTCTTGTTTTATCTTCTTGGCTATCTGTTTACATTTTATCTCATTTTGACCTTTCCACTTTCGTCGTTCTTCCATTAGTTGCAAAATTTTGTCAGTCATCCTTCTTTGATTTTTAAGGGGTTTTTGGGCCTTTATATTCTCTTACCATACTTGGTTAATTTTTTGTTTTATTGATGTCCATTTTGTATTTACACTTCCCTTTTCCGTTATTAGATTTTTATCTAATTGTTGTTTTACTTTTTCGTTTTTTAGGTTTATAGTGTCTCGTTTATCTGTTTTCTTGGACCTTTTAATATTTTTTACTTTTGTTTTGAGTTCTTCTATCAATGGGTTGTGGTCGGAGTTTATATCTGCTCCTGGATAAGCTTTTATTGATGTTATAGTTTTTCTAAATATTTTTCTGATTTCTGATTGTTTTTTCTTTGCTATCCTGTTGGGATCTGCAGGTATACAATCTTGTGATGGTAACTCATAGAATGTGTTCTGTATTATAAAGTTCTCTTCCTGACAAAATTCTAGCAATTTGTCTTTCCGCTTGTTTCTTTCACCTAAGCCGAAATCTCCTACGTCTTCATATTTGCCTTTTCCGATCTTCGAGTCAAAATCTCCTAGTATATTTACTTCCTGTCTTTTTGTTAGCTTACGCGCTTGTGTCAGTTGATGATAGAATTGGTTTATATTTTCATAATCTTGTTCTTTGTTTATATTTGTTGCACGGCATATATTTGTATTAAATTTATTTTAACTGGTTTTGTGTTTATTTGTAGGATCAGTATTCTGTCCGAAATGGATACAAAGTTGTTAAGAGATTTGTGTCATATTTTAGATATTATCCCAACTCCTTTTATGTGCTCGTTATTGTTAGTTCCTGAGTAGTAGAGTACGTGGTTGTCTTGTATAAAGGTGTCAAAGTCGGATCTTGGATTCCGAGGTCCACGATCAGTAATGTTTTCTATTTTACTGTTTGAAGTCATAATGATTTTCGTAGGGAACTAAATAATGACGTGGTTTCCCTCATGCCTTCCTCATCGCAGTGACTACCGCTTCGATATCATTTATTCCATGCTTGGGCCTACTTGTACTTATAGTAGTTCCTACCTACTTGACATTCACCTATAAATATTGATATCCATGCTGCTGCTCATCGATATGCATATCTGGAAGGCGTTTCCTTCTCCGCCACCCGGGGGACTAGCAGCCCCACACGGGATAACAATTACAATAACGAAAAAATCTATATTTAGTAAAAGTGGTACAAGGTATAAAGAATATTGTACGTAGTCTCAGTCCTCTTTAAAGTATTTTGGGATTTCACACACTTGACCTTGCTTAATTGGTCGCCATGCCCTTTGCATCGATCACAGCCTGGCCACTTGAGCAGGCCTGGAAGGTCATCCTGGTCTCCACCCTGCGCAACCTCATGGCCTCTAGGGCTCCTAGGTGTCAATCTGTGATCGATGTAAAGGACATGGCGACCAAGTACTAGGATGGGGAGAATATTAGTATATTGCTTTTGTTCAGATAAATTATATTCAGATTGTTAGAGCTTATCAAATTGTATATTGTAATATAGAGAATTTTGTAAAATATAGAAAATCGCTCTGGTCTCAGTTTGTAATTTTTTTTTTGAGGTCACCTTCAGTATGTTATGTATTAACCTAAGAGGCAATGATGATAACAAAATCATTTCAATCCGTCAAGTTTTCGAGAAGTTATTGCACCGAACATGTCATTTCTTATACTTTTGGACAGTACTATATATTTTAATTTTATTATTATAGGATAAAGGTTATATTATAAGGATATTTATTATTATAGTTTATAAATTGAATTTATCAATTATATTATGACCTTTAACAAAATACAAAATAAAGCAATTCAGAAAACTTTCATGTAAATGATTTTGAAGTATAATAAATGTTAATATCCTTTGTTTTAGGGGGAAATCAGATCACAAAGGAGGCGACAGGGTATCACACCACATTTACCAGAACCCGAAGACCGAGAGAGGATTAAAACTGAATACTTCGAAAATTTCAGAAAGCAAAATCATTAACACAATCACAGCTTGTAAATAAATATTTGTGTATTTTACCTTAGTTGTAGCTTTAATTGCACATTTTTAAAAAGTAAATTTTAGAAATTCATTTTGTCAGAGTTTCTTATTTGCGAATATCTATTGAATCATCATTTTTTCAGCCAGTACTTAGGCAAGTGGATTCCTAACATGGCTAGTAGCCTACTCAGTCACTAAAAATAATTGAGTATTTACATTTAATACGAAGCAGATTGTCCAATTATTAAATAAAATCGTCTAAGGCGCTATACTTGTCATATTTTCTCGTATTGGAGATAGTGCATGACAAACTGGCAGTGAGGATAAACATAAAGAAGACTTCGTCTTCGAATTTGTAAGTCATACTTTCTAACGAACTTCAGAGTTTCACTATTTCTAATCACTCTTAGGTATACTAAAGGCGTAATATCTTTGTATGTGGCAGACGTTGAGGTGATTTTAGATGGATATCTCAAATGAGATTTTATCATATGACGTCGTTGGTATGGAGAATTTCAAAAATGGTGTATTATTTTTCCATCCATAATGATAATAAGATAGAAGAATAGCGATGTAAATGTTTCAAATAGAAAGTTGTAAACAAATATTCACAGAAACATATGTCAAAATAAAGGTGGTGAAAGATTGATGCCCTCATATGAGATCAGATGTTAATGCATCCAATCACTTGTAGTATAACTGTAAGGTTCAATTCAGCAAATAGTCATTGATATTTTATCTCTGAGAGAGAGAGAGGGAAGGGAGAGAGATTATTGGAATTTATTGGAAAATGACTACTAACTCGAAGTATAAAATATTTTTTTTTTATTGTCCTTGGCCATTATCTGTGTTTTAATGTTTTGATTCTGTTTGTATAAGTATTCAGATTTTTTATTGTTCCATTTTTTTGCACTTCTCTAATAACCTAACCACCTATTTACATACAATTTTTACTTACCCCATATTTGTTTTTTTCTCTTCATAATCTTTTGATATATATTATTGTTCTTTTCCTTTCATTTCATGTAAAATTTTGTTAATGGATGATTTGGATTTATTTTCTTTCCAATATCTATATACACAGAGTAAGTTTTATAGAGTATTTGTCAAAATAATGGAAAAGGTCAAAAGTGGAACATTTTTGCTGTACCTGTTAACACTGGGCACTGCACAAATCAAGTCTTTTTTGTTGCAGGTAGTATGAACTGTGCACTAATAGTAAGGCGAGGCAGTGTGGTTGTGGACGTTGTTCAGGTGTGAATGACCAGTATGTCTGACTTGGTGGAGTTCCAAAGAGGTTTAATTGTTGGTGCCCACCTAGCTGTAGCATCTGTGAGCAAAACAGCGACGTTATGTGATGTAACACAAGGCATGGTCTCAAAAGTCATGAGCGCATATACAGTGGATGGTAAAACAGGAACGGCGAATCATAATAGTGGTCAATAGACAAAACTGCAGGATAAGAATCGCCGGGCCTTGAAGCGTATTGTGATGTTACAGAAGTAAACGATGGCCAAGAAAGTGACTACAGAACTTAATCAGCATTTAAACACCCCAGTGTCATCCAAAATAGTGAGGCAGAAACTGCATAAAATTGGTATCCATGGACGTATTTCTATTGGCAAGCTTCTAATAACAGAC
Source organism: Sinelater perroti (assembly GCA_036346155.1). Taxonomy (NCBI): domain Eukaryota; kingdom Metazoa; phylum Arthropoda; class Insecta; order Coleoptera; family Elateridae; genus Sinelater; species Sinelater perroti. The sequence goes on along the minus strand of JARFIY010000359.1, from coordinate 21,693,709 downwards.
ACGAATGCTCAAAGGCAACGTGCATGGCATAATGCCCACAAAAACTGGAGGTTGAAGGACTGGCAACATGTTGTTTGGTCGGACAAGTCACCCTTTACCCTCTTCCTCACCACTGGATACATGTTTGTTTGGTGAACATCATCTAAAGCATATGATATGGACTGTCTCCGACTGTCATGGTATTCGGCAGCCCCTCTTGTTACATTACATGGTCGGGTCACAGCAGTAGTGCATAGAGAACTCTTGGATAACCAGGTCTACCCAATGGTGCAAACTTTATTTCCAGATGGGAATGTCACATTCCAGGATGATAATATAATGCTCCCATTCACACCGCTGGCCTTGTTCAAGAGTGGTTTCAAGATCAAGCTAATGAGGTTCAATATCTCTGACCCGTCCAGTCCCCAGATCTGAATATCTTCAAGTCTTTGTGATTTTTTATTTTTTTGAAAACAGGGTTCGGCGTCGATTTCTACTTTTGTCTCTTTTGTCTAATTGTGACATCGGCCATTATTACAGCACATCCAGATATACTGTACTAGTAACAATCAGCTTGGTAAAAAGTGTTCCCTAAACCTTGGACCATCATTATGAAGATTTTCCATGCCTATTATACATTGTGATATTAGTCATTAAAAGTAAATTTCTCAACAAAAGCTTTTTTTTAGTTGTTTTTGGAAACCCACCCAGAACTGGAAACGAATATAGCGGTCTTGAAGCTTTAGCACCTGAAACAGCTACACTTAGTACGGTTTCACATGAAGGCGTTTTCCCATATTACAACAGATAGTTGGTTGCGACTGATTTTAGCTGATAACCTGCACTTTGTAAGACACCGGTTTAAAATTGGTATATTGCTCATGAATTGTTTTGTCTGTAGGTACTTCTGTTTGGTACTTTTTTATGAAATGTCTGTTATATCATCACAACTGATTGACATTGTGAAGTTCCGTTTGGTTCTTATTTGGGCATTGATTTATTACTGTGTATCATACTTTTTTTCTGTTCAGGTGGAGCACTTGTATTTAGATAAAGGTCGCTTACTTTATTGGATAAATGAACGTTTAATTTTTGCAATTTCTTTCATCTATTTGAATTATCTTTTATATAAAAGCACGTATCAGTTATACTATTTTTGGATTATTTAGTATTTGTTTAAGATTTTCTTGGAGAGTTCTAGTTTATATACTTTAATTCTGCAGTTTGCTACATTTAATACACATTTTTTACACAAATGCAAAAGTAGCGTCACTTTCACCATAGTAACTTTGTTGTTTATGGTCTGATTGACGTGAAAATTAGACACGTGTCATTTGAAGATTAGTTCTTTCGAAAAACGAAGTGGATTTGATATTACTAACGCCATTTGTGGGTTAGTCCCGGGACTTATTGAACTATGTGTTAATGCCCATAAATGCAAACGAAAAAATATGTACTACTTAAGAAGCGTAATAATATCTAAATAGGAGCAGTTTACAATATTCAAGGGCCGTTTGTTGATAATATCGAACTTTGTTTTAGTAGACTGCCAAATGGGTCACGTTCACGTCATTAAATATTTGGGGATGTACTTTGATTATGGAAGTCTGTCTAACATTTTATGTTTTACTGATTTGCATAAAATCAATTCTGCGTTATTAGTTTTCTCCATCTGTTCAAAAGCCACATATTTTTAAAAACTTTGTTGTTTGCCAGCAAAATATCATTCCATTTGTATTTTTATGTTATTCATTACACTAAACCTGCACAACAAAGAGAATTTTTGAATAAAATAATCACATGGAACAATATTTGAAGAGTACAGAGGATAATATAAAGCACCCCAGTTAAATGTGAAAAATTTATTTTTAATAGCTGCGGGCATGTCCTGTCTGGTATTGTGTTGGAAAACAACGCCTCGCCTGTTCGTTGATTTTAGCTTTTTTGTTTTTGTTCAGTTGAGAATAGTATTTCATTGAATTAATGGTTTTACCTTATTGAAGCACGTCATAATAAACCTGCAAAGCTTGCAACGCATAGCGAAGTGGCGAAGCAATAACGCTGACCTTTTATCAATCAGTTTCAAAATCACTAGCAGCCAAGCCTTTTTGGTCACCTGTCGATTTGTGAAAACAGAATTTGGAAATTCCCAGCCGTTCTCGAGTTTTTGCTCAGACGGACGGACGGACAGACAGACGGACAACATGAAGTTAGTAAGTGACTTCGCTTCGCTTCGCCACTTAATAAATGGCACCTTTTCTATCCCGTCAAAACTTTCTTTGGATGAAGACTGTTAAAGGGTTCTTATTGCTCGACCAAAAGCGTTTACAGTTAATATTCAAATAGACGATCCACGTCTCTAATTTCATTAAAAATGTTCATTTTCGTTTTACTAAAGAAGTAAATTACACATGAAAACACGGTTAAAGAGTTTGCTCTTTATCAACTGATGCAGATTTCATACTTTAGAGTGACTGAAGTAGCTGAGCAATATGAGATGATTTTGTGTCGTTGTTCGGAGAATGTTTAAAGCATCAGTCAATTCATGAGAAGTATATTATGAATATTTATCAACCATACCTTTGATGAGGCCTGTATATGCGGTATTCACTTTGAACTCTGAACCTTCTGAATCAAGTGTGAACTCTCTGAACACTTGTAGCACCACTCCTATAAAACGTGTAAATCTTATTTAGAGTAACGTTTTTTTTTTGAAACCATTTTCTATACTTAAGGGCGTATAAAGTAATGAGACTGTTTTTTTATCATTTTATTAGGCAATGACAGTTACACTTGGACATTGTCCCTTTCAAAGTAATTGCCTTCGGCAGTCATAGCAGTGCTGGAATTCGGATTCTGGAATTGCCTTCAACTGGTCGGTTACGGCCTTTTCAATGTTCGATACTGTCTCAAAATGACGCCCTTTGAGGTGCATTTTCACACGTGGGAAGAAGAAAAAGTCACACGGACTGGAGTCAGGTCAATAAAAGGGCTGAGGAGCCATAAGGATGTTTTTACTTGCCAAAAACTTATTAATTGAAATCGTTGTGTGACAAGGCGCATTGATGTGATGCAAGACCCAGTTATTCTTGATGTTTGGTCGCATATGCATGACCCTTTTTTTTGCAGTTGTTCAAGTACCGCTCCGTATAATTGTTGGTTGACTGTGTGGCCTTTAGGCACAAACTCTTTATGGACGATTCCCTGGCTATCAAAGAAGCAAATCAGCATGCTTTTGATCCTCGACTTGCTTAGTCTTGCTTTTTTTTGGCCTGGGTGAGCTTGGAGTATGCCATTCCTGGCTCTGGCGCTTCGTTTCGGGGTCGTACTGAAACATCAAGTCTCGTCACCAGTAATGACGCGTTACAGAAAACGAGGGCCCTTTTCAACCCGCTCCTAAAAGTCATGGCACATGTTCCTCCAGTTGTTCTTTTGTTTTAATGAAAGGTTTTCCGGAAACATTTTCGCGCAGATTTTTCGCATCCCCAATTTGTTAGTCAAAACCTGATGAACGCTGGTCTGCGTTAAATGCAACTCTCCTCCGATCACTCTGACTGTCAGCCGACGATCAGAACGCACAAGCTGCCGGATTCTGTCGACAATTCCGTGCAATTGCGTGTCCGCTGCGTGGTTCATCTTCAATCGTCTCTCTCCCTTCTGAAAATGGCTTAAACCACTGAAACACCTGCGCCCTTGACAAAACAGTGTCTCTAGGCCTGCTGCAGTTTTGCAAATGTTTCTGTCGCACTGTGCTCAAGTCTGAAGTAAAATCGGATCATACACACAGTTGCTCGTCCTTACTGTCACTCATCGTCAAAACGCACTCGCCAAAAACGTTTTACAAAACCAAACGTTACAGATAACGTATTGCCTCGCGAGCGTTCCCACTCGCACTGAACGCGCATCGGATGTCGACCTGTCTTTCCTCCAAACGGGCAGCCCTCCATGTTCCCAGATCGCACTCTACACTATCAAACTCATTACTTTATTTACACACCTCGTGTGACTTTATTGGGAACCAAACATATTCTATGATAGATGATGACTAGAAAGAATAACATCTAAAAATTTTCATTTTCTGCTTAAAGTGTGTCTCTTCTAATGGTCAAAACTTCACTTTTATGGCCATTTTGAGATCTTCGAGTGTTCTTAGAGACTCTTTGTAGACCCGATCCTTCAGGTATGCCAAAAAAATTGACATGAATTGATGTCAGGGGCCAATTAATTCCATTAAAAGCAAAATTATTGAAGTCTAGGCCAGGCCTATGACACGTGTTCCAAAATTATCCAGAATTGTGAAAAAAATTTTCGGAGTGCGTTGAGGTCTTGCACCGTCCTGTATAAACCAGTAACCGTTGAGCATTTTGACTCTCTTTGCTCCCCATAGAACTCCTCTTCAAGCATCTGGCGGTAATTTTGAGAGTTCACATTGTCGTCAAAGAAATATGGTCCGAGAATCTTTTTCCCAGAAATTGCACACCAGGCGGTCACTTGCTGGATGGAGGCTTTACAATTGCAAGGTGAGGATTTTCGGTACCCCAGTGGTGCATGTTTTGCTTGTTAACAAAACCTTGCAAATTAAAAAGTCTCGTCACTAAACCATCAAAACATCAGTCGAACTGTCTTTCACTTTTTCAGTCATCAATTGGCCAAATTGGATTTGAATCTTGTACGGAAACATTTTCAAATGTTTTGTCAGAATAATTTGGATGCTCCCTTAGGTGATCCTATTTGTTGAGCTGCTTGCCGAATCGACGGACCTGACTGATCTTTGAAACAATCTCCATCTTTTCGATGGGCGGCCAGAGTTTGTGGGTCAGGCGTCCCAGATACTGCCAGTTGTCTCAAATCTTTGAATTTTTACAGACCGTTGTACGTTTTTTACTCTTTCTCACCTGCTTATCGTCCTTTCAAAATTTTTATCTTTTCCTAAAGGAGACTCCTTAAAAGCTTGTCGGGCCATGACACCTTTTCCAAATTCGTGAAATATCTGTACAATCAACATCCTTTTATCGAAAATTAAGGATCCATGTTTACAGTTCACCCTGTAAGTGATAGTTATGTAATTAGTAGGTAAATCGTGGTTATATCGAATTTGTTCCACTTGCTTTAGTTATGAATGAGAGCTACATTCGATGTTTCTTAGATTCCATCATGCTTTATATGTGATGACATCACTAAACTTTACTGTAACATTTGGCATCGAAACACGTCAATTTGCTCATTGCTTTAGAACCTTTCTGTACTATTATGAAGACTTTCACATACTGTGTAAATCCAGGCAAACATAAAACTAAGATGCTGAAGGCGTTTCTTTAGGTAGAATAAGTTTTAAAGTGAAATTCACGTTTTGTAGCTGAATAAAATTTATCAAGATGTTTGAAAATGTTCACAAGATTTTGTAAACTTATTTATGAGAACCCTCAGTTACAATGAAAGAGTTTTGTAAAATATCTCTAATGAAAATAGAAAATTTTCACATTGTCGAAAATAACACCTCTTGACGTGTAGATAGAAAACAAGTATCAACCCAACTTTTATTTTTAGAATCATTATGGACACTTAAATACTACAAATGAAGTTCGAAATGAAGATTTCTGTTGTTTTTATTGCGTGACCGAAGCGCCATGGCCGCTGTATGTGAGATCTGTCTTGGAAATGTCGAGTCAACATTAACATAAGTATTCGTGATGTAACCTGGCAATCAGTGCGTCAATGAAGGACGATTTCATTGGGAGGATCAATTGGGAGTTCGGCGTTGGTGGGTGAGTACATGTAATGCGTAATAGTCTCATTTGTAATGAGTAAGTAAAGCAGTGCAACTGCATTGAATTTTGTAAAAAGCTATTTGGATTATTCAGGGGGCTTTCTGGAACGATGGAATAGATATAGCACAAAGATTGAAAGGTTTTGGAAGATCAGCAATGAATAGAACATCAGTAAATGTTGAAAATGTATAGGCTATTGTTAACAAGAATTAGTAACTGATAATTTAAGAACTAGCTGGAGATTAAAAAAACTACTAAAGTGTAGAAAATTTTGTCGGAAGATCTTGGCATTAATCATCCATAGGAAAATTCGTTCCACCAACCAGGGGGGCAACGGACCATGTTTTTTTTATTTCTTATGCTATATTTAGTAAATTTATAGATTTTTGTTATTATTTATGTTCTTGGAAAGTATTTTAAGTAATGGTGGCACAACTTTAATGTTTATATTTTTTTTATTCTGTTCTTAAAAATTAAGAGCGTTGAAAATGTTTTGGTTTGAATCATAGTTTAATTGATCTAAGTGAAGTAATATAATACTATCTCAATTATTTTCTTATCACTTCTCTACGACACAGATGTATTCAGCAGCAGATCAAGCAATACATTCAAGCACTTGTGCAAAAATAGCATATACTAGTTGGAACATCTACATTCTTGATCTGAAAAGAAATAAAAAGTTAATGGGGTAACAGCCGTATTAGTTGTATACAATTGTACATTATTGTGCAACAATCCTGAGAACTATAGTATTATGTATTGATAATATCAATATGAGGGTTCAAGAGTAGCCTCTAAGTAAAAAGTCTTCTATATTGTAAATGGTGTGTATAGGTTTAAATTATACTAAAATTCAATGAACTTTTAAAATTGAGTTAGTATTCATAGTAGTTTTAATTGCAATTTCAATCTTAGTAGTGCCGCTAGCAAAAAACATCTATATGAGATTTTCTATGGAAAATATATCTCTTGGTTACTAATAGGATCAATATGAACATAGGGATGATTAGTATTTGCCTCATGTTCCATGCTTAGATTATAATGAATATTAACCAATTATTTTTTGTTCATAAATAATTCGATAATATATTACTGTTCTATGCTAGCAGTAAGCAGTGGACGTCAACAAATATTTTGTTTTGCAATAATATGCCATGATGTCAACACTGTGCCTGTTATTTGTTATTTACAGATGGAATTGCGACTTTCCATATTTTCTTACATAGCCAATCATAAATTACCTATTACATACATCACATGATCATCAATTACTAACTAAACTTTGGTGTAATGTCAACAGGATGTAGTTTTTGGTTATAGTGAGGCTCATTAAATCAATTCGTGGTGAAGGATAATATCTAAAAGTATATTTTACATAATCTAATTAAAAGAGCACTTAAAATAGGTACGTCAATTCGAATCGAGGTTTCTTTGAAATCTGGTATGATGATTCTCAAACTGACTGCTGAACATTTCACTGGTGTAGGCCAGGACATCTAACCTCTGTTGCACAAATCTACGATCTTTTATATTATATGAGCCACTAATGAAGCATGCAAACTGCATTAAACACGCCTTGCAAGATGCATGTACCCTCGAGTTGTATGCTAAAAACCATAATTCTTAAATTATTTCCCTAATGGCACCAGGCAGAAGACCGGAGTTACCAAATAAGAGAGGAACAGGATTCCAAGAAAATAAATCAAAGTTGTACAACTTGTCACAGGTTGTCCAAAAACTGCAAAGTTCTAAATGTGCGAGTACTATAAAGTCAACTTACACAAGGGCACTCAACGCTGGTTCTAATGCACTTGGTCCCATCAAAATCCACCTTATGGTTGCTCAGTTATACCTAGTGTAATATCAGGAAATCAGTATCAAACATTAGACCACATAGGGGTAACATATTGCTTATCTGTGTACCATAATTTTTAACGGTATTAATAATAGAAAATAAGTGAACTTTATTTTTATAAAATTCGAAGGTAATGATCCCCAAAATGACCTCAAGGTTCCAAATTGCATTTAGTGTCAAAACTATATGCACAAAGAGGATGATCTGCATCCTAACTCATGTGATGAGAATATATTGTGTGGTTTTGCTGTTCTGTTCATTGTAGTAACAGCCAATCAGCCCAGTGTGCAAGATGTTGAAGATAATTTACTAACCTATATGTACCGAATACGTACAAAGATTTGAACGAAAATTATATATATATGCACATCATTGAATGGCTAGCTTTGTTGGCTTCAGAATTAGTTACAGACTGGTATTGGTTTCATGCATGCCCGATCATGGAGTACACCATTTTGAGTCGTCACCTTTGAATTTTAACTTTTTACCTACTTTTGATGCTTTTTTTTAATAGACTTATAGTACACACATGTCATTTTGGCTATTGTCCTTTTTACAGGAACTTATTTCTATTGTTTTTCAATGTACAGTGGTGGTTTGACCTGACACTGCAAAGGTATTTAATAAGTATTACTAAGTTATAGGTTGTTTTACGGACAAGTGGATTGTCATACTGAAGGTGAAATGAACGAATTCTAAATTCTCGCCATATGTGGGGAGCGCCAAACTGATTTATGAATTCATGGTAAGAATTCTATATCATTTGTTTGGCATTCAGCATATTTATATACATACATTGGGGTGCCCAATTTGTAGTCATCACACTACAGTCTAATATTGACATGCAAATTACACTTTACATAATTTTTTTCTGATAATCCAGTTTTTGGCTGCTGTTTCAATAAAATATTATAATTTAACATTACAACACATTAGATGCTTTCATGGTTTCAGATTATTAATGTTTTACTTACCAGATGAGTATCTAACTGTATGTTATAACTCCATGTTTCCATTTTACAATTACATTATTCAATGTTGGACATAATTCATTCAAATCCCGAAATGACCAAATTTGCAAGTATCAATAATCATTTCCTGTTCAGTTATGGCTAACTATACATCAGTTGTACATATGTTTAAAGTCCTATTAAATTTCTAGCTCAATCTTCATTGATCAACGAATATATGTAAGCATGTTATTGTCTTTTAGCTTTCACTCGGAGAGTAATCCAATTGTGTTTCTATGGAGGCAGTTTTGATGACGTGTACAAAAGTGGTAGTAACGCTGTAAGAGCGTCCAGTCAATTTTAAGATCTTTATTTGAGAAATAAAATGAATTAGGATCGTTAAAGTACTTTAAGAAAACATTATTCTATCTCGGCTTAGTAAGATGGCCAGTCGTTATTATCCAGTATTGTATAGCAAAGATTCCGCACACTAGTAACTAGATTCACAATGTAGGAAGTACAAAACAAGTGTTATATTTTCTGATAGTCAATATGCGTTTATTCCTTAGTCCATGCTTAATGTAGAGCTAGACATTTTTAATTGAATTGGTGATGGGAGATTGTTATAGTCAATCCATTTTCTTCTTTTTTTCAATTCATACATGATTGAAGTGCTTGGAGTCATTATTTCCTTGTCACAAACACGCTCCATACTATTTTTGAGCAGATGGTAGGAAACACTTTTCATTTACTTTAACCAACTTTTCTATATTTAACATCTCTATAAAGAGCTTAATGTTTCAAATCCTCACTTACCGAAGCAATCCCAAACATCCAGCTTAACAAGGTGTTTATTTGTGGTGAAGTAGTTTCTTCCTGTGTACAGATTGGAACCGTTTCAATGCAGATTAAGCCCAAAAGAATGTCTCCTCAGTAAACATGTTCTAGGAACACCAAGTCAAAACTCTACAAAAACAGCACTCATTGTTGCAAAACAATACTACTTGGTAGGAAATGCTGTGGTACATGTATGAATATCAAATAGACGTTCTTGTGGAACCAACTGTAATACATGTATGAAAATGAAAGATAGAAAAGAATATGATAATGATAAAAATGAATAACAAAATCTCGTTTCCAACATACAGCTTTATTCACATACAACAGATTTTGTCAGAGGTGTTATGAATACAGTTTTTGATAAGGAAGTTAGATTTACTTAGAAAAAATTAGCAGCTTGCAGTACAATTGGAAATATAATAAAGTGCTCACGAATCTTCCGCTGCACATAACAGTAGCTGTAAAAATTAAAATACGTATAAATCTTCCACACGAACAAATGCTCAATTCTACATCAAAAAACTACTTGTCATGTGATGTTAGCAACTGAAAACGATTGCAAAAACGAATGTACACCTTGCGCAGGCAGCTACTTCACTATCTAACGCTTCATTTCCATATATAAAATAGTTAAATTAGATTAGGTACATTTCTCGTAACCTTAAACAACCTTTACAAATGCAAGTCTTAAGTGTATTATTTAACAAAATAAAACAGCATTTCCTACCTACCCTATCTATTTAACTACATATTTTGCTAAGCCTGGTTTATACAAAATGAGCTATTTAAACTTTTGACTATTTGCTGTATGCTTTTAAAGAGAATGAGCTCATTTAGTATAAACCAGGCCCGACTTTTAGAATTTGGATAGTGCCATTAGTCTCATTATGTACATTATCCACACAGACAAAACGTTTCCCTCAGTTCAGAAACGAAACCTTAAAATTAATTAACACATAAAATTATCGCTGTATTAATCCTAACTAATACTATTAGGAAACCAACAATAAACAATAAGTCTTTACATACAGATGTAACAAATGCAAAAGTACAGACAGAATGAAAATAAGGTCCTGCTTCCTGCACGAACTTAAATTACTAAATGTGACTTGTTAATAAATCTTACAAGGTAAAAGAAACGAACTAAAATCACGCCCGAGGGACAACGCCTGACATCACATCATGCGTTGTCAGCAAGTAGTCAATCCGAGTGATGGCGAAGGGTGAAGCAGTTTATTCGGAAATGCTGGCACATCTGTCGCACCTGTAACAGTTTCGATGCCATACTTTTCAAATTATAGATCAACTAGAAATAAATGAAGGTAATAATATTGACAAGTTTGCAGACACTTTTTACGAAATAATTGTGTTTTGATTTAAAATTTAGATACTTAATTAGAATTAGAGCACATTTTCATCTTTAACGTGATTTTATTAGCTTGTAACAATGAATTGTAGAACAATGTTGATCAAAGTTAAATATAAACATATCAAACATTGGATAATTTATGAATTCATAAATGGTATTTTGGCTGATGCACAGATTGTTTGGAACTAGAAAATTATGCAATAACAAATTCATTTCAAATCCTGGCTTCAGGTGAGCACACCTATTATCCTTATCAAAAATATCACCAACCCGACATACTTGACATTGTTTTGCAGAAAAATTTCAACAAGCCTGTCTATCAAAGTATTATAATCGGACTTAATTCAAATCATTTATCAGTGTTAGTGTCCTTTATCAACAAGTTATCAATAAAACCGCCAATACTAAAACTTACAAATGGCAAATGGACTGGAATTACTTTGGAGATTCACTCAACAGCAAGCTAAACTGTTCCACAAACCTTCAGACTACACAAGACATTGAGATAGCGATACATCACCTCACCACGTAAATCAAAGTCTGCAAACCAACCAAAAAGACTATTCCAACCGATTATAACTATCCTCTGAGATACATAATTTAATCAAAGAAAAAACGCAACTTTGACTCGAGTGGTAAAAGTCAAGAAACGCAATAACCACAAACTGATTAAATAATCTTACACATGGGATAAAAAAGAGCTCGATAACGTCAGATTTAATACCTACAAACAGCACATAGTAAATATCAGCCCATAAGACAGAGGCCTGTGGAGAACCACCAAAAAGATTCTAAACCAAAAAGAAGAACTGCCTACACTCTATTCAGACTCAGGTAATGACAATTACAACTCATATGAAGAAAAAACTATGGCATTTGCATATTGGCTGCATATTTAGAAATGACCTTTACACCCTTCATCACTAGCACACCTATCCATATCAAATATATGATGGATCACATCAAAAGAAATGCGCCCAACCCAGACAAAATTAAACCCACCTCCCCCAAAGGACTTAGAAACATCATAGTCATACTTCCAATGACGAAGGCTTTTAAACATGACCTAATCATCTTATCTTTGTGCAATTTATAACGCCTACTTGAGATTAGTACATTACCCCAGTAATGGAAACAAACCCTATATATTAATGTTTGTTTGCAAAACCTGACAAGAACAAAAAAAAATAGATACAGACCAATAAGCCTTGTTGATTACTTTATCCAAATTACTAGAAGAACTAATTCATAAATGGCTAACTGAAGTAATAAAAAACTATAAAATACTGCCAACCTTTCAGTTCGTATTTAGAAAAGGCCATTCAAGTTGTAACCAACTCAAAATGTTGCACAGGTCTTCGACAGAGTGTGGCTAGGTCTAAGAAAGGAAATCTTAGATATAGATACCTCAATACTTTAAAGCAATCCTATTCTCGTTCCTCGACAATTGAAGTTTTACTGTCAGAGTTGACTCAACTATTTCCGAATCTAAAAACATCAACATTGGTGTCCCACAGGGTAGCATCTTGGGTCAAATCCTCTTCTGCATATCCACATGAAATCAACCTAACATTAACGCTACATTAGCCCATTCGCGGATGTCATCCTCACTAAGGCAGGGATGTTGGATGATGCTGTATTCGCATTACAACAAGCAACAAACCAGTTTTCTAGATGGTTCCAACTATGGAATATTCATATAAATCCCGAAAAACGTCAAGTCAAAATATTTACACTCTGCAGGCTCAATAATCCAACCTGCACACACATTAATAATGAAGTCTTACCCTAATAACACCTAATAACTAAGCGATCATCTATCTTGACACCCATTTAAGCTGGGAAAATTAACTCAAGGATGTACCAGGCTCAGACAACTGTACCCATTGATAAAACGAAAATCTGCATTAAAAATTGAATGTGCTGTCCTACTGTATAAAAGCTTATTATGACCATTGATTTTATATTCATCACCGGTATGGTGTCACATCAAAAACCAATATACAAAATGTTGCGGACTATCATCAATACTCCTTAGTATTTTCGCAATCCACACCGAATTAGGCATCTTACCCATCGATGAATATCAAAATAAGTGCTAAAAAGTTTATAACGAACGCAAGTGCTTATAATAGTGTAGTTTATTATGAACTATTTTAAACAAACATACATGGTAATGGTAAGGCTTTAGGCCCCACGTCGAAGCATAGCTTGCAAACTGAGAAGTTAAGGTTTCTCATATGTTCGCTCTCTGATACAGGGCGATGTGGCAAGGACCGCGCCTTAGACGACCGCCATTATTATCCCTTGTTCGAGTGAACACAGGTACTCAATTATTTTTAGTGACTGAGTAGATCACCCGCCAGGCATCAGAGAGCTCCGGGAATGGAACCCGGGCCCGTCCGCATCGCATATTAGACTTAAATAAAAACTTCCACAGGATATTATACTAACTAACCATAAAGATGTCTGAAATTGTTAATGTTATATTCCATCAAGACAATTAACGTTACGTAATAGTTAATTTACTTATTTATATTTATTATTCATGCTATGTACAACAAGCGAGATTTGTTGAGTTGGCAATAAAATGTATATTAAAAAAAATATTGTTTTGAAGAGTACTTTATTAAACACTCACAAATTTAAATATGGTAATTATGAATTACAATACAAGGCAGCTGCTAGCCAAAACCTAGTGATCGATAATGAACTACCATATGCACTTATAACAGGTCACCTACAAACCATACATAATGTTATAGAGAAAACACAAAAATACTATACAAATTTATGATTGGGCTTTTTCAACTACAATAAAGCAAGGTAGAAACCTGGGCTATAAGAAACTCACTACAGAACTGCCAAATAGACTCGAGATACTTAGAGTCAATAGAAAACATATAAAGAAGCAAGGCTACTAAATAAGAAAACTAACCCAATAAATATAGGAAGAGGATTATGATAGGGAAATGCCATGTGTCTAAAAATATGTACGTTAGTATCAGAAGACGCATTTAAGAAATTAAATTGGGAGAACTGGGGTTTAAGAAACAATGGCAAAAGATTGAATAATTTAAAATTTGCTGATGACATATTAATAAAAGAATCGAATCATCTCAAAAGTGTCACTTGCCGAGTTATCTTAAACTGCTGTGTGACTACAAATTACAATTATTTAATTATTCGAAAAAACTGCTAATGGGTATTGTATGGAGATTCTTGTACGTATATGGAAGAAAAATAAAGCATGATGAACCTTTTGCTGATTACCTTCATGATGAAAATATAATACAATGTCCACATTTGAAAAATAGAAAGGTTCCATACCATCATTGAACATGTTTGAAGTTGGTCAAAAGTTAATGTATTCTACATTATTTTCTAAAAAGAGGTAATTCTTTATATATATATATATATATATATATATTTTTTTTTTTTTGAAACTGCTGTAATGATATAGATATAATAATAGTTTTTGTATTTACAACAATGAACTATCTAGATGTATTACATAAAATTCCTGCAATCACCAAACTAATGTTGCATGATTTCTGCTTATAAGGGCACTGCAATAATTTCGCGTATATGCCACCAATGTTACTAAATCTGCAATAGCCATAACAATGAACTCCTGATGTCATTCTTAACACATATGCAAATTTCCGTATGAAAAGAAGCTTGATTATTTCATCAATTGTGCTACAAGACAGGAAGCCCACAGAGAGTGCATGTGACCATGAAATTTTTATTTTGTTTACATTGAGATTAGCACATTCCTATATTGTAATTTATTACAGAAATATGACAAGTTTTTGAATTACCTTTTACATTTAATTAAAGTAATAAACAATTTGTGTATGCCATTCACACTAATGAAGCCAATACTCAGATAAAATTTAATGTTTAGTTCCTACTCATTGAATGTTGTATATTTAGTCTCCTTTTTTATGATTTTTTCCTATTGACTACTTGATTTTCTGATAACTATTCCTAATTATTTACACTGTTTCATTGCAGAGACATATACAGTTTTAAGAGAGTATTAATGCATTCAACAAGAGAAACATAATAGTTCAATCAATGTAGCTTACATTACCTTCCATGTGCGTTCTACACCGCTTATGGTAGAGTTGTTCAATTGAGCCTATTTTGATATTTTTGTTGTATAAAGTTAACTCAAGTGGCAGATGTAGCATCTTTGTTATGATAACATATGTACCTCTGAGGATGTTGCTCAAACAAATAATAAGTTAATAATTTAAACTTTGTTGAGTTTAAAGTAAGAGTAAATCCAATGAGAGAAGAAAGCACCGAGAAATGGTGTAAGTGAAAGGACTCCACAGGGGAGAAAAATTAGCACAGAAAACGTGATTACGGCAATATTAAAGTGAGGTTCGAGAAGTAATAACCAAATAAACATTGTCATCTGATCGTCTAAAAGTTCATCTAAATTTAAAGCCAAAATGAACAAAAAAAAAAAAATAATCTCATGCAATCAATGAAAGAAATAAGCAAACAGAAAACCCAGTAGAATTCAAGAAGTTGGAAACAGAAGTGCTGACGTTTCGTAAAAACGCAAAAATTGGAAGATCGCCACAGAAAACAACCAACAGCAAATAAGTAAATCGTCAGAAGTAAAATAATCACAGGAAGACACAGTTGGAGAAATTTAGGTAGTACTGAGAAAGTTATAACAACTAAAAGAAGAGATAAAGGAAGAATACAACAAAAAATACGAGCAACTGAAAGGAGAATTTAGGAAAGCTATGAAGGACTAGGAGCAAGAAACAGAAGAATGGAAAAAATAGTCGTTAGAAAAAAGAAAACACTGGAAAAAAATTGAAAAACAGGAGATAGAATAAGGTGGAGACAGTGAAAGCTAACAGGCAATAATAGTTAAGATGGGGAATTGGGTGGCATAAAAAAAGTTATGAAAGAAAAAAGGAAATTGAAAGAAACCAAAATAATAATAGAAAATTATCTGACTTGGTGCAAGAGGAAGATTCAAGAGATTATAATGAAAATTGTTGAAAAAGAAAAAAAAATTAGATAAAAGTCCAAGTAGGGTATCAGAAACTGGAGTTAGGAGAGGAGACGTTTATATGGGATAATAAAAAAGAATAGTTACAGAAATTGGGGTTTACAAGAGACCCAAAGAACCGTGGTTGGTTTAGTGGATAGATCACTAGACTACGAAACCAAGAGTTACGGGTTCGGATCTCGCTCTCGCTAATTCAATCGCTGACATTTTTACGGCCCAGCAATAAATGAGTACCTGGAGGTCAAACTCTGGGGTAATAATAGGCGGTCGGTACGTAGCGCTAGCCATTGTAGCAGACCTATCCTGTTACGACCCCATAGGCCTTTGTAGCCTGTTACGGGGAACTATTATTATTATTAAAAGAGCCAAAAACTAATACGAAATAATCTCTGGGGCAGTCAAAATGCAGTAAACGATGTTATGAATTTGGTACAAGAGAAGGAAGTAATGAAATTGGGAACATGGAATCTACAGGGTATTTTTAAGAAAGAACTCTAAAAACTTTGATTACAGAAGTAAAAAAAAAATATAACTAGATTTATTAGCATTCTAGTAAATATAAATCTAAAATGGATAATCAAGAGTTTGTAACAATATTAGATAAAATCAACTCAGATCACTTCCTAGTAGGAATTCAAATAAAAAAATATAGGAAACAGATATGTAAATCAAGAACCAGAAAATATAAGATATAAAGCAGAAGAATTGTAAAACGAAGAAATAGCAAAAAAATATAAGAAAGTGAACAGTCCACACCAAATCTAGAAAAATGAAATGGAAATAAATGAGTTTGATAGAAGAAAAATGGAAAAAAATCTAAGAATCAACGATAGAAAGAGTACCTTTATGCAAGAAAGGAAAGAGAAACGAATAAATGAATAGTGAATGTAAAAAAGAAATAAAAAAGAGAAGATATTTGAGAATAAAGATGTTGCAGACGAATAAGGAAGAAGATAGAGAAGTGTATGCAAAACAAAAATGAAAGACGAAACAGATATGTAGAAACACACAAGATTGCACAAGGAAAAAAACTAAAAACAACAGAAGCTAATAATAAAAATAAAAAGATAAGAAAAGTCTACAAGAATATAAAAAAGAAAAAGGAGAGATAAAGATGACGCCCTCTTCACTTTACTAGTCTTAGAGGGGGTTATACAGGAACCAGAAATAAAAAGAAGACACAATTAACACCAATACTTATCAATGCATTGCTTATGCTAATGATGTAGCCCTAATATCAAGAGATCAGAGGCAGCTAGACAAGAAGACTAACTGACAGCAGAGAAATATAGACTGAAATTTAATCAAGATAAAACTAAACTCATGGAAATAATCATAAGACGACAAAGTAATCACTCAGAGTTCAAAGTATAAATAAGTGGAAATGAAGAATTAAGGGGTTACATCAGCCAGCAAATTTGCTTTCTATTTTTTTATTGGCTTAAAATATATATTAAGTATCTAAACATGATAAGCCATCACATTTATAAGTGGGAAAAACTTTTAAAAATGTTTACAGCTCATTTTTCGAGGTCCCTCCGAGCGATCTTAAATGTTTGAAAATTTTGAAGCCAAGTTGGTTGCCTTTTGTCGATAATAAGTTACTTAAGCTTTCTCCGATGAAGTATAGATGGCTTTAGAAAACATTAGAAATCGATTCGGAGTTACACCGTAGCTATTCTCGCAGCACGTGGTTTTGTCAAAACTTCAAACGTGATTTTCTCGAAACTATGTTTTTGAAACTGGTGTGCAGTATAACTCGAACAATTTTCATCCAATTAACTTGAAAATTTAACTGTAGCTTCTTAAATACATTATCTATGGAAGTACCACGATTAATTAATAATAACATTTTTTATAAATAATTAAAATTGATTTTTTCATCAAAAAACCAAAAATAACATTCAAATGTATGCCAAACTTGTAAAAATCAATATTTTTCAAAATTCCCAGGTATTTCCAAAGAAGAACTCATATCAAAAATTTTTTGTATTGATGTTGTTGTCTGGACATTGCTACCCTGCACACCGTTTTGCTGCTTAAAAAAGAGGTCTCTGGTGATTGGACTTTTATGACGCCATTTTGTTTGAAAAATCACAATAAAAAATATTTTTCTACATCTTACAATATGTATAATAAACCCTTAAAACTTTACTTGTTATTAAAGGAGACGCCTTTATCTAGACAAAACTTATTACTGATATGAAAATATTATTGCATATTTGATGTCAAAACTTAAAACATGACATTTCTGTGCAAATTATCAAATCCAAATTATATATATAGTACTATTATTGGATTTGATAATTTGCACAGAAATATATATATATATATATATATAGGTTCTTTCAATTTTACATCCATTTTGTATTTAGATTATTTACCAATTGCATCTTTATTTGAAGAAGATGAGGAAAACTATCTGTAGACATTCAAAAAATATTTTTAGGATATTCAATTTCACCACATGCAAAGCAAGTTCTTGACAATTCTTTACTTTCACTGTTGCTTGCAAATGTTAACATTAAACAAATCCATTTAAATCTTCCAAAGACACTTAAAAAATGCTGAGGAAAAGTTTACTGAGCACAACCTTTTATTGAATTAAGAAACAATTAGATGTTGTAACTTAATTAATTCATTTTTAGTGAAAAGTACTTCTTTCATTAACAACTAGCATGCTCAATTTTGAACCTCTATTTTTTCTGTTCATACCTGTACTCCTCGAA
Source organism: Sinelater perroti (assembly GCA_036346155.1). Classification (NCBI taxonomy): domain Eukaryota; kingdom Metazoa; phylum Arthropoda; class Insecta; order Coleoptera; family Elateridae; genus Sinelater; species Sinelater perroti. The sequence continues at coordinate 21,675,175 of JARFIY010000359.1, read as the reverse complement.
TTTCTCCAAAACCAAGATTATATGTCACATCAACTAGTTCGCCATCTCAATTCATAAACTGATTCACAACGAAAATTGCTACTTGATATTATTTAGGAAATTCTGTAATTCTTTCTAAATCAGCTTCTTTTAGAAAAATGGCATATTTAAGAAATTCGCCTTGCTGTTTTCTGAATTTTCAGACCGTAACACGTTTATATCGTAATTCTATAAATAAGCTGTGATTACATGTTTTATGTAACTTAAGGTAAAACATTTTCAATTTTTTTTTGCGCACTTACAGACACTCTAGCCTCAAAGGTTTATTGTGCCCACTAACATGCACTTATTCTAGGACATTCACATACACCAATGGGTTGAGCGAGACTCGAAGTCGCGCGTGCCGGCTAGAGGACAGAGGCATCTGCTTGAACCTACTGAGCCATCGTGTCCCCACATTTTCAATTACTTTATTCAGGAATTAAGGCAATAAATAATTGATTTTATCTAGAAAACTTTCAGCAAACCTTTCTGGAAAAAAGGTTCACACATTTTATGTCACAAAAATAAATGAACTGTCATAGATCCACAATGATTGGTTCTTACACATCATCACATAATATTGTCACTAAGGGCACAATAATTGATCGATTTTTAGGATTGTTAAAGGCAATTTCAACGGTGCTTAGCATTTACCCCATTATATTTATACATATTACAATTTGGCATTTGTCAGGTTTTGTAAAGTCTGACAATAAGTAAACTGAAAATAAATGTGTATATGTAAATCTACATGCAGAGAATTAAATGCAATACAGCCAAATCACTGACTTGTGATTGGTTCATGCCAGCATTCTTTGCTTTTATTGTTACTGCACATTAAGAATCAAGTAATACAATTTACTTACCACACAAGTGGCGTAATGTACATGGGCTAGTGTCGCCAACAGACACAGTGTATAAGTGAGACCAACCTCTACTCGAACTGATTTAGTTACTAAAGACACTAGTATTACCCCCGCCGTGGGAATTAATAACCAGTTAGACAACTCACACCTTGAGTTACTCATTTGAGCAACTATCAATCGACACTAAAATTAAGAAAAACGTTAGCTTCAACATCTACACTTAGTGAACTTACAACTACTCTTGGCCACTTACACAGATGTTGGAAAATATCGTTCCGGTTAGGAAGAAGATTATTCTGGGCTCTTTGTCCAAGATATCACCTGGAGATCTCATAATCCATGTAACACAAAGGGTGAAGAACATTACAACTGGAATGAACGGCCTGATCGCTTCACAAGGGGTTCGCATGTGCCCTGTTCGGTCTCTATACGATACATAAACGTTCCACAAGATTACTGGTAGGTTTGAGAATATGGTGGAGCCATATATCACTATTTCAATGACTATACCTGTGGTTATACCCCCAGGAAGTACAAATTGCCATATTTCGTGGCCCCATATCTGGAAGAGAGAAAATATTGAGAGCTACATTGAATTGTCACCGATTAGTATATTAATGCAGGTATGCAATAGTTATTCAAATGAAAGTAAGTTAAATAAAGTAGTAAAATGCAAATTGACAGTATCGTAACACATATTAGTAGTGTAATTATTATAATTCTATAATCACGTGATAAGAGTAGTAGTCTGCTTTTGTTTAGTGTATTGTACTCAGTTTAATTTAAACTCTTATAGTTAAAGTACTTGGTATTTAATCACGGATTGTAGAAACTCATTATAAACATATGTACAACAACTGCATACTTTTTAAATGACACTTTCTGATATAGTTTGAAGGTTTATATGCGCAGATACAATATCACTTGTCTTTTTTTGGTTAACAACAGAAAGAAAAGGTACAACTAATAACAGAAGCATAGATTATTTTTTGTGTCAAAAATTATTCTTACCTTGAATTAGTTTTTTTTACTTCTCAGATTATTTATAATCTGTTCTTGTGAATAATAAGTAAGTCTTATAGCTGAATATACAAAGTAACTTGTAGGCAAACGCCCAGTAGCTCATGCCTTTTTTATATAACTGTCCCAATTTAGACTTGTTTTAGCTTTCTTACAACTAAGCTTAAGGGGGCAGTCTCTTTCAAAATAAAAAAAATCGATTTTTATTTTTTTAAATAAAAGTGTTCCTTAATATCATAGAAATACTGTCCTAAAACCATTTTGAGAAATTCACAGCAAAACAAAAGTTATAGCTATATACATGTAACAGGTACTTACGTATGGTAATATACCGGTTTCTATTAATTTCGGAGCAACGCGCAACAGCTGCCGCTTGTCTGTTTGTTTACGTCTTTATATGCGTGTAATACATTTATATATATTATGGAGCATGCCAGTTTCTATATATCGTTCTCGAAGATCGCACGTGTTTTATTTTCTTACAAATTTATTTAAAAAAAAGGGCTTAAAAATACCTCAAGTTGGTGGTTCTCGTAAAGGCTCTTGGATCGCAGCATGTACATATAATGAAGGAGCCAGAACGCATCTCGCTATAATAGATTTAATAGGTATAAAAATTGGGGAAACTGCAACGACCTGGGCAAAAAATATTGACGATATTCGTATAAAGCAAGCGAACAGGAGAAGTACCGATCAATCGAAAGAAGCAAGAATAGCGAGGAAAAAAGCTTTGGCAGAGAGTTTGCAGCAAATAGTAGATTCGGAAGACGCTCAGTATGAACCACCCGGAATAGCCGATTAGAGGTAATAAATCCAAATAAATTATCTATACATGTTTTACAAGTAAAAATTATTGTACAAATACTTTAAACGTGTTTTTCTCAAAACTACTTTTTTTCAATTCGTACCAATCAGATCTCAAGTTCTGCTCGATAGATTTTAAAAAATCGAAAAGCATTCGATTTGTTAACATAAATACTACGACATAGACCTATAAAAATGCATATAAATATCCCTCGTTCTTTTTTATACACGTACTTTTCCCCAATAAATGACCGATTTTTTACATTTTAAGAAAAACAGTCGTAAAGAAATTAAAAAATATTTTTTTAGGTCTATGTCCTAGAAAAAAGTCTAAAGAACAGAATCGATTTTGAATTTTGTCTCTATCTTTTACAGGAAGACCACAGCGTTTGGTATCAACAAAAAAGGCATTTTCATAAGACACCCTCTGTCGCCGTTAAACATTATTAAAAATAAAAATTTTTTGTATTCTTCAATAAATATAGAACAATACCTAAATTTTTTTTTTGACTAAATACAATAGTCTTTTGAAAAGAAAATCCCTAAAGTGTTTTTTTCCAATTTTGAAAGAGACTGCCCCCTTAATTCTAACTTAAATCTACTACACCACAGACACTTAGGAGGAAAGTGGGACTTGAATATGCTCGACTTTGGTGTGCAATCCAGAAGCAAGCACTCAATTCACTCACCTATCGCCTACCCAGCTTGAATTAATTGCAAGCTACACATTGGCTTTGAATTTAGGGATTGCGTTTTTCTTTTTAAAAAGTATATATCAGTGTACTCAAGAGATCAAGAAGAACGCAAAAATATATGAATTTTTCCATCAACACCATAAATAACGTGTGAAAACGCAATTTTTTAAAAATGAATTTTGACTATTTTTATAGTATTAAATGGTTTTAAACATTCTAAATGTCTCAAAAAATACCATTTGAAATTCATTAAAGTTTTGAAAACTAACTTAACCCAATCCAAACCTATCCTAATCTCTCGAACATTATTTGGGGGTGGGGTGTTAAAAATCCCTCATGGACACCCTTGGACCGAGTGCTATGGGTAGTGTCACATTCCTATTGGCTAAAAAGCCATCTCTGTTCGCTAACCGCCTCGGAACTACTTTACGAATTACTTCAGGTAAGGTTGCTCCTTAACTTCTCATAGCTCACTCTGGGTTTTTGTTCTTTTTCATTATTTTAACATTGAAGGTAGCCACCATATCCCACTTCGCCTTTGATTCAGTAATGATGCAGCATACATTGTCCATGGTTAATATCTCTTCTAGATCTGTGTTTGTTCTGTTTCTCTCTTTTTCCCACCTTTCGTAGTCGAATACGGTATGCTGCGGAGAGTCTGGGTCGCCGTAGAATCAACAGGCGTCGGAGTTATTGAGTCCCTGTTTGAGAAGGTTGCTGTCATACACTCCACGACCTATCAGGAATTGCGTCAAGTGGTTTCGCCATTGACGCAGATCTGGTATGTCTTCTTGTCCATTAAGTCATTGTTGTTGTTGTGGGGTCTTCCCATTTTGTTTTCGTTTTGTAAACACGAGCTTGTCCTGCCACTTGAAAGTGTGCTGGGAGATTTCCGGCGATGACTTTGATCTCTGTATTTGCTGCGGTCCTGTATACACTGCAAATTACGAGGTTTCCTCTGCTCATACTTCCGTCGATGAATTTTTTTATATTTGTCGAATCTCATTGTAGCTTCCCATGTTGGTGCTGCATATAGGATAACCGAGGTAATGACCCCTGCAAGCAGCTTTATTTTCTTTGATTTTGGTCCCCTCACATTCGGCATTAATCGGCTTAGACTTTGAGAAACCTTTTCGGCTTTTCCGACCGTTTTTCGGATGAGTCATCCCTTTCATCTTAGTCCCAATCCAGACTAGGTACTTTAAACAGGGTGATGTATCTATCACCGTCTTCCCTAGCCAAAGCTGTACGGACGGAATCGCTCTTTTCTTGTAGAGGAGCACCACTTCCGTTTTTTTGGGGTTAGTTCCGAGTCCCATCCGTCTCATTTTATTTCGTATATTTTCGAGCGTTGCATTTACAAGGTTTTCTAATTCCGGTTTCGTTTTCGCTGTGACCACTACTCCCAAATCATCGGAGAATGCTACGAGTTATACCCTGTCTGGAGTGACAATATCGATGATCGAATCGCAGAACACGTTCCAAAGGTACGGTCCAATGAACGATCCTTGTCGGACTCCACACGACATCCGTATCTTTTCCTCGTTTACGAGTATCCATCGTTTGATGAGGTAGCTCTGGATCATCTGAATCAAGTAAGGTGGAGTTTGCTTCCACTATCCCACGCCAAAGGGCCAAGTTAAAAGCGTTTTTAACGTCTAGCGCTACTAAGACGCACACTTTTCGGTGTTGGTACGCATGTCGCGCGGCCTTCCTGCTAATTTCCAGCATCTTTTGAATGACGTCTACTGTGGATCATCCTTTCTGAAAACCGTATTGTCTCTCCGACATGTGTTCGGCCTCAGCGTTTAATCTTGACAGGAGAAATCGTTCCATAAGCTTCCTCAGAACGTTAATTAGGCAGATTGGGCGGTAACCGGTGACCTGCCCGGGCTTTGGTGGCTTTTCCAACAGGACAAGTCTGGCTGTTTTTCACTTATCTGGAAATGTCTGTTCTTCGAGGCAAAGGTTCACCATTGTTGAGGAGTGCTCCAGGTTGAATTTGATCAGCGCTTTTAATATTTCCGCTGGTAAGCCGCCTGGTCCTGGGGATTTTCCCCGAGTTCAGTTGAGAAACAGCGTTTATTACTTCCTCCTCAGTGAATTGCGTTACTGGCTCTGTGATGTTCACGGCCGGCCACTTGGGTATTTCGTTTTCGTTTGCAGCTACTTTTAGCTGTTCCGTCATAGTTAGGACTGAGGTACTGCTTATCTTTAGCCTCCGAAGAATAATCTTGTATCCTAGGCCCCAGATAACATTTTCCAGGTCTTCCAAGATTCTGTTCCATGCCAGACATTTTTCGCGACTGATGGCCGTGCGGAGTTGCCTCCTTGCCTCAGCGTAGCTTTCATGCCATCGTCTGCGGTCATCATATGTGGCATTGCGATTTTTATTTCCACGGACCAATCAGCTTTCGCTTTTCGCAGTACGCCTTTCGTGCGGAACGCTCTAAAGGCTTCCAGATTTAAATTCGGTGAAATGTAGCAGATGTATATCACATAATCTCTAATTTCTATTCATAAAAAGCCGTTGCTTGAGCCATTGCGAACCATTGGCGGGGCGTTTGGAAGCACCATTATTGCTGCGCCTTGTCTAGGGTCTACATGCCACTTTGGGTTCTTGAGGGCTGTCCTATTTGATTAGACGACAATTATTGGTTTTTGGTTCTCTTGGCCTGGGCTTACAGTAGGTCCAGAGCTGCTCCACTCCTGTTTGCGTTAGCGTGAATTATTCGCGCCATTTTTAAGATTTGGGCCGTTTCTTACCACCTGTTTCTTGAAACTCCTTCTTCTTGGACACTCGCTTGCTATATGCTGCTCGCAGAGAGAGACCTTTCCTTTGATTCTGGAGTTGTTTAACCAACCAATTTTCACCCTGCCCAGCTTCAGTAGGTCTGAGGCCGCTTATGATGCAGCAGCTGTGCTACTGCCGATTAGGACCTGAAGCGTCCTTTTCTGATGTTCCCTACTCGTATGCCTTCTTGCCGAGTTATATTTGTTAGGGCCACCGTTTCATCTAGACTCTTTTTCGATATTTTGTCTACAAAAGCTTTCTTTCCGCCGGCCTTCTTTTCTCCTACTATTATCCGGATATCCCCATTCTGGGCCTTTCCACAGCTGCCCCGAGTTCGTGACTGTTTTTGTTCCGTTTCTGTTCTGAGGTTTGTTAATCGTTAACCCAACCAAACTCTGTTCCTTTTTGATCTCCTGAATAGTGATGTACAAACGTAGTTCCTAAAACCAACTTTAGTCAATCATTTTTCTACCATTGATAAATTTTAGATTTCTAGATTTGAAGAAAACATTTTACCACAAAGAGTTTCATTTATTAAAATCCTTGCAAGGAAAGTAGCAACAAAGAGATGCCCTTGTTACCTTCAATAATAAACAAATGTTAATGTGTAAGAACTTGATCTGGATTTGTTTGTGTTACTTAGTCAATTTCAAAAAGTTCAACATTATAAGAAAGTGACTAAATATTAATCTATTAAATCAAAGAGATGCCAAATTTGACTACATTTCTCATGTGTGATGAGCTCAAGAAATTAGTTATACTAGACTAATTGAACATTGTTAAAGAAAGAAGGAAAAATTATAATTACAGTAGTCAAGAAGCCCAACAAGATAAATCACTTTTGCAATATTCAGGCAACAATCATGAAATATATATTACTGGATTAGAAGTTAAAAAGACACTGATAACAACAAAACAAGGAAAACCAGCAGGACCAGAAGAGATGCATGTAGAAGTCTTAAAAGTTGTAGGTGTAAATCAATTCCTTTTTTGTGTGGATTGATTCAATCAAATATACAAAACAATATGTGCCAAATACCATAAAGATCATAGAATAATTATTTTAACGAGCCATTTCCTAGTTATTTCTGAAAATTATATGAGAATATATAGTAAATGTGAACAAAATATAAATAACCCACAATTTATCTTCAAAAACGGGCTTGGTACTAGCGTTTAGTGTTTAAGTACTCATCCAACACTGCCATAAGGTAAATACTAACGCTTAAGCCTATTTCATTGATAATGAAAAAATCGTTTGGTTTAGCATAGCTAACAAATCAGTATTTTTCAAGAATTCAGACTGAATGAAAGATGTATCCATATAATACTCAATTTATATTGAAATCAGACAGTAGCTCTTTGAATATATATATATATATATATATATATATATATATATATATATATATATATATATATATATATATATATATATATATATATATATAAAACGGCTGTTAGATAGGATGTGTTTTCTTTTCCTCTGGTATTGTAATTAATAACTTAAGAGATTTTGATGGCAGTGTCTGATGGAAACTAATTTAGAGAATATACAAAACTTAACTTCAGTTGTAAAACAAGGCATATATATACATGGGTTGTGATTAAATGTGAAGAAAACCAAGTGGTCAGTAGTAAATAAGAATTCCACAAACATCAAAGAGGTTTTTTCAACTAGATACTAGGATACTATTGAAAAAGTCTTGATGTATAACTATTTGTGCTGGGGGATCAATGGGAAATGGAACCAAATACAGAATATCTAAGACACAATATAATAAGCAAGAAATATATTTCCAAAAAATTCCTTTAGAACAACAGTAATAAATGTGACAAAACAAATATGCTGAATTAAGAGAACAAATAAAAATAAAAAAGTGACATCATGGTGAAACAAAGACATCAAGAAGAAAATCGAAACAAAGAAACAGAAATGGATGAATTACTTTGAGGAAGGGGGATGATATTATATAGAGAGAATATAAGGAACAAAGGAATAAAGTGAACAGACTAATAATAGAAACAAAAGAAAAATCATGCATGAAATTTTAGCAAAAAATAGAAAAATTATCAACAACCAAAATTGAAACAAATAAATGATATAGGAAGAAATAGAGATATAATAACTGATGGAGAGAGAATCATGAAGAAATGGAGGAGAATACTTTCAAGATTTACTATGTATAGAAGGAAACAGCCAAAAACTTCAAATTCAAAAAATCAAGGCTTACTACAGCAGAGAGGAAATAAAATAGAACAGAAGGAAGTAGACGATACAATAAAGATGTTAAAAAAAAAGGGAAGGCCGCAGGGCATGATCTGATCACGGCGGAAATGTTAATGAACATAGGAAAAAAGGGATTAAAAGTCCTTACAGATATATAACGAGGCATGGAACCAAAGATAAATACTGATGGACTGGAAAATTGGAATTATACTGCCAATATTTAGAAAGGGAGACAAAACAAAGTGCATGTATTATAGAGCAATTCACTTTGTTGAATATGATGTCCAAAGTTTATGAAAGAATCCTCGAAGAGAGATTACATAACGAGGTCAACCGTAGTTAGAAGAACTACAGAGCGGGTTCAGAAAGAGAAGAAGCATATAGGCCATATATTCACAATTAAACAGAAAATGGACGTAAAGTATACATGACATTCATAAATCTAGCCAAAACCTTCGACAAAATTCCAAGAAAAGAAGATGAAGTTTAGAAAGAAGAAATGTGAATATAAATCTAAGAAGAGCAATAATGAGCCTGTATGATAAGACCAGGAACTACGTTAGAACCGACAATCTCAATCCAAAAAATTTACAGTGAAAGGATTGAGGCAAGAAGGTGTATTAAGTCCCGTGCAGTTCAACATAATAATGGATGACTTCTTAAAAGTAGTAAAAGTAGAAACAACAAAACTATACATAGGTTACAGGAACCTAGCACTAGAATGGATTGAAGCATGCGTATTTGCTGACGACATAGTTGTATTCGCAAGCAATCAACAAAAACTACGACAGAACTTGAAGATATAGTGTAGGGTTTTAGAAAAACAAAACTTAGAAGTAAATGTTGAAAAGTCAAAGATTATGGGAGTAGAAACAGTAAAGATAGATGCCAAAATAGAAGTAAAGCTAAAGAAACTTGAACAGGTCGAAACATTAAAACATTTGAAGGTATTCATAAACAATAAAGGAGAATAGGAGACAGAATTCATAGCAAGACTACAAAGTGCAGCAAACACCTACCATAGTATGAGAAACACTCGTTAGGAAGAAATAAATCTCGAGAAGTACCAAGATAAGTGTTAATAAATCGATATTTGTGCCTATCCTAACATTTTATGAAAGCTGGACACTCGCAAACAGATGGGCAAGTAAATTCCAGAGCTTAGAAATGAAGAGTGATACAAGGTATAACGAGGAAGGACAAGGTCAGAAATGACATAGTAAGAGATGAGTTAGAGACAAAGCATGTTTTGGAAATAAAAGAAGCCAACTGAAACGATCAGGACATTTAACAGGTACAGAGGATAAAAGACGAGTGAAAAGAGCATGGAAAAGAAGAAAAAAGGGTGCCCTATAAAAACATGGGATGATAATATTGAACATGAGAAGAGAGGATTACCAAAAGAGAATCAAACATTGAGTAGAGATAAATGTGAGTTAAGCATAGAAAGCAAAAATATTTATAGTCATATTTCCCCGTTCACTTATCCGCTCTGCTTCATTTTTCAATATATATATATATATATATATATATATATAAATTTTAACTAAGAACAGTCAAAATAAAAGAAATCATTAAATACAACTGCTTTTCTTAAAAAGCACTGTTGCAATTTTAATTCTTGTTGCAGTACTAAAGTTCTCAAAGACTAAAATGTATTTTGTAAGCACCGTTCCGGCAATTTTGAATCTCGTTTACTTAGTTCCAGCACAACAGTAAACTTAAGCAATCCTACGCGTTTAGGTCATTTCCTCTTTAATATGCAAATTAAAATTCCGCAAACGCATGTGAACTTTCTGTGCATGATGCAACAGCTCAGATAACCCCTTCACCTTAGCAATCGCCTAAATAAAGTGACAATCCGCATTAGCAAACCTAAATTTAATCTTCTTAAAAGCATAGCTGCCTACCCCTGCCACTAAAAATGTCAAGCAGGCGAACGACATGGTTATGTCGTAGCCCCACGGCAGAAACAAAACGCCGGTGTTATATTTCTCCCAATGGGACAGGTGGAAGTTGACCATGACGTTCCACAGCAGGAAGTACATGCGGTAGGGGTCTATGCTGTACGTCGTGCCGCGGCTAAAAATGGAATACATGGCGACGGGAACTATGGCGGCAGTGTACGAGTCTAAACCGTGGTCAAATAGCTCTCCAAGAGGGCCGCTGCTTCCTGTTCTCCGAGCTTGTTTTCCATCTATTCCATCTGTAATTTTCTTTTTTAACTAAAGAACTGTCTTAGCTCTAATTGAGGACTCACCAAGGGTGTACGCGATGAAAAGATTGATTGACGCAACGGTGAACGACCACCTAGGCAACGGTGGGACTTCCGGATGTTCTGGATCCGACGCTAAAAAATCGTAATCCATCCACGTGAACATGCCCAACGTGAGTAACGTGAATATGAAACCGGCGAAGGTTAATAAATTTGGAGCTATCCATTTTGGGCAATACTGCAACGTAGTTTACGTTATTGCTATATACAATAAAAGACAACTACTGTATGCTATGTTTGCACTTACCTCTACTACTTTATTCCAGAACGGGTGCATTACATAGGTACTAAATGGGCTGGTATCCTTACAGCTATACTGTAAAGATAGACAAAATATTAAATTACTACTTATAAATTGGAGTACTTATTGACATTGTTATATTTTTACATTATAAATACAAGGTGAAAAAAGTTCAGTCATAATTTTTTTTAATATACGAAGTATTCGTCTTTAGGCCTAATACAGGCTTTCAAACGTTGAGAAAATCCACCCACAATATATTTTTGTCAATATATCCTTCCAACTCTTTAATAAAGGTTTTTTTCAAGGGATCTATTATTCCTTATCTTCTCGAAGAGGCCACACTAAATAATTCATGGAATTAAGATCCGACGAATTTGCCTGTCATACTTTGTTTATCACGAATGGGAAAGTCTTTTTAAAAGTTTGAATTTTTCTGTGGAAATGCTCACTCAGTTTCGTCAAAATGTTCAGTCCCTGGTGGTATAACAGCGCATAGGTGGGTTCTGGTAATTCTTCCGTACAAAGACAACTTACCAGATTTGCCAATCGTTTTGGCAAGTTTCGATTTGTTCGATTTTTTCATCGGTAAAAAGCACCTTCTGATGGTGTCTATCGGCGAAACTCTTTGTCTATAGCATCACTTTACACAAACACTTGCATTTGTTCGCAATCATGTTGGGAAAAGTAAAATTATGTGACATTGCTACTATAATTCTTTCTGTCAGTTTCATTAAGTTGTAATGGCCTTCTCTAAAAACTTCGTAGCCAAATTTTTTTGCCAACTTGTACATTCCATTCATGTTTTATTGAATTATTGTGCATACGGACAGATTTATTTAAAAAATTACATAGAATAAGTGTCCTAATACGTTTACCACTTACAATGGCAATGGTGAAAAAAAGGACTATGTAGAAATTAAAAGTTTGAGCGTAAAAAGATGTGATTTTTCACAATATCTTTTTGGTAGCACCAGTGACGCTCATAGATATAAAGATAGATATAAACGTCCTGCTTTTGTTGTTTTGCGATCAACAGCTTTGATACTTTGACATAAGTCATCTGCGGTTCTTTCGATTAGTAAATTCGGAACGCTATAGGAAAGAACAGCGACTCGTTATTAATAAAACGTATTGAGAACACGAAGAAAATGTTACAGAGACGGTACGGAAATTTTGGTCGAAATAGCACATCAAGTGAAGAAGTTATCTGAGATCGATTACAAAAATTGATCGGTAATAAATGGAAGACCTCGTAAATATCAGTATGAAGTAAGACCCGACATTGTGTACAACAATTGAACATTTCGAGAACAATGAGTACAAAATTCAACTAACGTAACAGCTTAGGCTCGTTGGTCATTCTTACTGACAACCATTCATCAATTGGTTATTAGGGAATCACGACGTGGATTCTCAGTTTAGTCGAAAAATCATCATTTGAAATGAGTCACATTTTCAAGTCGACGGATTTATAAACAAACAAAATTGTCTCATTTGGGGTTCAGAAAATCCTCAAGAAAAGCAAACTCACGCCCAACGAGTCACTGTTTGTTTGTTGTTGATTTTGGGCAGGTGGTATGATATACTTCTTCGGAGATATTTCTGGAAATCCTGTAATTGTCAATGGTGATTGTTATTGTTACACGATAACCCATTTGTTTTTGGTACCGCTGGGTAACATGGGTTTGGAACAAACAAATGTAGTTCCAACAAAACGGCTTCATCTGCCTTATAGCTCAAACAATAGCTGATTTGCTGCATCAACAACCTCTTGGTTCTGTAATTTCACGAAATGCTAACATCAACTGGCCAGTAAAATATTTTGTGTGCGACTTCTTTTCTTAAGTTAACCTAAAATCTAAGGTTTGCACCAACAATTCACAAACAGTTGGCGATCTTAAGAACGAATTTCGACGTGATATCGATGAAATTGATCAAAACGCGCGGAATTGTAATGAAAAACGAGAAACAAACCAAGATTTACAGTTGAAGCAGAGATGGTCATTTGTCCGGCATAATTTTCCATATTTTCCAATTGCTTTATTTTCAAAAATACGTGGGTTTTTAATTTGTTGAAGCAATATAAAACTATATATAAAACCTATTTTGCTGCATAATCTCCCGAGTTAGAAATACATTCTTTCTAACGGATAGATAGTCTTTTGATCTCGCTATCGTGAAATAAACGTGCTTTGACAGCAACATCGTCGTCAAATCTCTGCCTTCCAAGTGCTTATTTTAGTGGTCCAAACAAAAGATAATTGTAGGACGATAAGCACGGACTATACTCACTGTAGTTCAGAACAAATCCTTAATTTTTTGTCGAGTTTGGGGAGCTGCATGGAACTGTGTGTTATAAAGTAGGATAATATCTCAGATTTTCTAAGTACTGCGGTAGCTTATCCCGGCTGCGGAACCAATTTCAGCAAACGTTAACCGGTAATCATTTTTGACAAGACAACTATTCTTCTCGGTCACTTTGGCCTCCGAACGACGTAGGCAACCTTAGTTTTCAACTGCTTCCCGTTTTTCTAAAAATTGTCTATGCCACGCGTATACTTTAGAAGTGCGCCTTAAGTCTCCTCAAAATTTGGAACGGTTTTATGTCCTACTAGTAAATCAACACTAAATCAAAGTGCCGCAGGCGCCTACTAACGCCAAAGTTTGGCAACGTAGTACATGAAACACCGATAGGTGGCGCAAACTGTCTAATTACTTCATGATAATTTATGTTTTGACCTATAACAGGTCAACCGTGACCTAAATCGAAAATCTAAAACCTTTATTCGAGGCTCGTATGAGGTATTGACCTTTGAAATCAGTTCATAACTGTAGGCATCCTCACCTACAACGCTCAGAAACCTCACGGCACATGGAAAAGAAATTCCGGTTTATATTTGTTCACCCACGTAAAATAATATGTGCATGGCTGTATGCGAGTAAAAAAAATAAGTAGCGTAGATACGCGATTTTTAATTCGAGACGTCTGGCTAGGATGATTTTAGCTGCTTGTCCCTAGTTCTTTTTTCATCCACGGTGTTAGACAGGACCTAATTTTCATACGATTCGATAAAAAAAAGACTTTTTCATGGCTTCCAAGTAGACAGAGACGTCGACTAACCATTCGTTGATCTTCTAAGTATGTGGCAATCACGGCAGGAAATTAAAGTTTCTTTGAATGACAAAATGTACACATATTCATTCTCCGTAATCTTTTCACTTGTAATCTTTGGGTTATTTTTCACTAAAGCATGCACGTCATCGACAATGGCGGAACGCCGGCTAAAAAAGATTTGATCGGCTAGATAAATACTACCATTTCGAAATTTGCTAAATTAAATTCCGTTGTTGACGAGGAGTAAGGTTTAAACAAATATCTCAAATGTTTTTGTTGTCGTTCCTTTCCTAAACTGGTATAATATGCAGTGCAACTTCCCCGTCTCCTTTTTAAATAAATTCTTTCCCAGTTAATTTATCGAATTTCAGAAATAGTAATGATTCTCAAACCCGAGAAAAACAGGAACTAACTTCATATAGACCAATAAGCTTTTTGCCAGTACTCTCAAAAGTATTCGAAAAAATTCTGCTAAAGCGTATCAAATTAATCTTAGAAAAAAAGGAAAATAATTCCCAATCGCCAGTTCGGTTTCAGAAATAACCATAGAACATTAGAACAGATACATCGCGTAGTCAAGAAAATCAATAATGATCTAGAAGCGCAAAGATACTGCTCCGCTACCTTTCTCGGTGTTAAAAATTGTTCAACAGAAGTTCCCGTAAGTAGCACATAGCGTACGACAAAAGGCAGTTGGTCTGTGTGCAACACATTTGCCGTTGAATACACAATTATGGAATAATACTTGCAATTTGCAGTCTCTTCGACAATCTCTGCCTTAAATTGGTTCACTAACTGTACATCAAATTCATTGACATTTGTACATTTGTACAAGCATGAGGAAACACCTCTCCCTTTATTTCCAAATTTTGTTACATGTTCGCCCTTAAAAGGAATTATGAAATCAGTTCTACAGAGCCAAGAAAGTTACTATTATCTTGCATAGTCTAAATTTCATTACCGCCATGAATTGATAATTCATGAGAAGCTAGAAACTTCACAACTCCAACAACTCTTAATAGAACATTTCATCAATACAAAGCTTCTTCCTTGCACTGGTCTGCTAGTTTACAATTCACTCTTTGTGAAACTATACTTCTACCAATACATTTTGAAATGCACTCTTTGTGTTCAAAGTTGTCGCGATCGTTTATTATAAGGTTATGCTTCCAATCATCAAACCCCCTAGTTGCTAGGAACATTATTACTCTATAGAGTTTGCACGGCGAACAAAATATTTGTCTCGTTTATTTCGAATAAACCAACCAAATTCGCTTAATATGTTCCCCATTAATTAATTGTTTATAAAACAACTATTTGACGCACAATCTTTTCTGAGTGGCATACTCACTTTTAGTTTTTTAAAATTAATCATCTTTTTGTTAAATACCATTGTAAGCCACCAACTCATGAAGTTCATCACATACTCATTACAATGCTCGGTCATCGAGTGATACTCTTTGAGAGTATTTTCAGAGCTCTGTAAATTCGAAGCCTCTTGCAGCTGTACATTAAATGCACTACAATTTGGTCTTAGTCACGGAAGTGGACGGTGGCGCTTGTGATTGCTGCTCATTACGTGAGAGAAAAGATTCCACTTTTGGTATATTCGTGATTACATGCCATTCGAGACGCACTTTGGCACCCATTGTTCAGACTTTATGAAATGTGAAGTGAATGGGGATTTCGAAACTAATTCTTATTAACAAAGGTCGCATCGCTGCATAATAATTATAAATTATAATACTATTAATGCAACCATTACAACAACACTAATTTATTTGCACCATTGTTGTTCGCGGTATGACTTCTCCTATACGACTGCCACGAATGTCCATCTGTTTTATATTCAAACGCGCGGTTCTAGATAAGTACAATCGATGCTAGTAGTTATTCAAATTCATATACTATGTCCGTAGTATAGTTCTAGTGGAAAGCCATATACCAGTTATACAACACACAATAAGAGGTACTTATTCTACAAACATAACTTAAAAATCTGGTGTGAACATCACACGACTTTCCTTATCCTATTATTATATATTATACCGGGTCCTGCGCTGCTCTCGTCCCGGAACTTATTATTTTAAAAAAGGACGAGGCGCGAGTCCAACACTCGAAAGCTCATTAAAATAAACAGTACAAGACAATAATTGACTCGTACATAAAATTTTGCCACGTCACTGAAGGTAACCGTGCGAGCTCGGCTGCACAGCCTTCGCCATTATCGCCTGCGTGCTCCCTCCTAGTCGGCCCGGTAGCTTTCCGACCGCGCTGTGATTGGTCCGTTTAATTAATTTTTAATCGGCTATAACTTATTTATTTGACCTCGGATAAAAAAATTTCATTGTAATTTTTTGTTCGTCTCGGTTTGATCTATCCGGTAATATAAATTTCCCGAAACATTTTATGAACACCCGGTATATTAAAATCCTGAGCTTCAATTTTTTTCGAGTTCCTATTTTACCAACTTTTATTTTAAATTAATGTTTATCTCATGATAACAAATCATTGTTATTCTCATGAATTTTTTGTATCTTCAACCGTTTAGATTCGCGACCGCTTTGCGACCTTGCGACCAAACGGCTAGGTCGATTTTTACCAAAAGCTTCGCACTGCGTGCCCTACCTACAAGTAACTTGCATACCAAATTTCAAGTCTCTAGCTGTTACGGTTCTCGAGATATCCCGTTTACTGACAGACCGACACACACACACACACACACACACACACACACACACACACACACACACACACACACACACACACACACACACCCGCACGACACACGACGCACGCACACACACGCACGCACGCACGCACGCACACACACACACGCGCCAATAGTACCTAAAAGAAATAGTTCCAACAGTTTTAAAGTGAAAGATTTACACTCCATGGTACGAACGTTCTGGATACCTAAAAAAGTCGAATATGAAGAATTCGAACAACTTTTGGAAGAGGATTTCTGTCGCACATAGAGTTTATTAAACTGAAACTTCCTCTTTTTCAAATCGTTTTGTTTTTATAATACAATAAGACGGTTCAGTGAGAAAGCTGAAAATTAAGTTACGTATTTCATATAAAAACAACGTGTAATGTACTTTTTTAGAACAATTCTTAATAGTTACCATGTATTTTTAGTTTATAACTAGCCTCACTAAATTGCCATAAGAAATGTTTTTAACCCATTAATTCGCAGCGATTTATACGTGCATCAGTATGTTTATCGTTATTTTATAACCCATAAGTGCTGTAAATTTGTCGGTGCATATAAATTTGTAATAGCTGGGGGAGTATTATAAAACCATCAACTTGTAAAATTTATTGTTCATTTGTGAACTTTTTATTGTGTAAATATTGCTTTTCTAAAGGTGCGCATTTAATGTTATTTTTTGTAACTTTAAGTAAGTGTAAACGTTCTATTTATTTATTGTCAAATGTGTCATTTATTAGATAGAATAACAATTTGTAGGATATTTCTCATACAATTTCAGTTATTCTTATGTAAATACAAAGATCCATAAATAGTCTCTAAGTCCGGTTTCGCAATAAATGTGTAAGTGCTTTTAGAAATTTTCAACATGAACAGAAGACTTTAAAACCCTTAAGAAGCTCTTGAATATATTAAAATAGATATAGGTTATTTGCACTTAACCAACCAAGGATAAGCTTTAGATGATGAAACTGACGCTACAGACGTCTACATTCTCCAAAAATGCGAGTTGTTAGTATGTTTTCTCCCTTATCCTGAACGGCCACTATCATGGCCAAGCTCCTTGAATCGAAGAATGGTTCTGGAGACATGCTGCCGGTTGACATTGAGTAAGCGAGCGATGTCGCATTGATGCTTTCCTTTGATGAAGTTCCAAAATAGCAGCGCGCTCGTTGGGCATCGGAAAAAACAAAGTAATTTACACAAACCGAACTCAGAACATAATAAACCTGCAAAGGTTGCAACGCATAGCGAAGTGGCGAAGCAGTCTCCCAAATTTGAGAACCCTCTAGTCTAGCTGACCTTTGACCAATCAGTTTCAAAATCACTAGCCAACAAGCCTTTGTGGTCACCTGTCGATTGGTGAAAACAGAATTTGGAAATTCCCAGCCGTTCTCGAGTTTTTGCTCGGACGGATGGACGGACAGACGGACAACATGAAGTTAGTGACTCCGCTTCGCTTCGCCACTTAATAACCGACACAAAAAAATGCGCTGAAAAAAACTGCGCTATTGTCATGATGCTGCGGTGCGATGCTTTCGCGCCGGGAGTCATCAAACTTTGTCACCGTTATTGCGCTATTGTCTGATGTTGTCGTTTAGTTTCTTAATGTAGTAGTATTTCCTGAATAATCTTGTGTAATACCTTCATTTCATTTGTTTGAGTTAGGCGTTTGGGTTTGGTCGTTTCTTGTCGAATTTCGGCAATGTATGTCATTATGTCATCGTTTTCTATATAGTTTTTTACTTTCCTTATCCTATAACAAGGAAAGCCTCAGGACACCAAAAAAGTTGGTTTGGGCCATTGGTTCGTGTTCGTGTGTGTGTGTCGGTCTGTCAGTAAACAGGATATCTCGAGATTACTTTTGGTAAAAATCGGCCGAGCCGTTTGGTCGCAAGGTCGCAAAATCGGTCGCGAATCTAAACGGGTTGAAGATACAAAAAATTCACGAGAATAAAAATGATTTGTTATCACGAGAGAAACATGAATTGAAAGTAAAAGTTGGTAAAATAGAAACTCAAAAAAAATTGAAGCCCAGGATTTTTGCCAGAATTACCCAAATAATAGGATAAGGAAAGTCGTGTGATGTTCACACTAGATTTTTTGTTTCCGTATTTTTACTAACATACATATTTGGCCAGATAGCGCCACCAAGGCATTCCACTACCTTATTTGCTTTAACAACTTGTTATAAACAACAAGCTTTCAACAGTCAAGAAGAATTAGTCTGGAATAGGCAAAAAATGCTTAACTATTTAGATTATGAAGATGACAGGTTTTATTGATGTAAGACACCAAGAAATACAGACAAAACTTCATAATGTCACTAAACTGTGCAAAAATAAATTAAAGAGAAACAGAAAAACCAAAGCTATGAGGTTACAAACAATAATGCAGTTCCAAGTACAAGAAAAAAATAATAAAAAATGTTAACAGCCTTACATACTCAGACAGTGTATTTGGTACAGATGGTGAAACAAAGCTCGACATCAAAACCAAAATTCGTAAAGTAGTAAGAAGTTTTGGTATTCTCAAACAAATGTGGAACTCAACTCGGATAACCCGAAATTTCAAATTTCGAATATTTAACACAAACGTGAAATCAATGCTTTATAATGAGGTCCTGTGGAAACGTACTAATCAAGAAGAAGTAATGATACAAATTTAAAAAAAGAAACAGAGGTGGATAGGACATATTGCGGCGAGGAGACGACAATATTGCTAAAAGTGCACTAGCATGTAATTCATAAAGCAGAAGAGGAAAACCAATCACAATGTAAAGAAGAGCAATAAAGAAAAAAGGAAAAATACGCAATGAGATCAGAGCTTCTATATAATCCAGACAAGAATAAAAAAAGTTCATCTGTGCCCCAACAGAAAGTGATAGGAGGAAGAGAGAGGTTAGCATAACATAGTATGCGAATTTTTTGTTTCCCATTTTATTCTCCACTAGTTCTGCAAAAATGGTTAAACGATTTATATAGTGATTATCTAAAGAATTAGTACATGTAACTAATAGTTTTGTTTCATTTATTATCTCTTTATATTCTGTATGCGATTCTTGCGTTCTTAAGTTTTTTTTTTAATTTCAGGTACATTTTTTTTGCTTTTTCCTTTAATTTCCTTTGTGTTTTAGTAGCTTTTTACTAATATGGTATCTGACAGTTCTTGTTTCCAGTGCTTCTCGTTCTATGTTTGTACCAATCTCTTCTCAGATATTATTTCTTGCTTTATCTTTAGTTAAGAGATTTTTAATATTTTTTTCTGTTATCCTTTCTGCGTACGTTCAGTTTACAATGCTTCGATGTTCAACTTTTCGTGTTTGAATTGTTTCTTCTGATTTTTTAAATGCCATCTTTAATATTATTTTGTTTAACAGGCTGTCCATATTAGTCAGGTTCAAAATACTTAAAATAACCTCGTAATCTGTTACTTTTAAATGGTTCATGACGGGCACTTTATAAAGGTACAGACGGAACTTCTTTCTTAGAATATCGTGTGTTATATTATTTGGCGTTTTAGTTTATTACGAGAGCTACCTTGTGGACTCACGTAGTCTCTTTTTGTTTTAAAATCTGTGTCAGAATTAATAGTAATATTAAGTATACGTTTGTTTATTCGTCATATAATATTTAGAAATAAACAACTTTCGTGTTTCACAATAACAATTTGATAAGTTATATCAGCAATTCAGTTTAAAGTAGTTATAAGCTATCACTTACAAAGACAAGATAGTAATTTTGTGGAGCATAATAAAAATTAACATTTTACGTATTCAGTAAAAACCAGTTGATGTAAACAGTTCAGGTCTAGTATGTTAAGGACACTTTTTTACTTAAGTATTTACGTAACTGCTTGTTGACTTCATCAAACGTGCTCCAAACAGGCAGATTTGATCTATAAATCAAATGATTTGCAGATTTTCAATTAAGATATAAATTTGTAAATAACATTTCACTATAATTAACTAAAAGGTACTCGTAAAATAAATATTTGTACATAAAACCATTGTGTTCGTTTACAAGGTACCTAATAACGCTTTAGACAAGTTTATCCTATAAATTTAAATTTAATATAATGGATTTTAATATATGTTAATCAGTTTTTGTGTGCTCTTAGCTAACTTATGTTAAAGAGATTTTGTTGTGCTATGGTAATCGACTATTAGTTACAAATGATTAGATTTTGGAGTATTAAATTTAATTATTACGGAATAAAACAGTTTGTATAAGAAATTTCGAGAACTGCTGATGCTAGTTAGTGAGCGCAACATTATGTTTTGGATCTCCGATATTAAAGTCTAATTGAGGCCATATTGAGCTAACTAAAATGCAAGAAAGTAATCAGACAGGAAAACTAAGGGATAGTACTGTAGAAAAATGAAAGAACCAGCACAACATTAGCAGGGAAGTGAGTAAATTTAACAATAATTAAGAAATAGTTAAGGTAAAGAAAGATGTAAATAAAGACGACAATCGCATGCTTGAAAATAGATAAGTGAAATAAACTAACCAGAGATACTCCTAAAAATTTTATATACTAGGCAACACATTATACGACAAAGAAATAGAGTAATATATTGTCAGAAAAATTAAGCACAAGAAAATTAAATGGAATTAGGCAGAACTATTAAATTAAACGAATCACGCGGTAGGCTTTTCTCTAGTGTTATATAATATATACACACACACATACATACATACATATACATATATATTTATTATTTTCATTTGTTTTAAGGGGTAGATTTTTGAATTCTACTTCACGTTACTTTCTATAAAAGAGTTAAAATTTGCAATTCTACTGAAATGCTACTTATTAGGCAGTTTTTGTTAGCATATAAAGTTGTTTGTTCATCTATCCATAAATAATTTAATTGTAACACTGTTGCTATTTTTGGATTTTTGCAATCATTATTATTAAATTAACTAACCAAAATTAACACCATTAATAATTCTCAAATGTCCAATTATATAATTTAATCCATAACACCGTTATTATACATGCTTCTCATTTTTTGTTCTTAACAGTTTCGTAACAATAAGCCAATATTAAATGATTTTTGATATACAGTAGATTCGCAAGAAAACCATTATTGATATACGACATGGTTAAAAAGATTAGAGCAAAGAATTTTATGATTTTAATAGGTTATGGAAACTAATTAGTATCTGTTTGATAAGTAACAAGTTACAATTCTGAGTGCATCTAGTGGTAAACTAATTGTGAACATCCATCTTGCGAGTCAGATTAAATTGTCAAAAATTTTAAATACACCCATTGTTACATGTTCTAGGAAATTAGAATAAAATCAAGTTCTGGACGAAAAGGGAATTTCAGGATACAAATGGCTAAGGAACAATCTTAATCTTTGCAAGAAAAATATCGACCAAAAAGCTGGTCACTATAAAATGTATGATTCATTGGATGTTTAAAAAGTACCTGAAAACTCTAAAAAAGAGCACGAACTTGCAAATTGTAGACGAACGTCTTCCCAAAATTTGACTATTACATAATAGATGGAGAAATCCCTTGTGTTACTGACTGTAATCAATTTCCTGGGAGAAATTTGTTTCAATATATAAGAGCAGTGTTGTTTCAGAATATAATCATAAGACAGTACATAAATTTTCTCAAAAATTTGCGATTTGGTAAGTTTATGTAAGTATAGCCTAAAAAAGCTAAAGCTAGTTCTATAAAGGGAGAAATATACTACAGGAATGCCTAAGATACGTCTGTTACCACTAATACAACGGCATGGGTTACCGCCATAGGTTAGTGGTCAAGATTATCGTTCCTCTTTCCGTGAGCTGGCGCAGACTAGTTGGAGTCTCGCTCAATCCATGGATGTATATGACGTCTTAGTATTAAGAATTAAACCGTTGAGGCTACAGCACCAGTAAGTGTCCAATAAAAAAAATACGATATAATGCTTTTGTATACGAAGATGTGTTACTATGTCTATTGTTTATTAGTTTTTCCAAAGAACAGTTTCTCAAAAAGTTTGCCTAGTAGGGGTAGGAGGCTGATCGGCCTGTAAAAAGTTACGTTTTCTGCTTGTTTTCTAGGTTTGCAAACCATTATTATGTGGGCATACTTCCACAATATAGGATAATAAGACTTATTCGTTAATAGTGCAATGGATTTTTTTGGAAATTCTTTTAATATTTGCCCTGTTATCAAGTCGTATCCCGGTGCTTTAAAATTGTTTAGTTTCTTTATTTCAAGCTAAACCTCCGTTGGTGAAAATGGTTTAATAGGCCAGGACATTTGGCCCGGGACTTCTAGATAGTCCTCTACAGCTTTATCTGGTACATTAAGTTGAAGAGGTTGAAATACATTTGTCAAATGCTCAGCGAAAGTTTCGGCTTTTTCTTTGTTAGATCTAGCCCATGTGCCATCAGTTTTGCGTATAGGAGGAATGATTACATGCGGCCTTTTAAATCTTTTTGTAGCACTCCAGATGGTGTGATCTTCTTGTTTGAGGTTTGTGACGTAGTAATTAAAGCTGGCATTTTGACAATTCAGTAGAGCAGCACGAAGTCGTCGAGTTAATCTGTTAAGATTTAGTTTATCAACCATATTACGTGTTCTTTCCCATAGTGATCGAGCTCGTCTTTTCTCAGTTATTAGTTCTTTTATATGTAAAGGTATGTTATTGACATGTGCTGGATCAGTGTAGTTGGGAGTCGCTTCTCATGCAGCTTCTCGGATAAGAGCGACTAGGTATTGGACTGCTTGGTCTAAATCTTTATTCGCAGTTTCAGTTGGATCTTATTTTCAATATATTGTTGGAATATATACCAATCAGAATGTTTTGATGTAAGCCTAGGAGTCAGCTCTTTTTTGATATGCCGAGTACTTAAATTAAGTATTACTGGCGCATGATTTCCTGTTAAATCGTTATTCGGTTCAACCGTGACTAGGTTTATAGCTAACCCATAGGAAATGTAAAAATCCAACAAGTCAGAAAGCTTGGCTGGATTCGTTGGCCAATGCGTCGGTTCCTCGGTGCTATGACAGCTGTAATTTTTTATCATAATAGTTCTAAACAAATTTCTGCTTTTTATTGTGTTGATTTTGGAACCCTAGTGGGCGTCTTGGTAGTTCTAGTCTCCTCCAGCAATGAATATGTTTCCTAGAGTGTGAAAGAATTCAATATAATCATTTTCAACTATTGTATGTCTAGGAGGGGAGTTATAGCTGACATTGTAAATGACCAAATGAATGCGTTGACTCTGTTTGAAATGAACTATTCTGGTGATGTGATGTGGAGATTTTAATAATCACCGCAGCTCCTGCATCCGCAGTACCATCAGGATGATTTGTATTATAAATGGAGTAATTAGGTATACGTATTACTGATGTGTCTGTGAAATGAGTTTCGGATACTAGCGTTATGTCTATTTTGTTTAAATTTAGGAAAGTTATTATTTCTTGCTTATGCCTTAATAGACCATTTGCATTCCATGTGGCTGTTCTTATAATGTTGGCTATTATTGGGCTATTTTAGTAACTAGCGTTGAGAGTAAGTTTAGCATGACGTTGTTTTGGTTCATTAGTTGTGCGAACATGTTCTTGAATTCGTTTAGAAAGGTAGTTAATTTGTCTTCTATGTTAACTTGTTGGTTATTAGTATTGTTAGCAGTTACATCTGATTGTGCAACTGCAGCGTACGTAGGGATGCAATTTTGTGACTTCACATTATTAGGTGAAGTTGTTGGGATAGAGGTTGTATTTTTTGTTTGTGCATAGTTTAGGTTTAGAGTCGGTCTATTAGATGTTCTGTTTCCCATGTTTATTATTTCTTGATAAACAAAACAGCCCCTGTAATTTGAAGGATGGTTGCCCTCACGTAAGGCACACTTTGCTGGTGTAGTACTAGGTTTGCGCATGTTTTCGAATCGTGTTGCTGTCCACATTTGACACACATGTATTGTCTAGTATAGTAAGTTCTTGAGTCTCCATAATTTTGACATCTAGTGCAATGAATGACGCCTGTCTTCTTATGTGGAGGCTCAACCTTAATTTTGCTATTGCACAAATACTTTGTCAAATAAGATCTTGTTTTCTTTCGGTTCAAGATCAACATAGAATAATGGAAATGGATTTTTGTTTTTTTTATATCTTATATTCATAATGTTACGTATTTGATGACCTATTTTACTAATTCAGCTTTAATTTCTTCGGTGGGTATTGAATGGTGGATGTGGCTGATGACTACTTTGTACGCTCATTAATCTTTAGGTTGGTATATATGATGAATTACTTCCTCGTCTTTTAAGTGTTTACCAATCTTTCTGTATATATCCGAGGTAATTGCATTGATTTTGACTGTGTTACTTCCCAACGTTTTTGTGTAATATTGTTCGTTTTCTGCAACTGTTGAGATAAGCTTACTCATTCGATTATGATTAGTAACGCCGTATACATAAATTGGAGGTGGCTTTGGTACCTTCCTAGTGCCTTCATTGTTGTCGACTTGCATTTGATTTGATTCTCCGTTAGTTTGGCTTGCTATAGGGTCGAATTTATTATTGGTAGTAATACTCTGTCGATCTAATAAAATACATTCTGCTCATCTATTTAGTCTTTTCCTTTTTTTAACAACTTGCCAGGGGTGTTTATTAGCTTGTATTTCGTTGGTTTCGTTTTGTTCGTTGGATTCTTATTCATTTATTGGCTTAGATTGATAATGGGTTGATACATTGTGGTTGTGAATAGGAAGAGGTGCGTTTGCATTTAGATAAGGTTGATTGAGCATAGGATTTGGAAATAATAAATTGGGTTGAGGTGTTTGCTGACTACCGTGTGTTAATTGGTATTGCTGACACGGAATTGGTAGCTGATTATAGAATAGATTCGTCACGTAACCATAGGTGGCATTTAAATTACCCGTTTGTATGGGAAACATGACGTTCCATTTGAATGTTGAATTTAGTTTACCTATTTAAATAAACTTATGGATTATTGGCAAATGTAGATATTCACTAATATAAAAATGTGTGCACTTGACCTTAGGTCAACGCGGCTTCGATATTTGATATCTTAGAGAGCCAGACCGCCGCACGTTTACTCTCCAAAAGTCGAATCGGAACTATTTATTATAGTTAGATTAATAATATTAATATTAAATACCACTGAGTTCAGAAGAATAAGAACTTAGAACACAGGCCGCAGCACTGAGTCTACCTAAAATAGTTCTTGCATTTACTACTAATGCAAGTCAGTTAACTTTATTATTTATTGTTATGTAATTAAGAACGTAAACCTTTTTTATACATAACTTATTAAATTTTTTATTTCCATTAATCTTCGTCACCTTAAGTATGCATATAAATTGAGATACAGTACCATTACTTAATAATGAAATTGCGAATATGTAATGCGCATACATATAATGCGACATATTTACGGTTTACCGAAATAGCGGACTGATACTGCGTTTATTTTGTTTAAATGTGCAGGTCACCAACATGTGGCGAAACAAGGAACCTTTCTTACAGAAAATCATGTGTATCATAAAGTGTTAGATATAGAGAGAAAAAAGCGTACGCCAAAAATTATTTTCGGAAAGACATACGTATTTAGAATGTGGTTATTAATTATATGTCGATTTTGGATTGCTTGTTTACATTGATGTTATCTGGTTGATAAACTAAGGCGAAAATAAACTCAAGAATATAATTTTATATCAATGTACTTAATGACATACCAATTAATTCATCTATCTAATGAAATCAAACATCAAACAATAACAAAAAACAGTACCAATACCCCTTTAATTACCATATGCAACATGCACTGTTTAAGTGTGGGCGAAAGTATAAAAATTACATAAGTTAAACTTAAATTAGCATTTTACAATTGAATGGAAGTTGTTAGCGTTTGTGTATATATACGTTAGCTGCATGATATCTATTGCGAAAAATTAACAAAAATTGTTTTCCAAAACGAGCCAGGTCCCTCTGAACCATGGACTTTGAACGTATTAACCACCTCTTCCGACGTCGATAATCGTTGTCCACGCAGTTTTTCTTCGCGTGTGGGAACAAAAGAAATCGTTAGGAGCCAACTCAGGACTTTGCGGCGAATGACCCATCAATTAGACGTTTTCAGTGCTCAAAAAGCCAGTTGTTTGCGTCGAGATGTGTGCGAGCTCGCATTGCCATGGTGGAGAACGATTTGGCTTGACGCGTTGGTTTTATTATCTCCCCGAAAACTTCTAGTAAGCGGTTGTGTAACATTCAGAACTGATCGTTTTACAATCCTCCAAAAGCACGGTTGCAACATGTTTACTTTTTCCTAAAAAAAACCAACATGCAACTCTTTGGTTCAAAGTGCTTTGAGCACGAACAACTTTTATTGGGTTTAGCTTAAACTGGATTCTCATAAACTTTACTTTCGGGCTCGTACGCATAAATATATGATGTTTAAAGCACCGCAATCGTATTTCTTGAGAATTTCTTTTGACCAATCGTCATGAGCATTTTCTGAGCGATCATTAACGTATACGAAATCCAAGGCGCACACAGTTTTTTTAGGGTTAAATGTTAATGCAATATGGAATGTATGCTGGCCATACTAATACCTAAGGATGCCTGAATTTCATGATTCACATGGCGATCTTGCTTTATCAGTTCGCGCACGGCATCGATGTTTGCTGCTACCGAACTACGACCACGATTAAATTCACTGTATATCAAACGATATAGAGTGGCTCTGTGTTGGGTTTCATTACTTAAAGTCGAAGCGAGTTGATCGACCCATTGTTGTTGAGATAATCCACGTCGACTGTCGTAAGGCATCCAATTACCAGAACAAAGTTTGCAAAAGCTAATTAAAGTGTTTTAGAGTGTCCTATCACTTAATATGCAAATTAATGATTTTACAGAATTACGCAGTTAATAATGATAATTCCGATTCTAATATAACCAAAGAAAAGGTTTTGAGTCACCAACCGATGATTGATACAATTGAAAAACTTGATTAGTGCATTTTTTATTACTAAATTCCGTAATATTTCACATTGCTGTTCTTTGTAATATGATAATGCCTTATCGAATAATTTACATTTGAATTCTAAAAATGCTGTAATCAATAGCGCTAGAACTAGTGGACCAAAAATGTTCAAGCAAAAGCATTAATTTTGACACCTATAAAAGGGATATGCAAACAATGGTTTACGGATATTTGTGAAGTTCTGAAAAAACATTTAAAAATAGATTACAGGAAATACATTGACATTCTGAAGACAGTCTGGTACAATATCTAATGTTTAAGAAAATATATGTTAAGCATATTTAGTACTATATTTATATAAGATTGGAATTTTTTGAGTGGACTTGTCCTCCTAGAACATGCGCTGTAAATTTTCTTTCTGTCAAATATCCCTCCATGATATGGACATTATTCTGCATGAAACTCATAAAATCATTAGATCTTACAAAGGTGGTAAAACATCAAATTTCGGCAACATCCCAAACAAGGTACTTAACAAAAAAGTTACTTAAGAAAAATAGATCCTCCATGGATTCACTGTTTCCAAACATGTTTAAGTTTATCCTACATTTTGAATCTGTTCCTGCCCGTTGGAGCATACTTATACTTTTTATATAAAAAGGAGGATAAACTTAACTTAATCGACTATAGAAATAGAGCTCTAATAAATTGCTTCTGTGTGTCTCAAAATGCTTTGTTTCAAACTTTTTAAAATGGGTATTAGTAATGCCATGATAAGAATCTAAAATATCTTCAAGGCTGCGCAAATGTAGGAAGAAAGTACTGGTAACATATAATTAACATCATCTTAGGAGTGTTTCGGGGAAAATATCTAATCGACTGTTGTTCCTTTTTAGAGACATTTTCAAAGAAGAGGGAGTAGAGAGAAACGTCCTGATATACTTGCTGTTTTTATAAGTACAACACAAAAACATTACTAATACGACATCAACGGATGTTCAAGGAATATCTACTAAAATTAATGGAGCTAGATAAACTACTGCCTAATAAATCTAGTATTACTGGTACATACAACTCGAAGTGCTGATAGCAAAAATTAACGAAACCTGTTCAGTAGCGCCCTAAGTCTTAACATTTCTATAAAATCTATTATTAAAAGTGTAAAACCACTCTAGATTCCTAGACGTGGAGATGGTAATCGGGTGCAGATATATTCGATATGACGTTTATCTGGAACCTATGGATAAAATAAATCATAACTATAAGAGATGTATATTATCATAGTAAACTTAATTCTAGTAAGTATTGATTTAACCCTGTTCACGCTGTTTGTGGTCGAATGCGTAAAGATTTAGAGATTGCGATTAGGCGTTGGCGAAAGCTTTTATTTAAAAAATATATAATGAATAGCTAATTCAATATTATAATTTATGCTAATATTTCAAACATACCTTCATACTTACTATTCTAAGAGAAATTTCGATGACTAAAACAAGCGAATGACTATCTAAAATCAAACAATGCAGCGCTTATTCCACGTCATTACATTTAATTACAAAAACGCAAGTTGTACTTGTATACGCCTAGTTGAACACAGTAGTATCGGAAATAACAGTTGTACACCTGATAACGAGAATTAGAGCTGTTTGCGATACGGTGAAATTTTACTGGTTAATTATAGCTTAAAGGTTAGCTTCCTTTATAAAAAAAAACTCCTACGATTGACAATTATGCTTAGCAATTATAATGGAAGGATTATTTATAACCACAAAGGTAAGCGCCAACTTGGAGCTGCAACTTTTTAAAATATCTCAACAGAATAACCTTGGAATTGTGCATGTTCAACTTCAAAGATTTCGTCTGGGGTTCAAGGTGAATTTTAATACGATTGAATCGAACAATGGTAATGGTTTTCAAAGTCGCAGGTTCAACTGACCTAATTGTTAACGATCTCATCTATGTTATAATTTTTTATATTATATTATAAATGTCAAATATTTCCTTGAAAGAGAAAAACTTATGTTTTTAAAGCAATGTTTATTTACCTTACCTACATAACAAACAAAAGTAATTTTATTGTTAAGGAAATATTTTTCGTACCGGTATAAGCTACGTACAATATTTTTCCCTTTTAAGTAACTTTAATAGCAGGACCGCCGTTGTAAGCGAGGGGTCAAGAGTGTTTGCTCCGCTGGCCGCAAACCCAGCTCATAGACAAGTACGAATTTCGCTAGAAACTCATGTATGTATGTGACGTAGTGTTTAAGTTGCAGGTTAGTAGGTATAATCAGCCTTTGAGACCGGAGTGTCGGTAAATGAGACCCAACGAAAAAACAAAACTCTAAAAACCAAAAAAGTTAATTTTAACTGTTCTCAACAAGTAACCTTGGTATCAGGAATACTTGCCTGGGGTCATGTCCATTTCTGAAAAAAAAAGTTCTCTATAAAAGTGATCCTTTTTAGTTTAATAAGTTAATTAGTTTAGTAAGCCCTAAAACTATCATCAAATTATTTTTTATTGTATACTTATGAAAAATCGAATAAAGTTTTGTAACTTTTATTAGTTTTTAAGGAAAACTCTTGTACAAAACGCTGTTTATCGCAACTTGCATAAACAAAATACGTCAGCAGAGAGGTTTTTCTTTTAAATAAACACAAATATTGTAAGTAAAAGATAGCTCCTAGACATAAAACACAATGTCATACAATGCATCTTTTAGAGATAAGAAAGAAAATATCTGATCAAACAAAATAAAAAATATTGGAAACAAAACAATTCAGCAATAGAAGAAAACAACGGAGGAAATTATAAATTAAAAATTATAAAAATAGAGAAATAAAAAAGTAACAAAAAAGTAAAACAAACATTGGAAACAACGAATATATCTTCTTGTGGTTCCCATCCGTTACCGGATATTGGCAATCATCAGGGCTATTCTCGTTTTGTTAACCGCGGCTCTAAAGCCATATCATTGTCTTAAAATTTTCAACCATAATATACGTCTTCTGCCTGGACCTCTCTTTCCTATTATTTTTACTTGTAATATCAGTTGTAGAATTTCGTATCTTTCGGGATTCCTCGTGACATGACCTAGATATTCCAATTTTACCTTTTTATTGTGGGGATTACTTCTATTTCTTTTTTCATTCCATTTTTTGTTACTTACGTAGTCAACCCACGAAACCTTTAACTTGCGACGGTATATCCACATTTCAAATGCTTCCAATCTTTTGCTTGCCGCCTGTTAGGGTCCATGACTCAACTCCGTACAAAAGTACAGAGAAGACATAACATCTGAGTAATCTAACCTTCGTATTTATATATTCGTATATGTATAGTACGATATTCACTACACTTTTTTTGCGTCTACTTTTTTCGGAAGGGCCACGAAGGTTGATCTCAACCAATCCTTAGGTATTATGCCCGTGTCGTAGATCCTAGTGTATAGTTTGGTTAGTATCTTATTCCATTCGAGTCGGTTGCTTTTCCATCGTTTGTTCTTGATATAGCTGTGGTGACTTCTTCTTTTTTTAATTGAAAGTCCCATTGTATGATTGTTCTGTTTGCTTGTGTGGTCTTGTATCACTGAATAATTGTTTTATATAATTTTTCCATATCTTTAGCTTTTCATTTCAAATAAGACGTTCAATATAAGCAAATAAATGTTCTTAAATTAGTGCCAAACTTAAAAACAGCACTTGCTCATTAAGCAAAATACTTTACAAAATAAATAACTGAACATTAGAATATCTGTTGATTTTTTTTTAAACTTACATTGAACTCCCCCAGCTAAATTTCCTCAGACATCGACTTATCAAAAATTAAAAAATTCCCTTTTGTACAAAAAAAATAGTAACCTGTTTTCGACTTTAAATATATTTATTCATCAAATTATAAAACTAACTTTTTAATTTTCTCTCAATAGTTTAACAATTGCTAATCGTATAAAGGAAAAATCTTACATCTTTATTCAAATCACTGTTATTATTGAATTGTTTGACCCCCATATAGTTACCTTAATTAAAAAACAAGGAGAAATCTTTCTGTGACAAGTTTAAAACGTATGGCGAATGGAACATAACGTCCCACTCAAATTCTATTATTTTGTCATACGTCTTTTAACCATATGAGGTAGAATATCATATTAAAATAAATAGAATTTTATTTCTATTTCTCAATGGTTACCATTTCTTCTGAACTCGTTCTAGTTGTTCACAATGATGATTTACTTGTTTTTCGAAGTTTCCATCAAAATTTTACAAATGCGCTTTTCATAGCGTATGACCACTTTGTTTTTTTAACGTAAAAATTTCATCCAATTTTTTTAACCCTTTTGAGACTGCTTCTTGTAGTTCACAATATGTAGCGAAGTCCCCGTTTTCTCTAGTTATTTTTTGAGATGAAAGGAATGAATTCATTCGCTCACTTCAATTTGTCAATAATATTCACAGTTGAAAATCGCTCATGTTGGTTCTTTTCTCCAACTAATATGGCTTCATTTCACGATTACGAGACGCAACATCCCGTTCTCATCACACATCCCGATAAAGTCTATTTCGATTATAGTTGCTGCTCATAAAAATCGGACAATCACCAAGCTACTTTTCTGTTTTGCTACAAGAATGTGGTTGGAATATAAGTTACAGATATGTAAAAATTGTGCGCACTTCCATATGTAGATATAGGATCTTATGGCAAAGACTCTAACTTCACAATTTATAGAAATTCTTTATGGAAAAACATTGAAGATAATACTCTTACGCCTCTAAGCCAAATTCAGAGCCTAATACTTCCCTGTCTATACTTTTTACATTCGTTGGAGAAGAGGCTTTTAAACTGGACTGTCAAGAAACCTTCTGCGTTCTTATTCTAGTAATAATTTGTCACTGTATATGCGGGTTTTTAATTACAAACAATAGGGACCTACACAATACGTAGAATGCACATTTGGAATTCTGTCGAATAAATTTCGTATATTTCACAGGTCAATCGATGTAGATATAAATTTTGTTCGCAAACCTGATGGATACAATTTTTAGGAGACATTAACAGTTACTGAATTAGAAGATTTTGATTTCAACGGGTCTCTCAATTATTTTCGCGATGCACTGGCAAATTACTTTATATCAATGATGATATGACAATATGACAGAACATCGTATGTATTTCTTATATGTAAAACATATACTTACCAATTATTTTTTGTTCTGCTTCTGGTTTTGTATTATCACATTAAAATAAAGCCAAAACTACTTAAATCCAAAGAAAGTGACAAGAATGTTGCACTTGTTTGCGCTACAAGTGCATCGGAACATTTTGTTTCCTACTCTGTTTATTTTCCCAAGGTTGGAAATGTCTCTACAACTTCAACATGGAGTCTGTGTATCCTCAAAGAACAGGTGGATAAACAAAGATTTATTTTTATTGTTTTCAGCACTTTACCAGTAAAACCGACGTATACAAACCTAATTCTCCCAATGCTGAACAACCATTCTGGTCATATTTTAATCAAAATATTAGAATTTTATAGAAAAAATGAAATAACTTTTAGTCCATACTAGACTTTACATTTTTTGATCTTTTAAAGACTGATTACTGTAACGAATGAGAACAAAAAGAGTTTCTTTTCATTTCATTTTTCATTCACGAGAACATACCTCAAAAGTATAGCGTGGAAAGAACCCTTTTCCATGCTGCAAGCATTTCGCCGATTAAAGCGAAGAGGTTTACAGAGACTAATGTGGAATTTCAAGCTGAAGTAATTGAAAAAGAAATTGAAATGTAGCTGGGCATGATCTCATGGAACCTGTAGTTAGATCTTATGTGCCTAATAATTTACAGAGCAAAACACTTGAATCAGAGAATGATAAATTTCAACACTTTATTGTATTATTAACAAATAAACCACTAACTTAAAAATCAAAAATTTGTTTTTGTAAAAGAGACATTTTTAACACCTCGCATCTTCAATGGTTATTTCATATGCTGCGCACCGTATTCATTTAAATTTTTTTCTAGAATTTATAATTAAACGTTATATATATTTTAATGAAACACAATTCTAGAAAATTTAGAAATTTGCAATTTTAACTTGCGCGGTATAGTTTCAAAGTCAACTCGGAGTAACGTAGAATAATGGGCCATTCCTAAATTAGATTAAAAAGACAATCAGCTGTTGTAATTTCAAACTAGCGGTAAAAGGCGTTTTTCCAAACACACCTTTATGTGCTTCTCTTGGTTAATTGTAAGCAATACAAAACAAATCTCTTTTTAAACCCTAAGAGCAAACGGACTACCGCACAAATTTTTTTTTTAACAAATTTATCCAATTTTGTGATTTTACATTTATTTCTAACATGACTTTGTTAACCTGCATCACCAAATTTTGAAAATTGCTTAAAATCGATCTTCGCATGTGTTTCACCGTCCATCAGCACGAAGTCATTTTCCATTATAGAATTTGCATACAATTTACACGTGTGCGGCATTCACTATTGTTTTTTATGAAAATGCGATTTGAAATTACTGACTGTATGTCTCCAAAATCTACTAAACTTTCGATTAGTAAAGTCAACACTTCTTATTGCATGTTGATCTATGTTTATCCTAAGTATGAGAAAAAGCTAACATTCAGCATCAAACATTTAAACTAAATCACATCATATACAAGGTCTTCTATGCAACTTTCATAGTTTCTCTACTTCTTTGAGTTTATGCATTACATATTATTTAAACAATTTGAAACAACTTTTATACACAATTAAATACTGCTAGTACAACAAACAAAATTATTTTGTAACATTTGTAGTAATTCATCTTAAACAAATTGTATTTTACAAATGAATGCGTCTTCCATAAAAAAATAGACACAAAACGTATTAAAAAGACAAAAATTATATAAAATGTTTTTCTTTTAGTGTATAAAATGTAGTTATTTCTACAGGGTAGGTTTTAAATTAGACATTAAGAATTGGCTATAAAACGACAGTAGCCACTAAATACACAATAATAATTACATTTTAATATATTCCGCGTCAATAGTGCAGATACGGCTGCGAAAAAACAAAGATTCTGACTGATTATAATATACCAAACAACCCTATACACATAGAAGGATGATTATTACAAAGGGTGGGAGAATAAATAAATCAAAGTCAAAGTGTTAGACTATACAAGTCAGGGCAATAAAAGGAAATCGTCAAAGACATACGACTATGAGGAGCAGGATACGGCAAATTGGCAAAAACTGTTTTCAAAAGTAACATCTCGCAATATTTAAATACAAAATTTTATAACAAATCCTCCCAATATTAACATATGAAGCGGAAACTTGGATGTTCACTAACAAATTAATACATAAACTGCAAATCACACAGCGGGTCACACAAAGGAAAAGACTAAGAAATGAGTATATTACACAAAAAACTAAAGTAGAAGATATCACTACTCGAATTTGCAAGTGAAAATAGAGCTGGGCTAGACGTGAAGGTGGAAAATGGGGTAGAAAAATTCTGGAATGCGATCTAGGACGGGAAGAAGTGTAGCCTATCCAAAAGCGAGATGGTCGGACGATATTACGAAGGTGATTGGAAAAACATGGTTGAGAGAAACAACATACAGGGATAATTGTAAACGCAAAGAGGATGCTTTTTGTCCAAACTTGGAAAATTGATAAAATATAGCTGTGAAAAGATAAAGAAAATGAAAGAAACAATAAAAAAGCGTTATGCAATGCTCGTACTCGCAGAGTCGCTGAACAAGGCAAGAAGTGGTTGCCTAACAACATACCAGTTCGTGGAGAACGTCATCACAGTGCAAGAAATATTTATCTGTATCCAACAAAAATCAACACGTAAGGTAGCTTGTGAAATTAAACTAACAAAACACGCAATACATATAATGCTGTGTAAAGACGTGAATTTCCGTCTGCAGACTATGATGGCAGAATGGAATACGGTGAGTTAATGCTGGGTTAGTACGAAGATCGCCCTGAAATCTTTTATTGGAGTGATGAGGCAGTTTTCTATATCGGTGATTTTGTAAAGCGTCATAAATGCTATTATTGGGCGTCACGTGACAGCAATCCCAAAATGACGGTTGAAAGAATGCAAATTCAACTAAAATTGACCATGTGGTGCGGAATAACGCTAGCAAAACCCTTCCCACTATATCTTGAGCGTGACAACATGAATACAAACCGCTACAGTCAGAAGTTTGAAGATTACGTGTAGTTCACGGTATTTAATTGGGATACATACAGCAACCTTATTTTCACACAGCATTGTACATCACCCCATTTGCTCTTATTCTGCGGGAGTAGATCATATTTTTCCAGGACGTTGGCTGGGACAACGCAGACCTCCTAAAAGTTCAGATCTTAGTCCATGTGATATTTACCTGAAGAAGGAGGTGTACACACTGGATGACTGGGATGCAGTGATTCAGGAGGTTATCATCAATATCTCAATATTCTTTAGAACACTGTACATTCCACCCTCAACTGTTTGAAGAAACTGGTTGACTCCACTGATGCCTACGTTGAAATTTAAATACTTGATTTCATTATCCTATATAATGAAGTACGCATACAATGTATTTCAATAGATTTGTATTAGAAATATTGACTTTATTACCAATTTTTAAAGTCTAATTACTTTTCATTCGCCCTGTATTTATAATACACAAGAGAACCCCGCAGGCTTCGTCGACGAAGCCTGATCTAGACGTCAGGCGGTCGTGTAGAACATTCCACATGTTTTACGTACATTTAACACTACAAACAACAGAAACATTGGGAGGAATTTCCCTTGTAATCAAAATATTTAAATAATTCAAAAACCGTTAAAGTTAGAAGGCTGATTTTTTGCGCCGAATTAGCAAATATAGTTGTGAATGTGGTGTGCAAGTTTCAAGGAAATCGGTTGAAACGTCTAGGAGGAGATAGAATTATAAGTTTAGAAAGTTAGGGAGATAAGACAAATATTACTTAAAGATAATCGATGTAGGTAAAAGCATAAAACAGGTAATTCAAGTTATTTATAACAACTGATGCTCCAGTTTCATTGAAATACAAGTAAAGCAGGTCAGTCCTTATCATAAAACGTGACGATATTTGAACTGCATCTACAATATTTAAAATACCAATTTATTAAGTAATATTTAAAAAAAAAACAGCTGGTAGCAACAAGAAAATCTTTCATTAATTTGCAAATACATATACTAGTATTGTTACGTAGAAATAAACGTTTTATAATCGTGTATACAATTAACTATAAGTAATTAAAATAATTACACACTGCACATTTTAATAGCAGTTTGTAGTATTAACTATAAGTGTTAAGACACAAATTTTCAGTTTTTTCATTGACGATGGACATCGCAATGAATATAAAAGCCGAAGTTATAAATAAATCTAAATTGTAAAACCAGAAATATAAAATATAGGACAATACACTTAAATTTATTTTTTTAAAGATAGCTCTCAGAATGTTTTCTTCCTAGGAAACTGTTAAAGATTTTAAAATGTGTTTATTCCAATCGAATTTTCATCCTTGAGATAAACCAAACAGCAAACAAATCTCACGATTTCTTCAAACTAATTACTATATACAACCCATGTGTGTAGGATTAATTGAGCGCATTGATTATGAATATGATACTATTACATCTTCAAACGTTTTCTATGATATTAAGATCGAGGGAGACTTGAGAATGTCCATGTGTTGTTCTTGAAATCAGCGTCGAACGTTACATGCGGAACTAATGCTGGCGTTGCCTTGTTGAAGGGCAACTGCTCGAAATACCATACTATTTGAAAATTTGTCTTTTACCTTTTGTAGAAACTGTATGTACTTTTCTAAGTTTTAACCATGTGTCAGCATTACCAAATCAATGGATTCATTGTAAGATATTGGAGGGGGGGGGGGGCATATCATACCATGACTGAACCGCTCACCGTTGTGACAAAAACACTTCATTTTTACGTAAATCATGCCCATAGTAAGAAAACCCATCTAAATTGATTTTTATAGTCATTAAAAATGTTTTGCCACTGTAGTGTCCTATCAATGTTTGATAAGTAAATCTGAGATGTGCAGTGCAATGCGATGAATTTTTTTAGCGTTTCAATAGTAGACAGCTTAAGTAGATCTTATTAATGCATCTGTTCCTATATTCTTGGAGATTTATCCAGCTGTTAATGAAGAATTCGATATTTCGCCCAACATATCCTGACATTTTCTCCCAGTTTTAACGAATTTTGTATGCCATTTAAAACGTTTTCCATAATTTATGGGATCTTTGGTGAAACTGCTTATAACTTGGTGCGCACGACCTATTTTTTAAAAATAGCTCTCGAAAACTATCCTTCATAGAACGTCCGAATTATTTCTATTTTCTCGGCTATTAAACACACTTTTGCCTTGCCAATTTAACCACGCAACACTCCATTCATGACGTTTTTAATTTATTTTGTTTTTAGCATAGACCTTGTTACTGTTGCATGTTTATTGCATTAAAACTATGCATTAGTCGTATCAAAATAGTGATATATATATATATATATTGCAAAAGTTCCTGCCCAATTTTATAGATGACGTTGCGCATTTGCATTTGTTTTGATGTGTGTAAGTGTCATTCGATTTGTAAATGATATACCAGGTGTACCGGAAAGTCTTTACCGGCTTTTTCCAATAGGCGTTCCTAGGCTTAATATACAATATTATGATTTGACACGTGTTCATTTTATTCTACAGACATCAAGCTTCAACGTCGTAGATTATATTTTGTGAAAGTATCACCGTCATATATTTATACCTCTTCAAAAATGTCAAGTTATGTGCCTGAAAACGTGCATTTGCGGCATGCATTACTTTTTTTATTTAATTAAAAGAAAAAAGCAGCTGAAAGTCATCGTTTGCTAGTTGAAACATACGGCGAGCATGCTCCAACCATAAAAACAATTCAAACGTGGCGTTTTCGATGTGCAAGATAAAGAACGTTCTGGCAGAAGATGCGAAACTGCAGGAGTTATTGGATGAAGACCCAACACAAACTCAAAAACAATTCGCAGAAGTATTAAATGTGGCCCAAGAAACTATTAGCGA
Source organism: Sinelater perroti (assembly GCA_036346155.1). Classification (NCBI taxonomy): domain Eukaryota; kingdom Metazoa; phylum Arthropoda; class Insecta; order Coleoptera; family Elateridae; genus Sinelater; species Sinelater perroti. Next base: position 21,636,327 of record JARFIY010000359.1, on the reverse strand, counting down.
CCAGAATGGGCTCGAAGACACGATAAAGTGATTTTACAGCACAATAACGCGCCGCCTCATACAGCAAAACCGGTCAAGGAAGCATTGAAAGCGCTTGGGTGGGAAATATTATTGCACTCGCCGTACTCTCCAGACCTTTTCGCATCTGCATTAGCAGAGTAGCACTTCGCCAATTTCGAAGAAGTTAAAAAATGGAACCATGAATGGTTTCGCCCAAAGGAAAAACAATTTTTTTGGAATTGGATTTATAAATTGCCTGAAAGATGGGCAAGATGTGCAGAATTAAATGGTCAATATTTTAAATAAATAAGTTTGTCCATTATATCGAAAATTATGCATTTTTTCCAAAAAAAAAAAAAAACGGTACACCTGGTACAAAGAATCGCGCCCGTTTCTTGCAAAAAAAAAGTTTACGTGCTCGTGCAGTAGGTCCATGGAAATGGGAGACGAAAAAGTGCTTTTGCGGCATGTGATGCTGTATGAATTCCGGAAGGACCTGAGTGTTGGTACGACTCAAAAAAATATTCAGACTGTTTATCTGGACCGTGCTCCTGCCTTGAGAACTGTCAAAAAGTGGTTTGGACGGTTTCGGCAAGGCAATTTTTCAATGGAAGAACCTCGCTCTGGTTGACCTTCTGGACTTGATGATGACGTTGTACGTACTCTAGTGAAGACACATCCAAGAATTACGACTGAGGAGATAGCTGAGAGGGTAAACATTGACAAGTCCACCGCGTTTCGCCATTTAAAAAAGCTTGGCTATATCTCCAAGTTTGATACATGGGTACCGACCGCACTGTTTAACGAAAAGGAAGAAATTAGACCGGATGAACGTGGCTCTTTCACTTCAGGCATGGAACGAAAATGAGCCGTTTTTGGATCGACTGGTGATGAAAAGTGGGCCCTTTACAACCATGTACAACGAAAACGCACATGGAAACAAACCGGCGAAGGTGCAGATCCTATCGTAAAAGCTAGTCTGCATCCAATGAAGGTTTTGCTGTGTGTTTGGTGGGACTGCAAGTGGATCATTATTTTGAGCTTTTGAGGCGCGGAGAAACAATAACAGCAGACATCTACTGTCAAACAGGCTTGATGCTGCTATTCGCGAAAAACGTCCTGTTTTGGCCAACAGAAAGGGTATCATCTTTCACCATGACAATGCTAGGCCTCATGTGGTCAACAGACGCTGCAAAAATTGCAGGAGTTGAAATGGGAAGTCCTGCAGCATCCTCACCACTTCAGACTTTCATTTGTTCCGCTCCTTACAAAACAGTTTAACTGGAAAACGACTTAGTTCTGTACAAGCTGTCGAAAACCACCTTACAGATTTTTTTGACAACAAACCGACCTCGTTCTATAAGAATGGCACAGAAAAACTTGTACATCGTTGGAAATCTATCGTGGAAAAGAATGGCAATTATATAATTAATTGATAAAACCCTTTTATTTAAAATAAAAAATATTGTAATACTTTATATACAAACAAGGTAACCAATAAAGTCCATGCCGTTTTTGCTTTGCCATTGAATGAAGGGAGAATAGGTATGCAATTAGTGTATCACGTGGTTTAAAAACCGGTCGGTCGAGAGTAGGAATATCAGTCGTTGTAAAAGCAGGTCCACCGCGAACTTTCATCATTCGTAACTCGTACAGTAGCGAAGACAAATGGAAGTGTCCAAGGATCTCGTTAGGTGTTATTTTCTTTACGACTTCAAAGTGGGCTCATCATCAGCTGCATCAAGTCGCCGAATATGTCAAGTGTTTGGGGATAATGCTGTGAATGAACGTACTGCAAGGCATTGGTTTCAAAAATTCATGTCGGAAGATTTGTCCCTCTGTGATGAACCTCGCAGTGGACGACCACAGTCTTTGGATGACGAAACCCTGCAAGCAGCCATTGAGGAGCACAGTAGTCTAACATGTAGTGAACTTGCAAGACAGTTTAACGTTTCTAATGAAATAGTTAGACTTCATCTACACCGCTTAGGTAACACGTACAGGTTGAGCAAGGTGGTTCCGCACACGCTGTAGGAAGTCCACACGAGACAACGAATGGCAGCATGTATGTCGTTGCTTTCTCTCCACCGTACCGCATCCATATTCAATTGTGTGCTTACCAGTGACGAAAAGTGGGTCCTATACGACACCCAAGCATTCCAAACGTTGGTTGTCACCCCAGGATACTGTCCCTCACAGTGCAAGACCACCTATGCACTCACGCAAGATTATGCTTTGTGTCTGGCGGACAGATCGTCAAGTAGTTCACTATGAGCTGCTACCAACGGGCCAAAGGTCACTGCGGACCTGTACTCGCAGCAATTGGAATGTGTGCAACAGGCACTGCAACAGAAGAAGCCAGCACTGATGAATCGCAAAGGTGTACTTTCCTCCATGACAACGCCAGACCGCATGTCGCGCGGGTGGTCAGGTGGTCATACAGCGACTAGGTTAGGTGACTTTATGCCATCCTCCTTACTCGCCTGACCTTGTGCCATCCGATTACCACCTCTTCCACTCCTGGACAATCATCTTTGTGGAAAATCCTTCACCAATGAAGCAGACTTGCGCCAAGCACTCACGGACTTCTTTGCATCCAAAACCCCCGAGTTTTACCGCAAGGGGATTGCACAGCTGGATACACGTTGGCAGAAGGTGCTAGATGCCGATGGCGATTACTTAGAGGACTAACAATAGGCTACACTTTTTGTAAATCATTTTCTTTTTGGCCATTAAAAACGGCAAGAACTTTATTGGCTACCTTATATTTAAACAACTTAGGTTATGGGTTGAACTGCGTCTTATTTGAGACAATTCTCGACGTTTCGGCATCGGCTTTGATGCCATTTTCAAGAGTTTAGCTCTTCACTCGGGATCTCAAACTGCCTACTCCCCAAGGAGAGCTACGAGTCTTTGAGTAAGACTTACTCGGTCACTTATACAGGCATTTTTTGCAATAACTCGGGTCTAATATCACGAATACAGCGTTAGATGTTTAATCTTAATGCATTGCTTTGTTTACATAGACTATAGATTTCAAATAATCCAACAAAATTCTTAAAATCATCCTTTCACCAAACTTTTTTTGCAATAGGTCAATAGTGGCATTAGCAGTGTGACATATGGTACCGTTTTGTTGGGATTACATGCCCTCCAAATCAATTTCATCTAAATTTAGCCACGAAAAAACTTGTTAATATCAATCGGTGCGGCTCACCAGTCACTGTAACTGCATTTCCTAGATAGTTTTGGGGAAAAAATGGTCCGATGATGTGACCCCGATGTAAGCCACGGCATAAAATGACCTTTTGTGGATGCAACATATCCACTTAACCAAAAATGAGTTTTATCTGAGAAGATAATTTTTTGTCCAAAATTATGATCCGTTTGTCCGATGTTCCAGTGGCTTCAGTTTTTGAGTCAACACAATCTTATACATATGTAAACCGAAATTTTCTCGCAAATACGCCAAGTTGTTGTTCTCCTAAGACCCAATTCTCGAGCACAACAAGGAATCGATAAATTTGGGTCTCTGCAACGCTATCTCTTACAGCAACAATGTTCTCTTCATTTTTGCATTTCAGCATCTTGTTGGTATTTTCGCATAGTGAAGAGTAAAATTCCTTTATAATTTTTCAACGATTAGGCAAATAGCAAGCACAAAAAGCAATTATATGGAACATAAGTTTTGCGGAGAGCAAACAAAAGAACGTCAATTTTTATAAATATTTTATACAATAACCAAACGTTGTTAAAGCTTGCATTTAACCATGATGAAATCACAGAGTATACTAAACACAAATGATAACTAGTATTTCATTCCAAAATCATATTCTTATTGAAAAAGTCTTTACCTGTATACAATGATAAAACTCTAACGCCTCGTGTGGGAGCACGGCCTGCGAACTGAGAAGTTAAGGCTCTCATATGTCCGTCACTGTGCCCAGTCGTCGCGACCATCGTTGATGCGGAGCGATGTGACAAGCACCGCACCTGAGACGATCGCCATTGTTACCCCTTGCTCTAAGTGAACGCAGGTACTCAATCATTTTTAACGACTGAGTAGACCACCCGCCAGGTATCAGAGAACTCCGGGAAATAAACCCGGGTCCGTTCGCACTGCAGCCCACCCCTCGCACGCACGCACGCACGCACTCGCGCAACCACGCGCGCGCGCGCGCGCACACACACACACACACACACACACAAATAGTTTTTTAAGACTTCAAAATATCTTTTTCGTAGTTCTATTTCAAAAAAAGTTTAGATTTCATATAAAAAATATTAAAAAAAACATCATTATTTTCTTTTATTCTTAATAACATTTAGAACTATTTCTTCTGTAAGAAGTCCTTAAAATGAGATTTTGCGCATGTATGGTGGGTTCTTTAATATTTTGCTAAGCTGTATTACTATTTCGAGATAATTACGCATAATTGGTGCATAATTTTGTACTTTTACATATTCAAAGCAATCAATAACAAACTATATGAAATATATGGAAAACATGCCACAAATGATCTAATTTAGGACGATAAATTAAGATATTTAATGATGATTACCAAGAAGGATTTGAGGAGTGTCATCGAAAAAAGGTTGCTAAATTTGTAATTATACCTCTATAGTCTAGACTGGGCACCAAATGTTTGTGCAGAGTGGAACATCTCTCTCATTTTTAGGCTGAATAAAGAAAAAACAATAGGAAGTGTAAGCCTGCTCAATAATGAAAACTTTATTTATTTACGAAAAGTGGAAATAACGTTTTTTCAGTAAAGAGGACAACTCTGAGAGGATACTCTTTCCAAGATGATGCCACATATTTCTAAGAAATTTTGCCAATCACGTTCGGAAAGTTCTTATATGGATAAAGATAAAGGTTTTGGTAAAAATTCGGCATACAATAAAACTAGACAAACGAGGAGCAACGACATGTTTGGGCGCAAACTTAAAACAAAACGTCTTACTAAATCAATGTTTTCTGATGTTTGCGTACTCCACGGTTTTCTTCCTCCCCTTCCCGCTATAGAACCAGTACTTCTAAGTTCTTCATCTATAAGAAGATTGATTTTTGATCGGAAATGGAAGCCTAAAGCGCAAGTTAAAAACGCATCTGTGGGGCCACCATAGTCAATGTTTTGAAAGTAAGAACTCTGAGTTCGTTCATGACATGTTGGCTACTAAAGACTCTTCTATGCAAATATTCCCGACTATCTGAGTCTAATAAAATCACTTTCCTATCCTTATACCCCTCTTCACTTCATAACCTTCCTTTGGAATTAATGATGATTTTAATCACATGCATGATTCTTAATGGTTCTTTATGATAAGAAAATTACATAAAAAAGCAGCTTAAATTTATACAAATAACTAAATGAAAAAGAAAGTATTTAAAATATAACCAAAATTAAATATCATCATCACAGCTATATCATCCATCGTCGGATGTAAGCCTCCCCTTGCATTTCAACTGTTGTCGATCTCTGGCCTTTTGCATCCAGTCTATACCTGCGAATTTCTTAATGTCGTCAGTCCACCTTGTTTGTGGCCTCCCCTATTCCTCTTGTGACTTCGTGGCCTCCATTCAATTATTCGACGTGTCCATCTATTGTCGTTCATTCTGGCTATGTGGCATGTTCAGTTCCATCTAAGTTTACATACTCGATGTATCACGTTTGTCACTTTTGATCTTTTCCGTATTTCATCATTAGGTATACGATCAATTTCTATCATGCGTCTTTCAATTGCACGTTGTGTAACTTGAAGCTTCTTTATTATGCTGTTATTAGGAGCCCAAGATTTAATACCTTATGTTAACGTCGAAAGTATAGTTTGATCAAAGACTCTTGCTTTTGTGTTCGATATTTGAGATTTCAAAAGTTTTTGCAGTTTACCGAATGTGGCCCATGCTAGTGATATGCATCTATCTAGATCAGCTTTTAAGTTCTCTTTTGATAATATGAGTTAATACGAGTCCAAGGTAAATGTATGAACCCACCTTCTCTATTGTGTGATTGTCAACTTCCAGACTTTCATTTTATTTATCCTGTATTATTTGATTAGTCATGTATTTAGTTTTTATTGTATTCATTTTTAGGCCGATTTGTTTTGATTGTTGATGTAATTCTTGTAGCATTTGCTGCAATTATTTTTATCAGTGGCTATTAAATTAATTAAATATTAGATGCAAATTGGCATAGTAAGTAAAAAAACACAAAGTTATTTGTCATAGTTTCCATTACATACTACGGCTTTCTTAAGTTTCGGCCTAATTCGTCTACAAGCCATATCCACCACAGAGACTTTCAAAACACCCTTGATATTGTGATGTTTCTCATTAAACTAGAGTCAAGGGAGCTGCTGTCAAGACTACAGGAAAGCTTACAAACGTAATTTTGATGAGATATGTAGTTCTAAAAGCTACATTTTTATCCAGATTTCACAACTACACACTGATGTCGTCCATCAAGCCCTTCTCGAGGAAATGGAGCATGACATCCTTTCGCTGTTAACGATTCTGCTAAAACTACAAATGTTGTAAGCTAAAGATAGGATCATTTTCTCAATAGCGCTCTGAAATCGTGTTGTCTGTGCCAAAATCCATCTGACCACTCTGTAACCCCACTATTTAGTCATATAGCATAATTCTATGTTTGTCTTCTAACAAGTCAGAACTATCGTTAAAGCGTAGACGCAATAAATTGTTTAATTTCGTTTAAGAAATGATATATGCTATTTCAAATTACATATAATATATTAAGACCTGATATTACATTGCAGGCCATTAAACTACAAAATTTACCTGTGGCATGGTTGAGTTCCAACAATTTCTTTTGTAGAAGCTCAAACAGAAACTCATGGGAGCTAACAATTTATCTAATGTTGAGAGATCTTACCTAATTATTGAAATCAATATTCCAATATATGGTAATGTGTTAGTTCACCCATTCTCAAATAATTACGCTAATTATCTGGCTTCAAAGAAAGTTGTTTTAATAGTTTTTTGTGTATAAACTGACACCTATTTAAGAACCATCCTTTAAACCAATTTCTTTTATTTATCATTACGAAGAAAGTTATTTGCTGATACACGAATTACATGAAAAACACAAGAAGAGACTCCTATTCTACAGATTATGAAATCTAAGTTATATGGATACTAACGCTGCGTGAATTTTCAAGTATGTTAGCCATTTGGACGTCATCCATATAGTGATCGTGCATAACGGGTTTAAATACAAGTTTATTTAGTCAAAAGACCATTGCAGATAAATCATACTAATTGGATTGTAAGATAAAGCTATTTTTATCAACTCATGTGTGTATTACCTTATCAGATGTTGTAAAGTAATTACAATTATGTAATGCAAATAAAATTTGTCAAATATCATTTTCAGTTGTTAAGAGTTATACAATTAATATAATCAGTTCCATCAATTTAATGTACAAGTTTGCTACAGCTAAAAATAGAGACTGTTATTAATTGTGATATCAACTTTTGAATCATTGTTTTTAATGTACATGTTGTTGATACAAAGAGAAATAATATTTTTTATATGTTTAGTTCTGAAGTGATAAAACTTAAAAATGATAGTATAATACAGACTTGAATAAAGTATACGGTAAATTATAAAACAGCTATACGACATGAGAATGTAATTAAAAGTAACATTAGTATATATATATATATATATATATATATATATATATATATATATATATATATATAATATGAATTAATTAATTAAAAATTACAATTTTTTTATAACCACATGATTAATTTATACCCCTATAACATTTTAATCTCTGCGGTTTTGAAATAATCTAATCTGCTAAAAGCCACAAGGCGACATTTCTAATTATATGTTTACATTACCTTCACTTCGCTCTTCTATTCAGATAAACAATGGTTTCTTAATCGTACCCTTTCTTTGATTGGTATTTGGTCCGATGCCAATGCTTGTACTAAATTTAATTCATGCTCTTACTTAACGATTGCTGTCTGTTCTTTTACAATAAATAATATTACTGTAACAACTGATATGTTATATTTATGAAGCCACACAATATGAAATGTTAGCAATTTTAATATATCTAAGTTGCTTCTAAATTGCTTTGTATACCGCTAAAATTCATTGAAAACATATCTTGATTCCGTTGAATAGACAAAAGAAATTAAACGTAACTAGTTTTTGACGGCAATACGATATACTCCAGGCTAACTAAACAAATACATTATTTTAGTTGACAGATATTGGTGAAAAGTCTTCAGAAATTTTCATAACAAAGCATGTGACGTTGTTAAATCTGGTAAAGTATATTTTAAAGCATCTGCGCTGTTTGATCCTCGACTCTGTCTTGTGGAGAACAAAATTAAATTAAAAAAAAATTTCAACATTGTTGTTTAATAGTCCTAAACAATTTTTATTTTTAGCATATGAAGTTTCACAATTCAATGAAAACTGAGGAGTATTTATAGTATAACTTAATGCGTTTTTCCAAAGTATTTATAGAAATACCACAATTTATATAAAAAAAAACAAAAGGTTAATAAGAGAAAATGGATAATCACGTATTGACTATTAGATAAAAACGCAAATCCTGATGGAATGTTTAAAAAGAATAAACAATATATATTTTAATTTCATAAGGTGGGTAATTTAAAAACAATATAATTTATAAGAATTAGCTACAGGAATGTGTTTACTTCAAAGAAAAAGCTAGTTAAAGCACCAGAACGCCGTTTCAAAAAAAAAAAATTATGATTCTTCAACCTTATACTTACGTGGGCGAATCAAATATAAATTAGGATTCCTCTTTCAGTTTATTGAAGTCTCATAAAAATACAAACACACAAAGTTATATTTCTACATAATCTCCTGACTCAGTAGCAAATTTCTTCTATTGATAGGTAGTTCTTTGATCCTGATATCATAAAAAGACGGTGGTTGTAACATCAACATCGTCGTTAAATATTTGTCCTCCAAGTACTTCATTTAGTGGTCCAAATAAATGATAACTGGAGGATGATGCATCTAGATTCTAGACAAAATATTTCAGTGTAATCTACAACAAATCCTCAATTTTCTGTCGAGTTTTGGCAGCTGTATGGGGCCGAGCATTGTAGTAAAACAGCATAACGTTTGAGTCCCGTACCTTATTCTGACCTTAGCAGCCACCGTTAACCGTCCACGAACAATCCGAATTTTCTCCTCGATCACACTGATTCTTGAGCGACGTTACTGACCTTCATTTTCAACTGCTCATCGTTTTTCCAAAAGTTGTTTGTCACGCGTAGATAAAGTCTTGTTAATAGTGTTGTTGCCGAACCTGCCTTGAGTTTTCTCAAAATTGCTAAATCGACAGCGAAAAAAAGTTTCGTTTACATTTAGCTCACCTGCGTGCCATGTTTAAGCTGTGCTTTAATTGTCTTAATGTAATAAAATATACTTCTATCCTGTCAACATTAGGATAACAACATAGAACCGATGATAATTTGATATTTGCTATTCTATTCTATACCACGTAAAGTTCTACTGTAAGCAATCGTTTTCCTTGTCTGTTTATAAGACTAAACCACGGAAAGTAAAGAAGATAAATATATCAATTGAGAACCAAAATCAACTCAAGAGAGAAAAGACAGTTAGATCAAAAATATTTCCAAAAATAATGTTCGATTATTTTCTTATTCGAAACAATATGGAAGGTCGTATTATTTTAATTTATCCTGATGATGCATTAGCTTCAAAAAGTGATGGATAAAAATAATTGTTAAGAAGTTATAAAAGGTAAAAGGTTTAGATATAAGTTTAAAATCTTTCGGAAAACTTTGGTTTGCAGTAAATTCAAAATTACTTTCGCACTAAATCAATATAAATTTTATCCCCCCATGCTTTCCTATGTAATTATGGTTCCCAACGATGTTATCTACCTCCCCTCCAAGTTTGTACACGAAGTTCTGGGACACCTGTAGATAAATATAAGCTAACGCTTGAAATCCCCTTTAAAGAGTTTTGTATGAATAAAGTGTTTACCGTTGGCATTCGCATTTCTTAATGGATCATCAAAATGTGGAACTAATTTAATTAGAATTGGAGCAAAAATCTTGATGTTAATATTTGCTGAACTGCATCGCATTATATTTACTTTAAATGTAGTAATAAAATTTACCTTTTTTGATGTGCTAATATGCTAAGACGCAACATATAAAAATAACACCACTTTGACTAATTGAAAAAAATATGAACAATAAAAAAGTTTTTCGGGAGGTAAAAGTTGTCGAAGACAAGAACTTCATTTCAATAAAATTGTTTTATATTACGCCTTATATTACATAAATTAAAAAACTTTGCTACAGTAGCCACAATTATGGATAATATATTATCTATTTAAAAATAACTTTCCAATTAAAGAAATATGAACTGTTGGCACACATGTAAATAAACCAATATAATATTTACGTATTGTTTCTGAAGTTTCCTGTGCGTACTAGATAATTACACGATACTACAAATTTTATATTTGTATCGGTAATTTATCGTTGTCATAGGAAGAAATGTTAACATTTTGGGGATGAAAGAATAGGTCATTTTAAGCAAAAAAGTCTTACTTCAAATGATCTCCTAAAAAGTGGCATTTAAGTATTTATTCTTTAAATGACACATTTTTAAAAAATTGTACGACTTAATTGAAGGCCCTTTTGTGCTCTGACCAAAGCATGACTTATTATTTGGCTATGAGTATGTTTCATTCTTTCATGTCGACAGCAGCATCAATTAAGTAGGTTAAAAGTTTGTCTTGTGTATTCACCTTGCTTTGTACTTCACTCTTCGTTCAACTACAACAAAAATCTAACGGATTTACATCCAAAAACTATCGTGGCCAATTAACGTTACCATCACGGGCAATCTACTGCTTCGGAAGAATACTGTTAAGTCATCATCTTAAAAGTAAATATCTCTGCGAGTGGCCAAAGCAATGCCTTCCAGTAGTTGGTATTTTGCACGATGTTTGTGAAACACAAAAACATGTAAAGAATCTTCTCGTTCTAGTTGGAGAATTACGTTAAATCATATTAAGATAAAATTCTTATATTTTCTTGGAGTCTCCGTTCAGATAAAAAATCAGCTTTGCGAAATTTATCACTTACACGTAACGCGTAAGAAACTCAATATAAAGGAATGTGGTGTTATTCTTCAACAGTTGTAGAGGCGTTACAATTACAAAAATTATAAACATATAGCATATCTGCACATTCAGATTTGGTAAAGTAATGTGGCATTTTCAACAAACGTTTTACATGCGAGTGACGTTTTACATTAAACATTTTTACAACCACAATAGTCAATTAACAAGTGGCAATCACGCGGTGCAATAGAAAAGAAAAAAAATCCTCAAATCATTCATCAGACAGAACAAGATCCAAGAAAAGTGAATGTTTTGTGTGGCTTTTAGTTGGGCGGTGTAATTGGGCCGTATTTTTTTGAAGACGACCACGGAAATTCACTAACAATAACCGGAATTCGTTATCGCAACAAGACGGAAAACTTTTAGTGGCTCGAATTGTTTGGTTTCAATTTGAATAACTTTTGGTTTCAACAAGACGGTGGCACGTCACACAGGACTTTGAAAACAAGTGACTTATTAAAATTAAAATTTGAAGATCGTGTGACTTCGCGCAACGGATCGGTTAGTTGACCTCCACGAAGTTGCGATTTAACACCGTTGGACTATTTTCTGTGGGGCTATCTGAGAAACCGTGTTTATAGTAACAATCCACAAATAACTAAAGCGTTGAAAGACAACATTCGAGCCGATATTTCCCAGATTACGTTAGAAATATATCAAAGTATGGGGCAAAATTTCAATAAAAAACATGGGGCCGGCGAAGAGATTGCTCTGTAAGCAATCCCAGAACGAACTTAAAAAAACCTTTCGATTTCGATTTCGAATTTTCCCGAAATTCGAAATCGAATATCTGGAAAATTATTCGACATAGAATTTTTTCTTCATTTTCGAATTCAGCGTAAAATTTCCTATAAGAATCACATTTAAAATCGTAATGTCGAAAATTTTCCCGAAATTCGAAGTCGAATATCTCGAGAATTATTCGACATAGAATTTTTTCGATTTCATTATTGAAATCAGCGTAAAATTTTCTTTAAGAATTACTCATAAAATCGCAATGTCGAAATTTTCCCGAAATTCGAAGTCGAATATCTCGAAAACTATTCGAGAAACTTTTTGATTTCGATTTTGAAATCAGCGTAAAATTTTCTATAAGAATCCATTTTAAAATTTCAAAAAATCCATAAGTTTGTGACAGCGACAGACAGACCGACAGACATATAGAATTCAGTAACGAACTTTTTAAGTTCGTTGAAAATATTAATTTAAATTCCGCTCGTGGTGGTTATATGCTGGACATTCTGTTTAACGTGTAATTGTCATGAATGAAATTTTCAGGTGCAATAAAGAGATGAGTCATTTCATTAAAAAATATTTGTTTTCTATTCATTTAAAATTCGCGCATAAAAAATAAACACTCATTATAAAATAATTAAGTAACGTGCGTTCATTTGTACGCGAAGGATATAGAAGAATATAAATAAAGTAGTGACAGTAGACACTGTTAGTTGTTGCTGTGATTGGTTAAATTCCTTACATGTTTACAAAATTTGTTATAGCGACCGTGTATAGAAATCCAGGTAAAAATGCACGAAAATGTTATGACCTTACTTGAATACTGTGGTAAAGATGCGTTACTGTATCGGATGTTTGTACGATGAATCAGGGTCAGGGTGAATTTAGGTTAGGCTGAGTTAGCACATTTGCTCCCATCCATTCCTGACAAGGTAAAGTTAACACGAAGTCACCTTGTCATTGACTGTTTATTGTGTTCGAAGGCTGTCCGCAAAAGCTGAGCTGAGTCATTAAACAGTTTGAAGAAGAAACTCCACATGAGAAAAATTACAAAACGCAAGGTTACACTCAAATTTATCAGGCCACGGACCCCTACAAGCCCGAAGTAAAGTATCAATCCACCGATTGGCATTACTATTGATCACTGCGTCCAAATATAATTCAACATAAACCTAGTAGAATAATGGCGTATGACAATGAAAATGTCATTATTTATGTTGTAAACAAAAATATGGACGCTACCAATCCGCGCCCGATTGTAACGGTCAATCCACCTTGTATCCAGCACAACAATGCTCGTTATAATCTGACGAAAGCAGTGACCCACTTTGTTTCCACAGTTGAAAGCATGACTTAAGAGGCATAAGGTATCTTGCTATAACAATGCTCTGTGCAGTAGAAAGTTCCGCTCCATCAGTGTAATCAACAGAAACCACTTCGCTGACATTCAGTATTTCCTATAGTTTACTGGCGAAAATAATGAAGAAATGTAATAAACCTTCACACGTAAGTTCAACAAAATGTTTGTATTACGTACATTGTCATTATTTCATTTACAACCCTTTCATCACAAATTGTTAGAACATGGTACTACTGAGCGTTACAAACGTCAACTTTTGGGTTTAAGTAACAAAATTAAACGCAACGTTTTACTGAACACCAGCCTAGATCGATCATTGTAGTGTATAACACCGTCACACCTAGTGAAAGTAACGAACACCTTCAATTTGTTGGATTGAAAAGTTTGATCACATCCGGCATATATCGAATATAGTCCATTCCGTTAGATTTTCACTTGTTCCGATTCCTCCAATAATTTGGCAGATTCCTACTTTAAAACGGCAAAAGAAGACAATAACGCATTACTAATTTAATAGATTCTAACACAACCTCTATTTAACAGCAGGGGATTTGTTATCTACTCGAAAGTGGCAAAAACATGCAGATGTTGCTAAAAATTGTAGGGCCTTCATTTCATTATGTTACGCAAACGAGTTTTTTATTACTATTGGTTTGACGTCAGTTATAGCTAGGTCAATGTTTGGAGTTTTGTTTACAGTCTAGGTAAACACTAAATATGGCGTCAGCTGAGACCACCTATTCAGCCGAAGAAATGGTTTTCATTGTGGGCGTCTTTTATGAGAGGGGCCGAAGTGCTAGTGGAACGCTAACTGCCTTCAGGGCCAAGTTTGACAAGCACACTACCTTGTCTGCCTCTACAATAGCAAAATAAAAGATGCCTTGGTAAAATTTGGTCTATAATTAAATTGTTTATTTTACCATGTTATAATAGGCTGATTGGAAAGTTTAAAAAGACAGGAAGTTTACTGGATGACAATTTGTCAAGAACGAGCAGACCAGTCACTGTGACCACTCCCGCGACCGTAGAACAAGCTCGGGAGTTTTATGAACAAAAGTCCACAACTTCGGTCTCAACTTGGTGTGAGTGTAGGCTCTATGTATACCATTCTCACTACGAAATTGAATCTATTTCCGTATAAGTTTAATTGCAAACGCCTCTGGCCGAGGTCATTATGGAAAAAGATTTACTTTTGCAAAAGTGATCATGCAGTTGGTTTGGACCAAAAAGTTGGACATAAAGCACGTCCATTTCACGGATGAGGCCTATTTTCAACTAGATGGCTATGCCAACAAACAAAACTACCGACATTGAGGCACCGAAAACCCACACTTGACCGAAGTTCGTCGATTGCACCCAGAAAAAGTGTATGGTGTGCAATTGTCCACTATGGAAGTTCTCGAGAAATTTATTCCAATTGTGATAGAAACAAAAGACAAGTCAACCAATATTGGCTTCAGCAATATGGAGCTACCGCCCATCGGACTCGGGGACTCGTTGACATCCTCACAGAAGACTTTGGGCAGAGGATCATAAGTCTGAATGTCCCCCATAAGATAGAAGGTGGTATCGAGTGGCCTCCAGATTTCCCTGATTTAAAACCATGTGATTTCTTTTTATGGGGTTATCTTGAGGATCAAACTTCAATCCATCGACGAACTCAAGAATCGCATCACAGGAGAGGTTATGGCCATTTCTAGTGAAGACAGTCATTTTGAAAGATAATCCACTGAATTCCATTTATTCATCATCATAATAAAAAAAAATATTGAAATTTTATCTTGCGTCCGTTGAAATCAAGTCAGAAATCATAATAAAAATGATCGAACATTTAGTGTACAATTTGAAAGACAAAATCTATTTACGTGTAAATAATAATAACAATAAAATTATTTCAAGGGAACGAAAGACTATAACAAATTATTAAAAATTAGACCATTCATGGCATCTCCAAGAAAAATTGTTTTGTAGAGTTCATTGAATAATCTATTCTACTGTATATGAAGAGCAAGCCACATTGATGGAAAATAAAATATTAACACGCACTGACGTAGTGAGGCAGTTCATGATTTTAATATTCATGTAGGCAAGTGGACGAAAGTCAAAGATGGTCCTTTAGGTACAAGCGGTCATGTGGTCTTGAGACTAGTGTAGTATTTGCCCAGACATGAGAACCATAAGTCATTTGCAGATAACAATTGGTTCGCTTCATTTGATTTGACTAAAATGTTGGCTAAACATATAGTGAAAATTGTGAGGAAAAACAAATTGGCCCGCTGTTCTTTAGAGAGATCTTTCTTTGAAAAAGAATGGTTGAGACTCTTACGATTATAGTAGAGATATATGAGAATACCATGTTATTGAAATGTTGATAATAAATCAGTTCATTTTATTTCTACTTAGAAAAATCAAGGGTCTGTTGAAAACGTTAATTGATCCGTTTAGCACGTATCGATACATGGCTCTTACATAGAAAAGAAAGAAAAATGCCGAAGATTTGATTTTGATGTTGATTTTGGCCTCTTCAAAGGGGGAACAAGTGAACCAAAAAAAAGAGGGCATCCAACAGATTCACCAAAGCCAGGACTATCAAAAAAGAAGAGGGTAGAAAATACACTTATTTATGTTACTGATGTGCGCTACCTAAGAGCGTGGGGCGCATGTCAATCGGTAGTATGGCTTTCGGAAATCTAGTCGTTATGGAACCGACCATGTGCTTTGTGTGCGAGAATTTTATAAAAAAAAAATGATTCGGCGATTATTTCATGGAAAAAATTCATGATCTGCGTAAATAAAGCGCCACGTGTTTTTCTCATCAAAAATGGGTGCGCAAGTTCAAAGAAACCAGCTAAACTATGGATGAATCTAAGATGGGACGGCTAAGGTCATCAAGAACTGAGAGTGCGTTCGCGAAACTATCTGTTTGCAAACGGCCAAGTGTTTTGAATGTGATTAGATTATCATTTTACCGCATTTTGTGCAAAGATTTGTGTCTTCACCCTTATAAAATTGAATTGGTGCAAGAATTAAAGCTCAATGATGCCAGGGGTGTAGGGGTTGCGTCGGCGAGGTAGCCCCCTCTATCATGGACGATCACTCCAAGCGTCATAGATGGGCGGAGGTTCATGGCAGTTGGTCCTCGCGAGGCACCCAACTCTCACTTGATGGCGCCACACCCTGGTACACTGTATTGACCTACAGGCTAAACCAAGTGAGGGTAACCAGATATGGTGAGAAGCAGCGTCTGACCCAGAGTGGGCGGCTGCGAACAGCGTCTGACTCCATGTTAGGGGCGGCTGAAAATCACACTCGCCAACACGCTCGGCAAGCGCGGCGTTTGAAATGCCAACTACCTCCCAAAACCAAATCGAAATGTGGTCGAATTTACAAAATCATATACCCCAGGTGAGTAGAAAATCTCACACTGCTAACTCAGCAGTCTGCCCCAATGCGGATTCTGGGGGGGAAAATTCGATAACACATAACCAAAAACCCAAACACAAAGGCTGCACAAGTAACTTTTATATAGCTACGAAGAGAGACTAACTGAACTAGAGAACGCCTTCGAATCAATAAAATGGGACATAATAGGAATCAGCGAAACAAGAAAAAGAGGAGAAAATTTACTAATACTGAAAACAGGACACATGCTGTACTATAAAGGTAATGAAGATAACAGCCTACATGGAACTGGATTTATAATTAATAAGAAATTAAAACAAACTTAAAAAAAGTAGACTGCATATCATCAAGAGTTATCTATATGATACTACAAATTAACAAAAGATACAGTCTAAAAGTCATCCAAGTATATGCACCAACAACTGCTCACGAAGACGTGGAAGTTGAAGAAATGTACGAAGACATCGATAAAGCACTACAAATAGAACCGACAAAATACGTAATCCTAATGGGAGACTTCAATGCCAAACTGGGCCAGAGACAGCAGGGCGAAGAATATATCGGATATTATGGATATGGACAAAGAAACCCAGAGGACAAATGTTGATCAACTATATGTAAAAAGAAAAACTGTTCTGCATGAATACTCACTTCTATAAAAAATATCACAGAAGATGGACATGGCAAAGCCCAAACGGCGCTACTAAAAGCCAAATTGATTTCATTATGACAAATAATAAGAATATTATACAAGACGTAACAGTCTTAAATCAGGTAAACACAGGTAGTGACCATCGGATGGTTCGCGCAAAAGTATGTATTCAAACAAAATTAGATAGATTTAAACTAATATCAAAGGGAACTTCCAGGTTCAACATCGAAAAATTGCAAGACAGTGAAATAAAGGAGAAGTTTAACGATAGACTAGACAAAAAAATGACGGAAATACACAATGAAAACGTAGATCAACTTCAGCAAGAAATTACCAAGAACATAACAACTACAGCAGAAGAAATACTGGGGAAAAAGAGGAAACAAGAGAATAATAAACTATCATTGGACACCAGAAACCTTATAGCAAGAAGAAAAGAATTACAGAGACAAAGTAACAACACAGACAATTTCAGGTTAAGACTTGAAAGAACTGAACTAAATAAAACTATAAAAAAGAAAATACGAAATGACAAGACAGTACAATACTAAAATAATAGAAGAGACCATTGATCAGAATAGAGGTAGCAAAGTGTTCAGGCCAAAAATATCCAACGCTACTAGCCAAATAAATAAAATTAAAGACGCGAACGGACAAGTAATAAATGATAGAAATTCGTTGTTAACAATAGTGAAAGAATTTTACCAGGAACTATATAATTCAATGAAGCAAAAACCAATAGTTAATCAAGACCCACGCGCGAGACTATTTAAACATCTTACTGAAGATCTCCCTGATATTAGTAAATATGAAATAAAGTTAGCTTTAGGGAAAATGAGGAACAATAAATCACCAGGCGAGGACGGAGTAGTAATTGAACTACTAAAGAATAGCGGAAGAGAAACCTTAACAATGCTTCAAAAATTGTTCAATAAGTGTTTAATCGAAGGTATAATCCCCAAGCATGGAAAATAGCAAAAGTAGTTATAATTTACAAAAGGGCGATCGTTCAGAACTCCAGAACTATAGACCCATATCACTACTCTCTCATATCCACAAACTGTTCTTTACTATATTAACAAATCGAATTGAAAATAAATTGGACGAAGCCCAACCCCCGGAACAAGCGGGATTTAGGAAAGGATTCGGGACCGTAGACCACATCCAATCGGTCAGAGAAATTGTACAAAAAACTAGAGAATATAACATTGACGTAGTAATGGCTTTTGTGGACTATGAGAAGGCGTTCGACAGTATTGAACACTGGGCCGTAATAGACGCTCTACGAAGAGTAAGGATAGATCAACGTTACCTAGCTTTAATTGAAGACCTTTACAAATCAAGCTTCAAAGTACAGCTCCACGAATGTACGGATCCGATTGAAATAAAGATAGGAGTCAGACAGGGAGATACTCTCTCACCCAAGCTTTTACAGCAGAACTCGAAGATATCTTCAAAACATTAATATGGGACCAAAAGGGCTTGAACATCGACGGAGAGAAGCTTTCGCACCTTCGATACGGAGACGATATAGTAGTGTTTGCCAACGACCTGGATGAACTACAAAACATGATCAGAGAACTAAATGAAGTATCAAAAACAGTCGGACTAAAAATAAACATAAACAAAACCAAAGTCATGACAAACTTTAATTTAGGAAATAGAACAATAATGATAGAAAACTCTACAGTAGAAAACGTTCAGGAATATATATATTTAGGCCAGCGAATAACACCTAATAAAGATGGACAGGACGAGGAGGTGAATAGACGAATCAGACTGAGTTGGGCGGCATTTGGTAAACTAAAGAAGTATTTAAATCAAAAATACCCCAAATACTAAAACTAAAGTATACAATGAATGTGTTTTGCCCGTAATGACATATGCTTCAGAAACGTGGTCACTAACAAAAGCACTACTTCACAAGCTGCAAGTAACCCAAAGGTCCATGGAAAGGGCAATGTTAGGTATAACTCTCAAAGATAGAAAGAGAAACGATTATATAAGAAGCCGAACGAAAGTACAAGATGTTATGCATAAGATCCTAAAACTAAAGTGGAAATGGGCGGGACATGTAATGCGAAGGCAAGACAACCGATGGACCAAGAAGTTAATAGAATGGAGACCCCGCACAGGACGCAGGAGTGTAGGAGGACCCAAAACTAGATGGAAGGACGACATTGTAAAAGTAGCGGGCAGAAACTGGATACAACAAACATATGACAGAGAAAATTGGAAAACATTGGGAGAGGCCTATATCCAACAATGGAGTATACAAATGGGCTGAAGAAGAGAGATGCCAATCAGAGGCTTCAATTCGTTACCTGTGTAAACGAGCATTTCAATTCATTCGTTTTCGTACGAGGCACATATTCACCCCAATGGCTACGTTAACAAACAGAACTGGCGTTACTGGAGCGATACGAACCCACAATGCACCCATGAGAATCCTCTTCATTCACGAAAAGTGAATGTATGGGCTGCAGTGTCAACGCGAAAAATAATTGGTCCGTACTTTTTAGAAGATGAAAGGAGCGACGCGTTAACAGCGACTTCGGAGTATTATATGGAGATGATGAACAATGTCTTGGTTCCTAAACTACAAAACTACTGGTTATAATTAGAGTATGGTTCCAATAGAATGGAGCAACATCGTACACTTCTAACAAGTCTCTGCTACAGTTGGTAAAATTTCCCCCAAAAATTAATTTCCAGAAGAGGTGATATAAACTGGTCTCCACGCAGCCCTGATTTGACTTCTATGGATTTTTTCTTGAGGGGATCTTTTAATTCAAGAGAAAACGGCAGCAATCCGAGCACTCTAGTTCAACTGAAACAAAATATCCGTCAATAAATGGCAGCTATTACGAAGAGTACATGCCGGGCAGTGTTCAGAAATTTTGTTTTTCTCTTAAAAGAGTGTCACAAGTATGCAGGATCACATTTAGACTGCATTATTTTTAAAAAATAATTTCCCAAAATCTGTATTTTAATATCAAATCAAAGTTTTTTTAAGAGACATCTCCTTTGTTTTTTTATAACTACTTGAAAATAAACTTTCTTTTAGGACACCTTATATAACAAGATATGTCTGCTTAATGTGAGCACACATTCTGTTTTCAACTGAATAGTTCATTTTTTCTATAGTTCCGATATCTGTCCCAGTTATTCAACTTTGGCTTTAAAATAAATCCACTTATAAACTCAAGTCTCATTTAATCGGTGTTTTTATTTTAATCTATATTCAAATATATTTCTTCGATATTTTCTTTTGCTCCCTAAATTAAACATTTCAATTGTGCTTAACGTATCTCCTGTCTATCTATACATTTGTACAGATAGTAAACAAAGAAATGTGGTGTGGTTCTCGGGCCTTGATTTACACGAGAAGATCCGTGCGTAATAAACAAAGATAGCCTATACATTTGAACGGAAAGTAAACAAAGACAGCCGATATGAAATATGACATGTCGCGCTTTGAGCGCTTAATTTATACGGGGTCCGTGCGTTCGTGAACACACGTCGAGGCCGCTCTCGCATTTTGCCGACTGGCCGCGGCTATTGGGCTGCTGTGTATTCCTTTTATGGTGTAGGAACATATGCATATTTACTAACTTAATTAATAGTTCCCTATCTGTTGTAAAAGCGAAGCCAAAATGTCGACAATACTAAAGTTAGGTTACGCAATTTCAGAATCAAAACAAACATTCTATCACTGCTGTCAACATTAATCTAGGAAAAAATTAAAAATCACTATAAATGAATATAAGAAATACGTAAAGTTGAACCGATTTCTAACGGGTGTTTTTTATAGAGGTATAAAACTTTAAGTTGGCAACACTTTTTTAACTGGCGGCCATTTTGTCAGCTGTCAAGTGATTTATGTTTAGTTTGGTTTGGCATTTCAACATGAATAGACTGACGCCTGAACAACGCTTCCAAATTGTGCAAATTTATTTTGAAAATCATGGTTCTGTTCGAAATACGTATCGCGCACTACGTCCATTTTACGGTCAACATAATCGTCCATCAGAGCAATTAATTCGATTAACTATGGAACGTTTTTGCGCCACGTTTACTCTAAATGATAATACGCATCCACAGAGACGTCGTACAGTGCGTACAGAAAAAGTCATTGCTACTGTAGAGCGTAGCGTAGAGGAAGACCCGAATCAGTCTATCCGCCATCGTGCACAGGAATTGGATATGTGTCCATCCACTTTATGGAAGATTTTGCGGAAAGATCTTGGTTTGCGTGCTTACAAAATCCAAATCGTGCAAGAACTGAAGCCACACGATCTTCTAACAAGGCGTAGATTCGGTGAATGGGCCCAAAACAAAATTGCCGTTGATCCCGATTTTCATAAGCGAATTTTGTTTAGCGATGAAGCTCACTTTTGTTTAAATGGATACGTCCATAAACAAAACTGCAGTATTTAGAGTGATGGTAATCCTCAAGTGTATGTTGAGACACCGTTACATCCAGAAAAACTGACTGTTTGGTGTGCTTTATGGGCTGGTGGAATCATTGGTTCGTACTTCTTTGCAAACGATACTGGTCAGAACGTTACAGTCAATGGTGACCGCTATAGAGCCATGATTACTGACTTTTTCGTTCATCAATTGAACAACCATGATGTGCAGGAGCTGTGGTTTCAACAAGACGGCGCAACATGTCACACAGCTCGTGCCACAATTGATTTATTGAAGGAAACGTTTGGTAACCGCATAGTTTCACGTTTCGGACCCGTGAATTAGCCTCCAAGATCGTGCGATTTAACGCCGCTAGACTATTTTCTGTGGGGATATGTGAAGTCGCTAGTCTACGCCGATAAGCCCGAAACGATTGATCACTTGGAGGACAACATTCGCCGTGTTATTGGCGATATACGGCCACAAATATTGGAAAAAGTCATCGAAAATTGGACCTCCAGATTAGACTACGTCCGAGCCAGCCGTGGCGGTCATATGCCAGAAGTCATATTTAAATTATAATGCCAGAAGATTATCTTTCGAATAAAGTAAATTTCATGTCAATTTAAAAAATTCATCTTTGTTTTATTCCATTGCAAAGTTCTATACCTCTATAAAAAACACACTTTACGTATTTCTTACGTTTGAACGCAAAAAGCACGGACGTCGAACTTTTCCACCTATGTCCGTGGCTTCTATACATAAACAAAAATTTGCGACACTTCCGGTCAAACTGATCTCGATATTTTCCGATCAGGCTGATTTTTGGCGTCTGGACTTGACTTATGGTCCTTAGTTGAATACTGAAAACGTTATTTCTCTATCTATCACAGATCAAAAATTATAAGGCTTGGCAGATGTCAGAAATAGAAACTTGTTTCCAACTTGGAAGCTGCCTTGATCAAAAGTTATAATGACATATTGAAAGCTGGGTCCGCTAAAAACCCTTATTGCATCGTTATAGGACATCCCACGTATGCCAGCTCGCGGATATGAACCCGTAGGCCATAGGCTTTCGAATTGTACCTTAGGTTTAGTAGTTCTCGAGTTAAAAGTCGCAACTGACGTCCGCACCGATTTCATTAGGCTTCCCTTTCAGGTATAAAAGCCTAAAATTATGGGAGTACATTATGAATGAGCGCATAAGCTTTACATTGATTCAACTTTACGTATTACGTATATCTTATGGGCGGTTTATACTTACGTCCATTATGGATGGGCGCCAAGTTAAATTGTTCCATGTTTCTGATCCAGAGAACAAGCCGGTCTAATTAAAAATTTATACGTTCGCACCTTGCAAAAATTTAAGGGAAGACGGGTAAAAATTTGTCAGCCTAGGATGCCAAATATATCTTTTGGCGGGCAACCCCTAGATTATAATACAGTGAGATGTTTTGGAGCAAGAGATAGCCGCTGTTGTTGTATTCATTCAAAACTTAAAAATAATACCGTTTATGATGTCAGATACTTAATAGGAAAAACATTCCTGTACTTAAGTACATAAACTTTTAGAAATTTTCAAGGTTTAACTACTTTGTTTGTAAGCTAGGATTATCTCAATTATTAGACGTATCTAAGTGCATTGTTTTTAAGCGGTATCAATCATTTTATACATAATAACTGAACGTTTAACGTAATCGAATACGTAATAATTGAGTAGCAATGAACATTGTAAAAAAAATATATTCAAACAAGATTTAATAAAGGAAAGTTTTTAGATTACAAAAATCAAATTTTTGGAAATAAGGGGGAAAACAAAATTAAAATATTTCTTATTAAAACAACAGTTTTTATCATGTAACAACATTGTATTAATGCACACTTTCTTTGTCCATAGTGGGCCATTAATAATAATTTAGAAATATAGCAAATAAATAAATTATTTATTGTAAACCATATTACTGTAATTGAAATAGATTTAATTTGGATAAAAACAATTAAACCCTGAATATAATATAATAAAAATATAAGATAACTAATAAAATATATTGGAAAATATTCGTTCAATTTTATTTTGGGACATTCAAATATGATTAGCGGTACAATTATTTTCTTCCCACCAATTTTTCTTTAGAAAAAAGTAACTATACATTATTTCCCTTCAAAGTTACTGTAAACCATTCTTTGGTTGTATCATGGCACCGCTTGTGGACAGCCGATTAAAGTTCGTAGTTGCAAGAAAACTTATGATCGCGCATCGACTTTCATTGCGTTAGTTAAAGTAGTTGTTCCTCGAAAAATCCAGCAAATATAGAACGGGAGGCACATATTTTACCCCAAAGACTACATGGAGGCAACGATAAGGTGATTAACATGTGATCGTGCCTTGTGATGTTCAAGCCACTCGCTATGTCTATATTTTCTGTAGCAGCGTTGTTACATAAGTCGACGAAGTCGCTTCGGTCATTTACAGTACCAATAATGTTCTTAAGAAGAGACAGCCGATCCATCAGCACAAATTTCTCCTGATCCCAAAACATAATCACCATTTATTTTGGAATAAACAATTCCTTAGTGCTACATTCTCATACCCGGATACTAACCTCATATGGTTTACTGCTTTGTCCACAACTGTGCTGCACAAATGATTCACCTTTCCTTCTGTGCATTCCAGCAACGTTATCTGGTAGCATCAGATGGTATAACCAATCTACGCACACAACAGCACGTATTTCAATTTCGAATACATCCGAAGTTTCTTCAAGGGGAATTGCCAATAATTTTTGAATGTTTTAAATAAAAGAGCTACTTCAAGTCTATCTTACTTCTCTCTCGTTTCATTATCAATCATACACAATAATTTAAAAAAAATTTAAGACACCAGCAATCATATATATGTCACTATAATACGCATATAATTTTTTTAATAATTAATAAAAATTAGTTGCCGTGCAAAAGTTTAAAAATTTGGAAGAATTAGAGTTTAAAAAATCTTCATGAATTTTCTCTTGAGTGATAATATAAATTTTAGGAAATAATGTGTAGTAGTCCACGAATAATTCAAAGCTAACCAAAATTTGTATATAATCAACTAATAAACTGTAGCACCCGCAAAGGACGATAAACGAGAGTGCAATTTGTAACAAATAAGTCATCAAGAAATATCACACTTATTGAACAAGCCACTTGAGAAATAGAAAATATCAGTAAAGGACATTGCAGCTGAAGTAAATATCAGTATTGACAGAATTGGAACAATCATTCACAACCACTTAATCTTTTGTGAAGTATTGTTCAAAATTAATTAATTCTCCGACAGCTAATGTCATGAGAAAGTAACATGACAATATATTAAATGCTTCTGAATTAATTTCAAACCGAAAGTGATGATTTACGTATGATAAAATATTATGTAAGTTCCTAAGAATTGTCTACTAGGATGTTCATGATGGACTTCTTAAAGAAAAAGGGAAATATCACATTTAATACCTAATACTTATCAGTGCTCATTAATGAAATATATTGCCTAAAAAAATATCTGGAAATGCCAACTGTTCTGTAATCATGCCCATTAACACAGGATCAATTTGGTAACAGCAGCTTTAATTGAAATAAGACTTAGCCCCTAATGATTGTTTGGGGTCCTGTGAAGGAAAAATCGAGAAAGATACAGTACTGAGAAAGATCTGCAATGATTACGGTAGCTGCATAACGATGGTAATGAATCCGCACGAGAACATTTTTAAATTTTGAAAGATTTGGCGTGTGTATGTGAATTCTCTGATAAGTAACTTAGTTCACCTATTCATAAAGAGTGACAACTGCACACTTGGTCATAAAATTTACTTCTCATAGGTTACAAACTACTTTGACGCCATTTCATTGTTTGATAGTTGCTTAAATGCAAGGCATTTCGGTTGAAAGTGCAAATTAAAACTGAAATGTGTGGTGTAATTCAATTATTTTCTTTTGGAAACGAAATCAGTGGAGGAAATCAATGAAAGAATTTTGATTACATGCTTCAAAAATGCACCAAGCCCTGCAAGACTTAAAACAACTCTCACAGAAACCATCAATATGGTTTTGACCGACAAATAAATGAAAGTGCATCTCAAATTAGCGTGTTCACTTCATTTTGCGTAATAAATTACAGATAAAGAAATCTTGTACAAGATGGGTGTCTGCTCATTCCCGAGATAAATCAAAATAAATTTGTGCACAACTTTATGACGACAGGCAAAAGTTTTTTTTATCATCCTATTTAATTTGCAATTTAGCAAATGGTAGAAAAATAAAGATAGCATAAAAAAGGATCTGTAACTAGAACTATCATCGAACATGCAAATCAGAATCTGGTAGGCAGATCGTTGGGCAGGTATCGTTTAACCTTCTGTTGACTATGGGCTGATTTAGAAGGTTCACTGCTAGGTCACTGGGATGGACATGTAGTCGAGCATTGTACTGCTGGCTGAAATGTCGTATTTCTTCTTTAACCGAAGGAATTTGGAGGTCTTTTTTGATAGCTGCATTGGACATAAACCAAGGTGTCTTCACTATCATTCTCAACATTTTCGCTTTGAAACGCTCAAGTATCTCTATATTGGATATAGGTGCTGTATCCCAGAGCTGGATCCCATATGACCAAATTGGTGTTAGTATAACTGTAAAGTAACAGCTTATTTTCGGTGGTAAATTTAGAGGTACGTCTAATGAGCCAATACATCTTGGAGAGTCAGTCCGAGCTGTTTATTCTTGGTAAAATGTATTTTCTCCAAGTAAGCCTCGTATCGATATATAGCCCCAGGTATTTGGCTTCTTCTTGTTGAGGCAACTATTGATTATTCAGTTGGACAAGGGGGTGGGTTTCCCTTTGTATAGTAAACATCACATGGATAGATTTGGTTGTATTTGTTTTTATTCTCCATTTGTTTTGTCATGTTTGAATTTCATTTAGATTGGTTTGCAATATTTGGGAAGCAATTACTGGGTCAGTGTCAGAAGCTAAAACTGCTGTATCGTCTGCTGTAGTGACATTTGCTGTAGTAGGTAGGTCTGCAGTGTATAGCAGCTAGAGTAGTGGCCCCAGGACACTACCTTGTAGCACTCCCGCATTTATGGGGTAAAGTTTTGTGCGCTCAGTATCAATCCCAACCAGAAAGTGTCTGTTACAGAGATATAACATAAGGACAATAAAACAGTTTATGGGAGGAGTATACGTAACTTGAATAAAAGGTCAGTGTGTCATACCTTTAGTGACATTCAGTTTTTATATGTCAAGTAGTTCATAGGTTACAGCAGTTTATTTAAATCAACTTTTGAGTCTTTTCGATTTTTTAAAATGTCTAATGTTGTTGAACCAAAGATATTGCATTAAATTTTGTGTTAAAAATGAAATTAATGCTACTAAAACGTTTAAAATGACGCAGAAAGCGAGAAAAACTGTATTCCAGTGAATCCGTAGAAGATGAAGCTCATTCGAGTCGTCCATCAACATCAATAACCCAAGAAAATATCGAAAAAAATACAAAGTGCCAACATCTTCAGCAAGTTCTCTTAGTCAAATGACAATTTTCTATCACTTTGTTCCCACTTTTTTCAATATCTTCTTCGGTTACTGATGAACGATTGGAACTATGAACTATAATTTAAAAATTATCAAACACCACAGCTTATAATTTATGAAATAGTGATAAGTGCTTTATAGTACTCTATATATAGTTCACATGAGTTTTGAGGTTGTGCGACAGAAAACTTGTAAAAACGAGATGTAAAATATTATTAATTTGAAATGACATGATGGCAACATGCAAAAAACTGTCTGTTCTTATCATGTTTTTATCATAATCCGGTACGGCGCGACCTTTACTACAATATACGCCTTGCTCGTACGACTTTTATCTCGAGACGTGCGCGTTCGTATCGCATTTTAGCACTCTTTGCTCGTTCGATCCGCAAAAAGGGCGATTCCGCTCAACGGACTGCGAACAAAGACCACCTTCAACGACCCATGAAATGCGGCCACGAAATATAGCGCACGGAGCCGGCGGTTCGCGGTTGCATTCGCGCGGGCGATAGAACTTTTCAAAATCAAGGTCGCGGCCCGGGTGCGCGAGGAGAGGTTAGAAGCGCAATTCGCCCTGAAACGCGTTATCATAAATGAAATGCGGCGTTTTCGGGCTCGCACGCGCAATAATCAATCGAACTACGCCAACGGGGCTTCTCGGTTGATACCCAGCGAACTCGGAGCGGCGGGTCTGTGCTTGAATCATCGACACAATCGATCTGCTGCAGCTCACAGGATGCGCTGATTAATATGCCGGCAAGCCGGCAGTTCCCTTGCACGTGCACGCGTCTGCACGTCACGTCAAGCGACCGCCCCGCGATTTAAATCAGGAAACCAGCGGCGCAAGGGCCGTCGCCGGTGACGGTTCAGCGCGAAATCTGCAAAAATCGCAAACCTTGTAGTTTTCGAAGCCGATCAATTGGTCGTTCGTCAGGTACTGCTTTTCCATGGTTATGCGTTTTCTGGGCCCACTACAATTACGACACTGAACCACGGCGGCAGCTTTCGACTGCTGCTAAAGCATAGCTCCTAAAAACACGACACTCCAGTTAATCTTCGCGATTTTAATTAATAACTAGCTGTATCGATTTTTAAATCAACACACTAAACACGCCATGTTGTCCGACTGGCGATTTTCGCGACCACTGGTGCTGTCTATAAACACTAGTGGTAGAAAAATTTACAACTAGTTGATCAGCGCCATCTGCTAGATGATAGAATTATTGAATATGTGATTATCTTACATTTAATTAAAAACATTGCAATTATTGCTACTAATATTTAGTACAGAGTGTTTTAGCAGAAACAGTAAATATTTAGAAGGTTGCAACATAAATTATTTTCAGTAAAAAACCTTTTGTGGTAAGATCGCTAACAAACAGGTAGATTTCTTTTTGATATAAATCAAAATAGAATTTTTTTAGAGATATATTACAATTTTATCGATTTATGATTAATAGATAATTTTTATCTAACTTATTTTGATATTTTTAAAACTTAGAACTAAGATCTTACTTATAGAATCTTTAGATTTTTACTAAACTTGATACACAAACGCGCACGTTACCCTGCTTTGCATTAGCACAAAAAGCAGCTCAAAAATTTTTATCTTCCGGAATAGATAGCTTCCAAATTTACATAATGGAGCAGCTTCTGTTCATGGTAAGTGTGAAAATGATTTTGTCAACAGGATCCGTTTAGAGGTCCCGACAGATGTCACTGTTTCAGCAAAACCAGAATGCATCCACGACGTTCCTTAGCACTACATTTTGGAATCATTGTACAACTGCTGCTTTCATTGGCACCAATCCAAAGTAAATGTCGTATGTTCACATGTTCAGTATCTGCTTGTATAGAAGCTTTGTTTAAATAAATATCTAATGTCAAGTTCTTTACGTGGACTTTCCAGCAAAGTCCAGATATTGTGGTGAGTTAGTATAGAGAATCTGAGTATCATTTATTCCGAGGTAAATTTTGATTATGTTTCTTGATGAAGTTGATGTGCATCGACTTGCACTCATCTTCTGGTCCAGGCATTAATTTTGATGGCTAGGATTTTAGTACTGGCGTGACAGTAGCCTATTTAGTTAGTAGAAGAAACCTTCATTCCATACTTTGTTAAAAGCTTGAGTCACATCAAGGAGAGTAGTGGATCAAATTTTTTCCATCTAATGACTTCTCAATAATGATTGTGATAATCTGGAAATAAAAAAGGTTAAAGTATTGTTCTTTCTTCTACAAGTTTTGACATTCACAGATATGGTCAGTACTTCTTTAGTCTGGTGTCCATTTTTTGATGGTGTGAGGTGAATTTTTTTTATGATCACTGCACTTCCACGTTTTTCTGCATTATCTGAGGGAATGATGTGGTGAACCTTATATCCTTTAAGGCTAATGTATGATTTTTTTGTGAAGTAAGTTTTAGTAATAAGATATACATTAATTTTCTCTAAGTCAAGGAATACTTGCAATTACTGTTGGTGTTACAGTAGTCTACTGGCATTACATTCTATTATTCTATGTTGATTAGCTATTTCTATTCTTGGAAGTTGCTCTTTGAAAACGATATTTCAATTTGAAAATATGTTTGTTTATTTTGTTCGGTTGTTTTAATATTTGTCGGATGAATCTTGCTGATTTATTTTTTTATTATTTCTTTCGACTTACTTGCCAGTGTCTGGCTGTACATATTGGGTTTAAGAGCATTGCTGTCATGTTCTGATTTTTGTATTTGGTTGAGGTGTGCTCTAAGATATTTATCCAACAAAGTTTTATTCAAATTTAATAAGTTTGAAATGGCGAACGATTATGGTATGAAACAGAAACTACAATTCTTCAGAAGTCGTGATATGAAGGCGTCTGCAATAGGTAATATTTCTACGAAATCCACCAAACGATTTTAAAAACGTGCTTAAATTTTAATGATAGTGTAGTTAGACAGCTATTCAAACGTTATATATAAAACACATGTATGCTCGCAGCATTTGAAAAAATCTCAATTTGGGTAATATCTGACGGTAGCAGAATTCATCCAATACACGATAAAGAATGTTTTGGGTTACTAAGTTCATCGAGTGATATGGTTTCTTAGGTCGTCTAAAGTTGTAGGCAGAGGTGGTACATAAACTGCTTTTGTTACGAGCCCGCACAAGAAAAGGTCCCAAGGTGTCAAATCAGGAGATTTTAGGGGCCAGGTCTGCATTGTTTATTCGACATATCCATCGTTGAGGTAAAGGTCCAATCAGAAAAATGTCGAACACCTCGGTGCCAAGAGGCGGAGCTCCATTCTATTAGAAAATGGCATTTTTTTAATCGTCATTTATTTGAGGAAGAAGTCAGTTTTGCAACATCGCAAAATCCGTTATTGTGATACCAAAAAAGTTTTTGTTCTAGATACGGCGCAGAACATATTGCCTGTCTAAGAGTTTCTCTCATGTCTCAGTGTTGTATGAAAATTTTATAGTCTCCATATACGAACATTGTATCGATTTTCCACTAAATAGCCTGTCAATAAAATTAAATAATTGGACATGTCATCGCATATTTGAGCATATTAGAATATTCTATGCTTATTGTTTGCGTAGAGCTGGTACTAGTAGGAGAACATTAAATTCAAACAGTTGTTTTAGTCAGTACTCAGGTTAACTTCATTGATTAAACAGAGCTCGCAAACTTTTCATAGACCACTTTGAAAGTTGCTGGTTGGACATGCAGCTACATTTCTACCATATTCCCAAAACTCGTGTGAGCATTAGCAATATGAATATTCTACGCTGA
Source organism: Sinelater perroti (assembly GCA_036346155.1). Classification (NCBI taxonomy): domain Eukaryota; kingdom Metazoa; phylum Arthropoda; class Insecta; order Coleoptera; family Elateridae; genus Sinelater; species Sinelater perroti. The sequence continues at coordinate 21,605,241 of JARFIY010000359.1, read as the reverse complement.
GTTATTGGTTAATTAATTAAGTTTGCGTGTAGAGCTGGTACTAGTCGTAGGAGATTTGAACATTCAACTACGGCTGACATCTACCACACACAAGAAACATTATTCTGTGTCAAGTATTTCTACTCTCTAGGGTAACTTCCCATTAGGATGTAAATAAACAGAAGTCAGTATATTTCTTGTGTTGTATTTATTCAAATATGTAATTATACACTATTGAATTAGTTATTGCATGGTTACATTGACCCTGAAACATTATCTACCATAAAATTCCCAAAACTAACGTAAACAATGATAAGATTAGATCATAATTTTAGTGGGAGATTTGATGGATTGACGACAATGATTTGTTAGTTGTTAATTAATAAATCTCCGATTGTGATATTCTGCTTTTTTGTTAAGGTTTGTAACGACACTAAAACTTTTTCGACAAGATATGAGAAACCTATCAAAAGCTCATTCCACAGTCCAGGACTTATCCTTTGGATTCTCCTGCAGCCACAAAGATACCAATCTTAAATTCTCACATCATTTCCTCATTTAGAACTAAGCTCCGAGCAGTCCTTGTGGTAATAATACATTCTCCACTTCGTTTCATCAAGTGGATTTTATCCATGTTGTATTTCCATTTCAGAATATGTTCAAATCTGATTAACACTATTAGGGCAATTATGTTGAACTTGTTAATCATATTACATGTATTCTACCTGTGAATAGTTTGAAAACTGGAAAATTCGCCGACTAATATTTTACTTCATAAATTTCAATTTTCCAAGAAAAGATGAAATTACACCCTTTGTTTTTATTAAATTGAGGCTCCCCCCTTGTAATTGTAAGTTAATGTCATTAAATTTTTTGAACAAATCTGTCAAATACGCGATGTCTGCTTTCATATTGATCAGGTTTTCTTTTAAATCTGGATTTTTACTTTCCAGAAACTCTAAAACTGATTCAAAAAGTGAGAAAAATCTTGTTAAACATGCACCTTTCGACAATCAGCGTACTTCAGTATGTAAGAGCAATCGTTGAAAGTCTTCATCATTTTCATCGCACAACTGTGCAAATAAACGCGTATTCAATGCATTGCTTCTTATTTTGTTAACTGCATTAATCACAAATTGAAGCGATTGGGGCAATTTAGCACTCAAATTTTTCGCTACTAGGTGTTGTCGGTGGATGACACAGTAAATTGCAGTTACCTCTGGTATAATTCTTTTAAGATGGCTTACAAACTCACGAGATCGCCCGGCCATGGCAGGAGCTCCATCTGTTGCCACCGAAATAACGTTTGTGAATGAAATCGATTTTTCATTAAAAAAATCACTCAGGACATTAAATATTGATTTACCTTCAGTGTCCGTCTCCAAAATTTTCACGAATAGTAGCTCTTCATAAATTTCTTCGTCCATAACAAATCGAACATATGCCAATAATAATGCTTTGCTTCATTATCAGGTAAAGTTGACTCGTCCAGTTGAATAGAAAAATGAGTTGTTTGCAGATAATTATACAAGAAACTTTCAATATCAGAGCTCATTTCATCAATACGTCTTTGTGCTGTGTTGTTACTCAAAGGAATTATTTTGATTACGCCAAATGGAGATTTGTGCAGAACAGTTTTTAAAACCTCTTCAACAGCGGGTAAAATTAACTGTTCTCCAATGGTATGCGATTTTCCAGATTTCGCTATAAGTAATGAGATATTGTAAGATGCCCTGCCCGCAAGCCATCATCGTTACTTTCCGACGTTGAAGCGAACATACTGTGCACGGTGGGTCTCTTTTCATATTTTTCCTTCAATGTTTGAAAATATTTCAAATCTTTGCCTATTTTATCAGGATGAAACCTTCTTAGATGATCTTCGAGCTTCGATGGTTTCATAGAGTCATTGCTTAAAAATTTGTTGCATAAAAGGCATATGAGCAATCGCTTGTCTGCCTTTGATAGAAGAAAACCAAATTTTAAATAATCAACACTGTACTGTCGACATTTCTTCTTAGATTCAGCCATGTTTCGTATCAGTTACCTACCTGTAAATAAAAAAAAAAACAAACTTTTGTTGTAGTAATCTTAAGGCGGTCTTACTTAACAGGATATGGCTATCTTAACAGGATTAATTGATTATCGCAATGAAATAAACAAAGTAACGGTTGCAAACTGATTCTAATTATTAAAAGCAATAAATCGTTAAGATCAATAATTGAGTTTTATGAAAACGGCTGAACCGATTTTAATGTAATGTAAAACATTTTTTCATTGATTATATTTTGATATATTTTTGTAAATTCGATAGAAAATACTTGTAAATAATATTTTGATATCAAAACTTCGCGATTTTAATTATTTATTTATTACTTTGATGCACATTACGAGTATGTAGTATATAAAGACACGTACAATTTATGAAAATATATTTAATTATTAGTGAACCACCACACAGTCGGGTAATAAAAAAAATACTAATAAAGTAGGGACAAGAAGTTCAACCTTTCTCGGCTTTCTGTTCTTTTATGGAAGTATCTAATAATGGCTCTGTTCAGTATTTAATTTTTAATACGTACCTACTACACGCAAACATTATAAATATACTTATTACAACATAAATATATCTCCTATCGCAGGTGGGTTGGAAGAGATTTCTTTTAGGACTAAGCCTCACCTTTTGTACCTACGTATTTTTTTGTAATTTGTCCATTTTTTGTTTACTTACGTGTACAATGAATTGTAAAATAAATAGATAAATAATAAATAAAATAAAAGTATGTATAACAAATAGGCAGATAAGTACTTACTTCTCCGACAGTGGCAAACACTAACATCGATTCACTTTACTTTTCTTTTCGAAATTCGGGAAACAAATGAATAACGTTTATCCGTGGCGTATTTATATTGGCGAATAATCAAACAAGCTCATGCAAGATTGCAAGCACACACACCACAAGTCGTACTTCGTCCCTTTGCACGTCTGAACAAGCATTGCGGCCGGCGGCAGCGGCAGCGCTTTGCAAGTCTCGACACGTTGTACTGAATATGGAATATGCAAGTTTTTACAAGTAAGAGTCGCTGAGCTTCTTAAAATATTATCTACCTACACTGATAGGTGAACTCAAGCCAACATTTTAGTTCTTCACTATCGAAACCAGATAAATTTTTTTGGACCCCCGCTTACGAATTGTGAACCCCCACTTTTTTGTCACGCGAACGTAGAACCCCGTCGAGTCTCCCGTAGACCCCTGGGGGTTCACCTGGACCACTTTGGGAATCAATGTTCTAAACTCTTTTGAATTTGTTCTACAATCTCCTTCGATACACGCAGTGGCTCCGTGCTTTTACCTTTACACACGCAGCTCGTTTTATTAAGTTAATGATTCAACGACAAATGCTCTTCTTCGTTGAATATTTAATGTTGTGTTAAAGACAAAATACACGTTGTATCGCAGTCACCGATTTTGTTTACTGAACTCACAAATGCAAAAAACCTTGCTAGGTGCAAGCACTCAAGCTAAACTTTAGGATATTCTCTGTCAAATGTATGTCAATCACTCACATACAAAGCAAAGTTCAAAAATATAGCTGTATAAAATTAAGTACATTATTTGATAATTATCAAGTCAAAAAATAGAACAATCAAATAAAAGAGAAAGATCTGCAAGAACATGATTAAAGTGCGTAGGAGAAAAACTGACAGAATTAAAAACGAATAAACCTGCAAAGCTTGCAACGCATAGCGAGGTGGTGAAGCAGCCTCCCAAATTTGAGAACCCTCTAGTTGACCTTTGACCAATCAGTTTCAAAATCACTAGCAAACAAGCCTTTTTGGTCACCTATCGATGGGTGAAAACAGAATGTGGAAATTCCGTTGCTCGGACGGACGGACGGACGGACAGACAACATGAAGTTAGTAATTGACTCCGCTTCGCTTCGCCACTTAATAATTGAAAAACTCTAGATCTGATCAGAAAAAATTAAAAGACGTTTATTAGAAGTCGTGGGATTTAAGATATTTTGTGCAAACATTCATTGTCTAGGTCATGATAACTTAAAATACCGACATACTTATCTCATTAATCTTTTAACATTTAAAATATGTGAGCTTGAAAAGGCATTATTTAAATCTGTTTATTATTTTCTTTCTTAGTTGAGTAGTATTGTGACTTCATGTAAATCATTATTTTGCACTATGTGTAATAAAAAAATAAATGCTATTTAAGAGCAAAAATTTTAAGGAAATTTAAAAAACAATGTCCTTAATTAATTATGTTAAAAGTTAAAGCGCCAAATGTGATTGCTAGCTTTACGGCAGTAGAATTTAAATATTTGTATTACAGTAATATCCCTTGAATAGTTTACTATGTAACAAGTGGAGGCAAAAAGCATTATAACAAATTTATGTCTAATATGACAGTAAGTGCTAAACTGAGAAAAGGTATGTAATTATACTCGTTGACATTTGTCAACGCTTGTGGAATGTTCACGGAGACCAAACATATTAGTACAGTGACGCGGTGAGTGTTGCATTTCAGCAGTAGTAACAACAACGTAAAAGACGAGCCACATTTCGAGCGGTTATATGGAGGTGTAACGTGATAAAATTAAGAGCATTTTCATCAATTTTTTTCACAAATTAGGGAATAAAACTAATTGTGTATAAAATTTGAAGCAAAAGTGTCAACGTTGAAATATCAAAGAGTGTGCCAGGTGTGCCCATTAAATGTAAATTGGTTAAAATCCGCTGAACTAAGATGGGCGTAAAGGTAACAATTTTCTGTCAAACTCAAAATGGCACTATATTAGTAGCGGCCTGTAAATCCAGATATCGAAATGCTAAGTTACAGCCTCAAATTACCAGTATCAGGCCAGAGAAGAAAAAAATTTTCCATTACGATATGATATGTAATATCACGTCTTGTACTAATGGGAAGATCGTAAAGTACATTGCCTATTTTGGTAATTATTATATCATATTTGCCATAGTACCTACCAATGTAGTGTATTCGTACCTCCATATGTTTGAGTTATTATGACAGCCGTAACGTAGCAGATTATTTCCATTAACTTAGTATGTGGTACGAAACCAATATGCAAGCTCAGATTAATCATTGCTGAAAATATATATCCAAGGGTAGTAACCGTGTCAAAATAAATAGTGCTTTGCAACTAGAAATATGGCACATAGTACATCACATCAATAAAAACTATTGATTTCGGAGTGTCCTAAATTAGAAAAGCAACAGTTATACCACATTGGCTGATCGTATATTTATACCTACCATAAATTTATTTTGTAATTTTCACAGGTCGTGCACGTTTAGTCGTCGTTCTTGTAGTCGAAGCAAATTAGTAAAGAAAAAACGCTAAAATCTTTAAATTTTTTGGATACACGTATCAAGACGTTCAATGGCGCATTCGATTTGAAAAAGCTTTAGAAAAAGATGTTACATCATATTTTTTTTATTATAATGCAAAAGTGCATTTGTGCACGCAAAAAATGCATTTATTGGATGCATTTTTTGCAGACCCTAAGAATATTTTATTGCTGGCTTAATGTTGCCCAAAATAAGCCCAATCTTGTTCCTCGGGGATTATTGGGGATCGTTGATCACGAATATTATGCTTAGGAATTGCCCCGATGCATGAGGAGGGGGGACGTAACCCTGGGTCTGGGGGCGATTTTGGGGATCATCTGAAATTTGTTTGTTTTTTGAGTTTAAACTGTCTATATAAGGGTGTTTGAGGTCGCTGATAATGCATCAAAGTGAACACATGCCCTGGGGCACTTTAGGGAAAGAATAGTCTGAGGCACAAGAATACGCGTAGGGCATTTTTTCATCTGAATATAACTTAATTTTAATTATTTTCAATAACAATTTTTTCCAGATATTAAAAACAAAATTTTGCCTGCGCACAAACAACTTTATCAATGTAGTATATATATATATATATATAATAATAGTATAAATAGTAAATAGTAGTAAATAGGGAGTTTCAAGTTTTTTTAAGGTTTAAAAACTGGCTTCCAAGGTTTTATTTTGAGGGAAAAAAATCAAAAGTAATAAAAATCCTCAAATTTTGAACTTTATATTTTTAGTTTTTTAAAGTAAATTGAAATTTTTATAAAGCAATGATAGTCATGTACAGCAACAGATTGTTGTAATAATCTTCCAAATATATATTCATTTTCAATCAGCTTAAAAACAAAAAAATTAATTGCACTTTAAAAAAATGGTTATTTTTTTATAATTCTACAATCGGTGCATGCAAAAAGAAAATCAAAAATTTATACTCCAATATTGTTTTGAAGAAAAGGGGTATAATAAATAATTGAAACAAAATAATTAATGGTTAAAAAATACATATTTATACAATTAATTTGTTATATCACAAAATATTTACAAATACTTTTATAGTTTCAATTATTGATATAATTTATTACCAATTCTGTAATATTTTTATCTTCGACCACATCATCATTTTCAGCTCTCCTTTCTACTATATTAACACAATATGATTCTTCCTATGATTCACTGAGTGTACTACATATTACATTGGTGTAATTACTTCCGTGGCATACTGGACATGCAATAAAAAGGGAAAAATACACTACTCGTACCCTGGTGCCCCAGTGTATCTTTTTCTCAAAGTGCCCTAGGGCATTTTCTCGCTTTAGTATATTGAAGCTTAATTTGAGAATCAAATCGAGCAACCCCAAAAACGCTTATATAAACAGTTTATCTCTAAAAACAAACAAATTTGAGGCAATTCTCTAAAATCGTCCCCAGCTTCAGGATTCTATCCCGTCAAATGCATTGGGGAACTTTTTAAGCATTACATTCGTGATCAGCGACCCAAAAACCTCCGAGTAACGGGATTGAGCTTATTTTGGTTAATAATAAGCGAGCAAGAAAATACTCTTTAGGTTCTGCAAAGAATGCGTCAAATAAATGCAAGTTTTGCGTGCACAAATGCATTTTCCGAATCGAATGCACCATGGAACGTCTCGATACGTGTACCCAGAAAAAATTTAGAAATTTTTTATTAATTTGCCTTGACTATTGGCTTCACTGCATTTACACCTTTAGTTAAATTGTTAATTTTATTTTCTTCAAGTTTCACTTTTGAAGTCGGTTATTAATAGCTTATATATCTAAAATTACTTTAATTACTTTTCCCTTCTTTTTTCAAATAAAAGTTTTTTGACGATAGAGGTCAAAATCTTTGAAAACTGTATATTAAATTTTTTATTCAGTTTCTTGATTTACAAATAGTATTTCAAAATTTTTAAGATAGGTTTTAGTCTCTTCCACGACAAACGGGAATTACTACACAATGTTTTGCTTCATCCCGTAAATACAAGATGACCCAAAAGTCATCACTCGATTTCTTAAGACAGTGACTTTGTAAATAAAAGGAATTGGTTTTGTTTGCTGATTATATTTATTTAAACGTTTAAATTTTTTCCCATTAAGTCGCAAAGATAATATCGGTTAAGTGGCCGCCGACAGAGTTGATGCACATTTGGGCTTGTTTTATAGCAGTTTCAATGACATTTCTCAAAAATTCTGGCGATAAATTCTCCACTCCTTGTCAGATGTTCTCTTTTACGGCCGCCAAAATCTATGACTTTTTCGTATAGACTTGAGTCTTCAAAAAAAACCCAAGGAAAGACTCCTGGAACGGTAAAATCGGGTGATCTTGCGTGCTAGTGCAAAACGCCAAAACGAGAGATTAAGCAACCGAGAAACGGTAGCTTGAGAATGTACAGTGCGTGCGTTTGCACTGTCTTTTTGGAGCCACGCTCTCTCCAACCCAATTCGTCAATTTGACACAGCAAGAAGTCGTTGATCATGGTTCTGTAGCGTTCACCAGTCACAGCAACAGTGCTGCCGATACCGTGCTCCAAAAAATATGGGATGTTTCGGTCAAAAGTAAACTGTATTGTAATTTTAAAATTTAAACAAAGGAATTTCAATCAAAAGCCAAAGCTGGAAAACTCAACTTTGGAAACCGCGTTTTCCTGTAGAAATGGGTTCCCCATGCTTTTCTCCTGGGGGATCAAGGAAGAAGAAAAGGGTGTGGGTGGAAAGAAAGGACAAGTTACCCCAATTTTTGCTGCAGGGCCGATCGGAAGCGTCTTTCCTGGTGTGGATCCTCCAGCTGGTGTGTCCAAATTTTGCGACTAGGTTTTGCTTGGTTCCTCGCGGGGTCAGATACAAGGAAACGGAACCGAGTCTTTCCGTCGGCAAAATTTCAACTCTCAAAATGCAATCGGCCAACAAAACAACCTCCGAGAAGAGGAAAATCTGGTCGGCAAAATATGGAATCCCGATATAACAATCGGCCATCAACAAAAGGCCACTGGGATGTGGAAACTCTTGTCGCCAAACAAAACTCTCGGTTAAAACGGCCTCGGTCACGGAAATTTTAAAGCCGGTCACTCGCGTTCTGAACCATTACAACTAAATTTAAAACGAAGCAGGCTCGCGGCCACAGCCGCTATTTTATATACCGGCGCACCGCCCGAGCGGGCAAATTGGTCGCCGCTCAAATCAAAACTAAAGCGCATATACACGAGAGAGCCAAAAGACTGCCGGCCCTAATTTAAAATCCAAATAACAGTAACAGGAGATTGGCGCGAACATGAGTCAATCATCTTTCTTCCGTAAACGCCGCGCCAAACAGTGATTTTGAGAGGATGTAATGATTTTCAATGGAAAATCATCCTCATCACGATCAAGGTTTAGCAGGGCTTGGCTGAAATTTATGGGCGATTCTCAGTCGGCAGGCAATAGCTGATGCTCTGTAAAGACAGTCTATTGACACTCAATTGCGTGGTTCGTCGTCTTAGACATCTACAGCCATAGCAGCTATATTCTCGGCCGAGCAGCTGCTCTGGGACCGGCCACGTCTGCTACTATTCTGTGTTGAGCCAGTGACCGATTATTTGTTAAAAACATTGGTACAGTTATTATTTGTTCTTGAGGAGTGTAGTCATTAGACAAAAAACATATGCCTGACGTAACTCCCAACACACATTCCGTTTTTAGATAGAAGCTTCCTTTACACTTGCAATTTTCAGACTTACCGTAGCCTACAAAAAATTGTAATTGTAATTGTAACGCTTCACTTAGCGTCACTTAGTTAGTCATCTAGCCGATGTCGGTTAATTGATCCCTAGTATTGTTGTTTGACTGCTCGGTTGACGCCCAGTCCGTAGTTGAACTAAACGTGCACTAATCTCAATGAATACGAAACAGTGTAATCGGCTAGATCATCGATCGACGTTAATACCCAAGGAGAACTAACTCGTAACTTGGGAGAACGCCTTTCTGAAATGGCCGCTTTGTTAATATGTAACTCGAGTCCGTTCGATTTGGTAAAAAAAGCAAACTTATAGCATCATTTGAATCTCTATTTTTGCCTTAACGGAGACAAACAATTTATGAATTGTTGAATTTTACGTGTTGAATAATACATTTTTTATATTTACATTGTTTACTCCGAGAACTTCTCTTTTTGAACAATGTCTTTTCTAATTTTTATAAACATATCTTATAGTATGGTGCATATAAAAAACTCCAAAGTAAGATTGTGTTACTTTTTTTTTACAACATTTATATAACCTTCATAAATCGCGACTTCAATAATTGTCTAACAATAAGATTCGAGTTTTCATAGTGTTTTCTGGGGTTTCTTACGCGGTATCGTGACCTTGCCACGTTATCGGTTCCAGCCATTTACCTGCCTAAAGATATGTCCAAGTGCTTCTGGTGTCAATCAACAAGATAAAGAGTGACTCTCTGGTTAAGAGTTCAATAATCTGCACGAACAAGTTCCTAATTCTAATTAAAAGGATCAGTGTGGTCTACTATTATTCACCCGCCACGGCAGTAAATCAATTTTTGCAAGTCGACCAAAATTTCCAACCACCATATGTTTCATAAAAATACTAAAAGATCCAGCCAGCTACACTTGGCTACTACATAGAATACAAGTATTACGAACTTTCTGTAATAATCATTACTATTGCTGACATCCAACGATTGTGACAGTCACGAATTTTGTCTCACTCTGGTGCATTGGCGTAATCGGCGTTGACGTTATGTTGAGACTACGAAATATATTGCAACGATCGTTCGTGTATTTCTGCGTGGCCCCGAACGCGTTACTCTGACAATCAATGTTTTAACACGGCCGGAGATCGGGGACCCCCGCATTGTGCTTTAAAGATATTTGATCAGTGCGGAAATTACCCAGACAACTATAGAGGGTGTTCCCTGTACAAATAGCTGCAACAAAGAATATTTTCTTCGCTAAGAAAAAGCAGCTTGGAGTTATAACACATAATCTAGCGCAGTAACCTCAACTGCAATGCACATATGTCCAAGCAGTGAGAGGTAATTTTCCCATGACTTTCAACAACACATTTTAACCCCAACAAAGTTCATCAAACAACTTATATGACGACATAAGTGAACTGAAGAGAATGATGAAAGGGCTAATGGAACAAATATAAACGATGTTCAATCTACTAACGACACTCGTCGCAAAAACTGGCAATGGCTCAACACCTTAGAATAGCCGAGTAGAACGCCAACGGCCTGTCACAACACAGAGACAAAGTAATATCTTTTTTCACAAACCAATGTATCGATGTCATGCTCATATCTGAAGCACACTTTAGGGACAGAAACTATTTAAGAATAATTTTTTTTTTGTAAGTGCAAAGACACTTATTTTATTTAAGAATAAATAAATAAACAAAATTATTAATAACTAGGTTTAATATACTAGTATAACGGTGTACTTTTATACTTAGCTGATAAATTTCTATCTTTAATTTTAGCTTGCAAGTCCATATATGGTAGATCCTATTCATATTTATTGGCGCTTTTAGAAAATTCCATATATTTTTAAATAATACGTTTTTTATATATCTTTAAACTTCTACAAATATATCAAATTATTGTTTTATTTTTAATTTTGTTTGTTGTGTCTAGTTACTAGATAACGAAAAACTGTACTAAGTTTATTAACAGCCCGTTTCTGGCCTAGCGATTAAGGTGCGTAGTTTCCGGTTCGATCGTCGGCACCAAATTCTATCTGGTACCTTACCCAGTCGGTAAAAATAATTGAGTACCTGTCACTTCGAACAAGAAGTAATAATGCGGTCGTCTAAGGTGCGGTATATACCATTTGAAATTGTGCTCAACAACCAGGGTCTTAATCGAAAATTGACTGGTAATACTCTGTAGGAATCTACAAAGTCTCACCAAGCTAAAAGTTTTGTTATCTTAAGTTGTATAAAAGGTTACAGAAGCAAAAAGAATTTGTTTTATTTGTAATATCGTATGATGATTCTTAAACTATATTCCAAATTTCATGATTTTATCATAATGGGTTCGTGTAATATACATACTGCATGTGTTAGGCCGGAACTTGCCATGGCGCATTGATCTACACATAACTATAAACAAAATTCATATATAAAACTATATATAAAACTGCTCAGCAGTTGCGCGAACTTGAGAAAGTAAAGCTACAACCTCTATTCTCCTTCCTGCTGTTTAGTCTTCTTTGGAAGTTGCTAGAGTAATGAGCGAACAGAACGCAATGTGATCAAATTCGTCTTTGGAGAAAATGCTCCGTTTGCTAAAATTCGTCACAGACTTCAACAATATGGGACGGACGGAGCCGTATATTGAGTGGTGTAAGTGCTTCAGAGAAGGCAAAAAGGCGTGTAGAATAAACCGCATCATCCGTTACCGAACCAAACAATGATCGCGCAGACGGGCTTATTCTTGAGAATAGGCACAAAACTATCAAGAAACTTGGAGCAATGCTGCCCATCAGTGTAGGTAGTGCGGAAGACACCATAAAAAACCATATGCACTGTCACAAGGTGAATGCACGGTGTGCACCACGCACTTTGATGGACGTGAAAAAATGGTGCTTATGCAAGCTGTCGGCAAAGTGATGCATTTTTGAAGTCTATAGTTACTACCGATGAAACGTGGATGCACTACTCCATTACCGAGTTCCAGCAGTCATCAAGCGAGTGACGGCAAGCCAGTTCTCCCAAACTCAAGAAATCGTGGAGAAGTCGTTCGGCAGAAAAAGTGCCGAACGTTTTTCTGGGACTGACAGGGGGTTATCCATGTAGACTTTCCGACAGATGCCAAAACAGTCGTACAGTCTCGATTTGATTCCAAGTGATTTCTACTTATTCGGAAAGCTCAAATGAAGGCAAATTTTCGGACAACAATGGTGACATCCAAATTATTCGGGAGTGGATACGCCGCCAACTAAAAGTTTTTTTGAAAAAGGCATTATGATGCTTCCCCAACGTTGGAAAAAATGTATTGGCTGCGGAAGGGAGTACATTGAAAATTGAGAAGTAAAATTTGATTTATTTGTTAAAAAAATCAGTCCCGGTCATATTTGAACCAACATGTAGTATAAATTATCTCTAATCTAAAATTGAATTGACATTAATAAAGATAAAACTTGATCTGAGTAGCGTGATAACAGGTGCACACATAGAGAAAAACATAAAGCTAATTAAAGAATATATTAAAAGAATCTTTGATACGAATGCTAACCATATATGATGTAAATTCTAGTAAAAATAAATTTAAAAAACTAAAACCCGACGACAATTTTAAATCGTCGTATCTCAAACAAAGAAGATAAATTACTGACGATGTGTGATTGCGACTATTGTCGATTTTGTCTTACAGAAAAACTTCAAGAAACCTGTCTTATAAAGCAGTATAACTGGATTCTGATCTTCTTTCCGTACTGGTATCGTTTTTCTACAAGTAAGCTATAAAGGACCCCAATTTAAAGTTAATCAATGGCAATACTTGCTGAATACCAAACTAATCTCCTCAACACCACAGACACCTGAAGATAATGATACAGCTTAAATCATTTTACTTTAACAATAGAAGACAGTGTAATATATATATATATATATATATATATATATATATATATATATATATATATATATATATATATATATATATCCAATAATGTTCGAAGATATGGTGCGCGGGTCTCTGATTTCGTTAAAATTTTAGGAGCTAAAAGTAGGTAGTGAAAAAATAAAATCCTCTAATTTTTATCCCTCCACCCCTCGGATCCAGAGATATGAATTTTGAAAATTGAAATTATCCTTATTTTGCTGTTTTAAAAATCCATATCTCAGGAAGTTTGTCAATCGGGCTCAAATAAGACGCATTTTTTTCGTCTGTGAATCTACTTTCATGCCATCTGGGTCCGGTCTATTTGTACGAGCCTCTCTTTTTTTGGCAGCTTGAAATTCGAGAACATAAAAACAGCAAATTCTTACATCTTGAAAATGGACCCAGATTACAGCAACAGCGCGAAAACATTTTAGACGTAATAGGCATGAAAGTAGGCTCATAGACGAAAAAAATGCGTCCTAGTTGAGCCAAAGTTTCTCAGATACGAATTTTTAAAAAATGGCATTTCCGCGAAATTCGAGGTTTTCTAAGTGTCGCCAATCGCGCCTGACCTATTCAAATACTTTGAAAAGTGGGGGAATTGTTGTTTTACTAGAGTACAATGATTTCTTAATGGTTTTATACTTGGCCCGAACTTGTAGCATGCGCGATCGCCACTGCGCAGATTGTTCTTTTCGAAGGGAAAATAGACGGAAATTGTGGGAATTTCTGAATTATACAGCAAGAAGGGTGGGAAAATAGTCAAAGTCAAAAAAAAACAGTCGATGTTGTATTTTCCAAGATAAAACCGTATTTTTTATTATTTTTGCTCGATAAATACACTGTAGATTATTAAATTCCTCCCCTAAATTTACCTACATTTTATTACACACATGAAAGTTCTCACAATTCTGATTAACATTATCTTGAAATATCGTACAAATGTTAACAAAATAAGTTCATTATTCATCTCGTTTTTTTTTTATTTGTCTTATCCAAAATCATAACAATTTTTTCGTTTTCATCAAAAGATGTTTCTTTTAAACGTATACTTTTACCATCGACTGGGATGAGGCAATGAAGACCTCTTGTACCCTCAACTGCCCTTGCACTATTAAATCTTTGATTTAATTTTTTTTTATGTTATTGAACCTTCATATCTGGGACCCATAGACATCTGTGTGAATAATGATTATAATTTTAATTATTGTTACATCCATTTAATTTTTTTACTACTAACCTTATGCTTTTTATATTTTGTTCTGCAAATTTATACATTTCTTCAGCATTTACTCTTTGATATCTCACGCAATGGCGCATGATTGTCCTCTTAACCACACCCCCTACAGCATCACATGGGCATTTTCCATGGCTGGTTGCGAAAAAATTGTAGGATTCTATTTTGATTCCGAAGTCATTCTCGTGTAGGCATATATTAGCAAAGTTGTTCCTGGAACAGAGAAATCGATTAGCAAGAATTTTCAAATACAATATATTGGTATAAGAAGAATCTTACTTATTTTTGTACTGTGTAGGAGCGCCATCTGAAAAGTATTGTATCTTCTGTATCCATGGGTATTCAACTCTGATAATTTTTAAAAACTCATCTTGGAATGCATGCCCTGAGTCACAAAAGAATAATTTTCGGAGAAATCCATAAGAACTATACAGGTGTTCTTGCTGGTAAGGAGATAATTTTTTTGGGTCTGGGCAATAAAATGGTGACTGGTTATATTCCACAAATCCTCTAGCAAATTTGTCTTGAATTTGGGTGTTTTCTCACACATTGTAATGAGAAAAGCTCGTGTATCTTGTTTGGTATCCCAGAATTTGTACTCGATCTCTGTTCTGTCCCAGGAAATCTCAAAATCATCCAGCACTTGCGTAATTCCGAGAATCCCTGGACATTCACCGCATTGATGGAGCATACAGTCTATGTTATCTGAATCGTAAGTTGCAGCTGCTATCAAATCACGATAATTGATCCTTTCATTCAGAGCAAGAAGCTTGAGCTTAATGTTTTCGTGTTCGACACAGACACAAATGTTGTGGGAGCCTGGATCTCCAGCATAAATACTTTCTTCAGGTACCAAACTCGCAAAGTGAGGAAATTTTGGTACTTTTTCATCCCCTTTATAATCTTGGAGAAAGTTAGAGTGTAAATCTCGTAGTGTGTAGAGCCATCGACCCCGTTTCATCTCGAGCCTTCCTTATCAAATTCTGTTTCTTCTCTGGACATATGTATGAATTTTTGGAATCTAGAATATAACTCTCTATAATTTTTTCCATTGCTTGAGAAATTTTAGAATGTTTTTTTCTCGGCGGATTTTCTAATTCACCTGTAGACGTGAAAACGTGGAATTAAACCAATTTTCTAGGCAATAATCTTACAACTTTCATCATGAAGAACTTACCATTTTTCTGCAGCTTTATTGAACATATACGAAGTACATTTAAAGTACTTTTGACATAAATCGAAACTCCAGTTCCTTGGAACAAGTAAAAAAAGGGATATCTTGTCGGAGATTGTTGAACTGCTGTCGAATTTTCTTTGCAATTCTGTCAAAAGTTGATGAAGAGAGACACTGTCTTGGATGGAACTGCCAGTAACCAGTGGCATAATTTAATTTAGATCGAGATTAAAAGCATGTTTTATTTGACGAATTAATTTTGCCTAAACATCAGTTAAAAAATCGACCACTAGTTTTTCTTTTCTGGGCAAAGAAACCCGTGATAATTCAAGATCAGGCAATCCAAGTTCTCGACAAACGTTTCTGAGAGTCGATCGTCCCTGGCTACAAGTCAGAAATTCAGTACCACCTGAACTTTACGATGAACTAGAAGGATAAGTCTCAAGATCGCTTATTCCTTTAATTAGAGTATCTACTCCACTCGCAACAGTCCTTCTTGGCCTTAGACCATCCGTTCTCACAACATTGTTATTGTTGCCCTTCGCGACACTTTCAGTAACTTTCTGCTCACACCGTTTACATATTTTATTCCCTGGAATCAATCTCCTTTCCGTTGCCTTACAACATTTTTTACTCAATTCTAAGGTAATAATGCGCAGATCACCACGAACAGGTTTTTTATGAATTCCGTATGGGTCGCAACATTTTCTCCTTTCAGCCGTATAATTATCGACAAACTTGTTTCAGAAAATGACTACAGTAAACAATGGTTTAAGGTGCCGAAAGATTATTAAAATCAGGTTCTATCGCCGTTTAATCTGTCAAAAGAGTATTTTGCACTGACTTCGACCTTTTTCAACCCTTCTTGAGCCCCTGACTCGCCGTATAATTCAGAAATTCCCACAATTTCCGTCTATTTTCCCTTCGAAAAGAACAATCTGCGCAGTGGCGATCGCGCATGCTACAAGTTCGGGCCAAGTATAAAACCATTAAGAAATCATTGTACTCTAGTAAAACAACAATTCCCCCACTTTTCAAAGTATTTGAATAGGTCAGGCGCGATTGGCGACACTTAGAAAACCTCGAATTTCGCGGAAATGCCATTTTTTAAAAATTCGTATCTGAGAAACTTTGGGTCCAGTCGGGCTCAACTAGGACGCATTTTTTTCGTCTATGAGCCTACTTTCATGCCTATTACGTCTAAAATGTTGCTGTAATTTGGGTCTATCTTCAAGATGAAAGAATTTGCTGTTTTTATGTTCTCGAATTGCAAACTGCCAAGAAAAGAGAGGCACATACAAATAGACCGGACCCAGATGGCATGAAAGTAGACTCACAGACGAAAAAAATGCGTCCTATTTGAGCCCGATTGGCTTTTGCCACTCATTTAGAAATTCTTTTCGCTCCTACAATTTCTTGCACTCCTACTAGTTTTATACAAATTATAAACAACACCAAAAGAAGAATGTCAATACCAAACTTTATTCAAACAACTTCTCCTAATGAATTAAATGACATTATAAATAAACTTCCAGGAAGGAAATCCTTCGGTCGCGACCTAATTACCAATGCTATTCTTAAAGCGGCAGCTTTTCTAGGCGCTACCTGAAATGCGTGCTCTGGTTAAGCTATTTTTGACGATTTTAGAAACACGTCCGTATATTCATTGTTTGGAAAACCAAGCAAAAATAAAATAAAGGATACTTAGTTATAGACCTATAAGTCTGTTGACAATATGGAAATATTAAAAATCTTAATATATTACCCAAATTTCAACTTCACTACAGGCCATTCAACAAGCCATAAGTTGCAACAAAACGGTGAACTTGTTGAACACGGATTTGAAAACAATGTGTTGCTACAAACTTCGTAAATGTCGCACAAGCATTCGTCAAAGTGTGGATTGAAAGATTTAAAAAGAAAATTGTATACATCAACAGATCTACCTCTCTTAAAGCAATAATTTTCTCTTTTTTTAGAAAATCGAATTTTTTACGGGGGTGTAAGGGGGCCAACAACATCCTAAAGGCCCCAAATGTCAACCTCACCTGCACGAGAGGTGGTAGTCTGCACCACCCGGTACACCCTGCTGGAAAACTGACGAGGCTCTGGCGACCCAGTACCGGGGGGTATAACCCGGCACCAGTTGTCCCGAGATAACGGGGCCCTTGGCGTTGGGCTAATCACCCACTTGAGGTACGATGATTCAGAGAAAAATAGGAAGCCTCGGACTAGGACGGAATAAAAGGCAACAACAGGCGAGAAATAGGTTACGAATAGGAATATGGAATATTACCACACTTAATGGAAAAGAGGAAGAAATAGTAGAGGAGATGATAAAATACAAAACACAAATATTGGGAGTAGCAGAAATAAAAAAGAGAGGAAATGGTATAAGGATACTAGATAAAGGGTACACACTTCGGTATGCAGGAACCCCGGTAGGAAATAGAATAACAGAAGGAGTGGGAATCATTCTAAGCAACGACGTAGAATCAAAAGTGATCAACCGGGAGGCCATAAGCCCCAGAATAATAACAGTAGACTTAGCATTGCAAGAGAAAGTGGGGATAGTACAAATATATGCACCTACAGAAAGTTCTAACTTGATTGAAAAAGAACAGTGCTATGAAGACCTACAAAGAACAGTAGAAAAAATGCAAAACAAGAACCGCCATCTAATAATAATGGGAGACTGGAATGCCCACATCGGAAACAACAAAGAGATGGGACACGGAACAATGGGGGAACACGGAGTAGAGGGAGAAATAAACAACAATGGAGAGCGTATGATCGATTTCTGCATCACTAATGAACTACTCATCGGAAACACTCTGTTTAAACATAAAACGATACACAAAATAACCTACGAAGCCGAACAACTTGGGCACAAAACCGTAGTGGACTATATAACCATAACCAAAAGCATGAGATATGCATTACATGATGTCAAGGTGATAAGAGGAGCAGAGTTAAGCACAAACCATAGACTAGTGATAGCAGATACAATATTTAGAAAACCAAAAATAGAAGTACCGAAGAAGTACGAAAAAATCAAATTAGAAAATCTAGAAAACCCACTAACAAGAGAACAATATAGAAGAATAATTACAGATAGATTAAATAATCTCGAAACACAAGAAGGGCAGCTAGAGACCCCCTGGAAGCTAGAAGAGAAATGGCAGAAATTCAAAGAAACCACACTTAAAACAGCCAGAGAAATATGTGGAACAAAAATGGTAAATCAAAGCAGTTTAAAGAAAAGAACAAGATGGTGGACTGAAGAAATAAAAGCGAAGATTAAGTTGAAGAAAGAAGCATGGTGCAGATATAAAAGAACAAATACAGAAGAAGACAGAAACCATTATATACAAAAAAGAAATCAAGCAAAAGAGGCGGTAAAACAAGCAAAGCAGGCCTCCTGGGAACAGTTCGGCAACAAAGATAGAACAGAACTATGTAGAAAACCAAAAACAGTTCTGGAACATAATTAAAAGACTAAAAGGCAATCAAGCAAAACAGATAAGAAATATAAAGAACAAAGAAGGAAAACTAGAAGCAACGACCGAAGGAGTTTTAAGAGCATGGAGGGACCACTACCACAATAAATTTAAGAACCAAGAAGATATTCAAGAAGAACTAGAAATGGAAAGAGTAGATCAGGAGAATGAAAACGATGATATTACAGAAGAAGAAATAAAACAAGCACTAAAACAACACGAAATGGAAAAGCACCGGGAAGACGAGATTACATCAGAAATGCTCAAGATAGGAGGAGAAACAATCATAAAATGGCTCCAGATAATATTTCAACAAGCGTGGAGAACAGAAAAGATACTGGAGGACTGGGAGAAAAATATCATAGTGCCCATATATAAGAAAGGAGAAACAGTTAATTGCAACAACTATAGAGCAATATGTTTATCATCAGTGCCCGGTAAAGTGTACTCGAAAGTCATAGAAAAACGATTAAGAAATGAGATTGAGGACAAAATGGAGCATGAACAAGCAGCGTTCAGGCCCGTCAGACAAACCCAGGACCATATATTCACAATACGAAACATAATAGAAAAAACAATAGACAAAAACAGAGACACTTTCTTGGCCTTTATAGACCTTAGGGCTGCTTTTGATCTGGTACCAAGAAGGCACATATGGAATGCACTGGAAGAATTAGAGTCAAGCCAAAAGTTATTACGAATAATAAAAAGCATCAACAAAAAAGTAGTAGGCCAAGTAAGACTAAATGGACACAAGTCTGAGGAATTCTATATGAATAGAGGGGTAAAGCAGGGAGACAGTCTCAGTCCACTGCTATTCATCATATACATGAATAATATAATAACAAAATGCAAAAATGAAACCAGAAGAACAAAAATCATAATCTAACACCAGTAATGACCCAAGATTTAATTTATGCAGATGACATACTCCTAATAGCCGGAAATGCACAAACACTACAAAATAACATAAATATTTGGAAAAGAAACCTGGAGGAAAAAGGAATGGAGATAAACACTAATAAGAGTAAAGTTATGCACATTACAAGAGAAGATAATATAGAACAAACCGCCATTCTGATAGAAGATAAACAACTGGAGCAACCAATAATAGAAGAAATAGAGAACAAACAATTAAAATGGTACGGACACCTTATGCGGATGAGAGCTGACTCATACCCGAGGAAAATTTTTGAAACCAGACCAGAAGGACAGAGGAAGAGAGGCAGGCCCCGAATCAAATGGGAGGATAATATCAAAGAGTTGGCAAGGAAAAGAGGGAAGACCATTCAGGAAGCTAGGACGTTAGCGATGCAAAGAACCAACTACAAGAAATGGATAGAGGCCCCAACGCTGTAAGGCATAAATGGGAAAAGAGAAAGAAGAAGAAGAATTTTTGCGTCACACAATCCTAAAACCAAAAATTTTTTAACCGGAGTTCTGCAAGGCAGCATGTACAACATAAACACACCCGACTTGACGGAACTTAGTACAACCAGCGTTGTTAAAATTATCACTCAAAAAATAATTAATTACAATTGCAATTACTTCAAAAAATATATAATTAATTACTTTCCAAAATACAAAATTATTGGCTGTAATTCATTATAATTAGAGTTACTCGTTTGGTGTAATTGAAAATAATCAATTAAATATTTAATTATAAAATTTAAAATTTTTTACGAGATTTGCAAGTGTGGTATTCTTTGGGTAGGCGGTAAATAAGAACTGTAAGTACACAACTCATTATTTATATTTATATATAAATATTTAGTAAACAGAACTAAGAAACTTACAATACAATATAAAATCGAACTGCATAATACTATATAATAATATATTATACTAATGTGAATATTAAACCAACCTAAACTAAATACAATTCGAACTATTATTATGTTTTAAAAGTAATAAATTTTTAAATTGTTGATCAGACAACTTATTAGTTGTTAAAATTTGACCCCCTGAGCTAAACATGCGTTTAAAGGTGCAGATGAAGAAAGAACAACATTATATTTTTTAAAAACCTTGAGAATTGTGGAATAGTCCTTTAAAGACAACAATATTTTATCTTGTGATTTTGAATAAGCCAAAAAATCAATATGAGATGCGTTCTCGCTGAGATTATCATCAGCATTGGCAGTAGCGGTTTGGATAAAATAGAAAACATCATTATTTTGCAAAAGCAAAGACGGGGGATTTTGATTATCTTCGGTAGAAGGAAGAAACTTTTTCTAAATTTCATTTATAGATAGTTGTTTAATTGTTAGATAATTTTGTTTATCTTTCTCAAAATTAATCCAATTGAGTTTAAATGCAAGTAAAGAACACGTTGCAAAAATATATGGTCTACAGGAGATTTTACTGTTGTCCAAAACATGGACAAACCGACTTTGCACATTTGCTACACTAGATCCACGGAATTCTGAACAAAACCGTAAGTTTCTGATTTTGTTTTCTTTTTGGAGAAGTTAAAAAATTATGGGAAAGACATATCCTAAGTACATCTACTTTTTTCCCTGAAAAGTATCGAGAGCTACTGCCAATGGTTTTATAACTGTAAAATATCCTTCTAAAAAATCTAGCTGTGCCGTTTTCAATTTAGAAAATTTAAGTTTATCACAAATTGAATCCAAGTGTTTTTTAAAGCGATAATTGTTGCGACACAATCAAAAAGTGAGTTCCATTGTGTCGGACAAGGTACTATTAATCTTTTACCTCAGATTTGTTCTATTTCATCAGAAGCTTTAGCAGATATACTGACGCTATTCTAAATAGACGTGAATCTTTTTAATATTAGTTGCAACCAGAGTGAGTGTATGCGAAAAAACATCTGAATTGTGGTGGAAGGAAAATTACATCATCAAAGTCATTTATTCTAATATTTGAAAAATCTGTATCAGCAATACCAACATCGTGTTTCTGATTTTTCAGTTTTAATTGTTCACTTTTACTAGGATCAGATGAAGAAATTCTAAACGCTTTATTGAAACTAGTAGCATTGTCTGTGACTGTTTCTAATATTTTCTCATCGATAAGCAAAATGAAGTGTGAATATCATTCAACGTTTTCCCTATTTCTGTATAAGTTTGCGCAAATCTAATTCGCCTACATTCTAGTACAAACGATTTTCTACATAAAGTCTCGTTAGCAATAATATGAGCTGTTACACCAAAGTAGCCCTTAGTGTTTTTTGACAAGCAGGAGAAAAAATACCATTGAAAACATCTTACAACATATTTCGAAACGAAAGCTTATCGACTGTACACAACGGACGTCTTTCGTCAATTATATAGTCGGCAACAAGCTGATTACACTGACAAAAATTGATCCTATTTATTTGCTAGATAGCTTTGGAATAGCAGTTTTAAAAACTCACTTTCTCATTAGACAGGGACGTTTTCCTTGATGCAGTTGCAGTTATTGAAAATGAGGTGCTTATTATCACCACCTTACTCGAATTTTGGTCTTCGGAAATCACAGAAAGATAATGTCCGTTTTATTCGACAGAGAACATAAGCTTAATCTTTCTGGATACTTTCGCTATAGAATTAAAGTTAGTTAGTTGAGTTTGGAAAATAATTTAGTGCAAGAATTTTTAAATGAAAGAAATTGTTTACATACCTTTACATGCGTTAGGAAATTGGATGTTGCCTTGGGAAACGCACTTATTAAACCGACGTTTGCACCTACACATATTTGGCATTTTGCTACTATTTTATCTTTACTACATGAAATAACATTAAATATCCAGTAATTTAAAACCAATGGCAATTTTCCGTTGTCCATCTTGACTTATCGAGTTCACGAACTTTTAGGAAATGAAAATGAAATGCTTTCTAAACTTTAATGACTAACGACTACCGAGAAAAGTAATTAACCCTCCTGTTGGATAGGTACCTACTTGGTATTGTGGCACTCAAACTTCAACTACCTAAATGGGTTTCATATGTAAAAATTTGTAGGCATTTTATTTCAGCAACCTCAAAAGTAATTTGGAAAATGTAATTAGATTAACTGTAATTCAACAAAAAAGTAGCCGAATGAATGTTTTAAGCAATTGTAATTAATTACTTAACAACACAGTAGTTGCCGTTGTGGAAAATTATTAAATTCTTACCAATTTGCCTTTTTCCGAAACCATTATTTTGTTTTACAAGATTATAATTTATTTTTTTTCCGTTTTCCTTTATCTATGCTGTGTATAACATATTAATGTTTGTTAATCTGGAAATAAATAAAAATTTTAAATATTTATTGTTAAGCATCAATAAAAATGATTTTGTATTATAGTCTTAGTATGTCCTACTTATGGTTTGCTTATTATTGTACCCTAATATGTTCAATATT
Source organism: Sinelater perroti (assembly GCA_036346155.1). Taxonomy (NCBI): domain Eukaryota; kingdom Metazoa; phylum Arthropoda; class Insecta; order Coleoptera; family Elateridae; genus Sinelater; species Sinelater perroti. The sequence goes on along the minus strand of JARFIY010000359.1, from coordinate 21,582,015 downwards.
CTCCTTATTAATTCTCGTTTATAAACATTGTTAATGCAGCTTATTCTCAATTTTTTTAGACATTTTCTTAAGTATTTTACATCATTGGTATACTTATGAAATCGAGATGCACCTTCTTCAAAATGATTATGCAGTCTTGATAATAATGCTTTGAACATTTGCCAACGCTTTAGCATTTTCTTATCGAGCATGGTTTAAACATAATCAAACTAACTATGACTGTGGTAATCAGCAGCTATTAGATCAGTGCACAATTCTGTAAAACCGTAACACTCAAACTTTTATTCCTTCTTTACAAAAAATGCTATTCATATTTAAACCACTCTTCTATTAGTTCTGTAGGGCAAATTCGCGCCTATTCTGCTGTTACTCCCTCGAAAATATTATAAAAAATTAAACTCCTTAATGTGATCACCTTAGCTCTTTGGAGAAGATTTTCAGCAAGGAATGTGATGCACCAGGAGAACGAATACGTAGAAGAAAATCACGTCTTATAATAGTGACCATATTTTCAAAAGATTGCACGATGTGGCTACTATAAAAATTTGCAATAGTTTTTAGTAAACCCGTCAAAATTAAAAAAGGGCATTTTTATTTTATCTCGACATTTGCAGCCTTTTATTATGAGTAAATCGGATGATAAAGAAATTATTCGATCTAGGAACAAAAATGAGATATTTTATAATGTAGTTAAGAGTTTGTCTCTAGGTTATGTGACAAGATATTATTAAATATCATTTAATGCGCACACCTGTAAAGTAAAGAGACAAAGACAAAGCATAAAACGTAATCAATTTATTTGAGATCCTCATCAGGTGATACCTAGGTGAATGTAAGAGAATAAGATAATTATTCCACCGCACTTTACTGATATGTTAATTAACTGTTACAATTTTTAATGTTAGTATTGAAGCTAATGGATTTTTTTTGAAGATGATACTATTTCACTAGTTTTGCCGATAAGTAAAATATTAGGACACTAACTTGGAGAGCTCATTTAAAAGCCAAAAGACAACAACTCAATCTAAAAATCAGGAGTATGCACTGGCTAATCGGACGATTATCTAAACTTACAATAGAAAACAAGCTATTACTGTATAAAGTCATTCTAACACCTATATCGTCCTACGGGATTGAACTGTGGGGATGCAGTAAGCCATCCAACACCAAAGTATTGCAGTCCTTCCAATTGAAGGCATTGCGCATTCTAACTGATGCACCTTGGTATGTCAGCAATCAAACCCTCCACCACGACCTCAAAATCCCATTAATCTCGGAAGTCATCAAGAGCTATGCAGGCAAGAGTAGTATACGCACCTTAAATCATTTCAACCCACTCATTGCCAACCTCTACCCTCGTTAGCCTGTGTATAGGAGATTAAAGGGACAATGGTCAGAAGATCTTCTTGAGTAAATTGTGGACACCCGTCAGTGGATAGTGCCCTACTATTACTTTATACCAAAAGTAGATTGTAAATTCGCAATTGTAAATAAATTTAAAAACAATTTTTTATTTTATTTCTTTATACTTTTTTTGAATTATTTAAATTATTTTTAAATTTAATATGTATAACATAATAGTATAACATGCTATACTATTTTTAAACTATTATCTTAACCTAAAGGGAGTTATTTTTTAAAAATTTACTTTTATACATACGATAATATGTTACTGAACTTGTGTTTTATTTAGTTGACATAAAAATAGTCTGTTAAATTTACTTCTTATCTGATAATGAAAAATTAATGCTTTTTATTTTTAATAAAACGAGTGCTTTATTACCAGCTCTCAAACGAAAATTTTCTATCGCTCACGGTTCCGGAAATATAATACCTCGGCCGCACCTGCCGCCAAGCCAGAATTTGTCATTCGGAGGCGTTCGGGTCGGCACGGAAAGGCACGAACCTGTGTGACAGCAATAGTTGAACTTTGACCTGTGTGACAGCAGCACTCATAATTTTTTTTATATATATAATTCTATAATTATTATTCTGAACCTAAATAAGGGCAGTGAAACATATTGGCAGGATTACTCATAATCTCTAAATAATGAAGCATTCAACAGCGAAAATTCACAATTGGCTTCTTTGGTTCAGAGCTTTGTAGACAGTGAGTGCCTGTACTTTATTTTTTTTTACTTTTCTCCTTGTTGGTATTCCTTCAAACGTGTTATGTACCATTGAACGATTTCTTCAGATGGCTGATCTTAAGAGTATTAACTTTCTAATGTATTTCACTATAATTACCATAACTGTTCTTTATCCATGTCCCTGTATAAGTATCTTATTTCTGAATCTTTTATTTGTATGCATGTATTTTGTTAAAACATGTTACAAAAAATAAAATATCAGTAATGTTTTCTATCAATCGTATATTTAAAAAAATGGTTTTGTTTATTTTTAGTGATTATCGAACAATTATTGAAACTGTAATAGTATCACAAGCATAAAATGTAGAGCAGCATGTTTTCAATTATACAAGGTAAAAATGGACTTTTCGTGGCCAATATTCATTGACTTGTATATGTATACATAATTTGTGATCAATTTTTTTTAAATCATAAACTTTGCTTGTACTTAATGTCGACATTTATTCATACACATAAGTCCTGTCTCCACTTATATGGAGTTTATGATATTGTCAAGTTTTGGTATCGGAGTGCTAGTGGTAAACAAACACAGTTTTGAGTTGCGTAATTTATTAATTACCCAAAATTTCATGTACGCTAATATGATACATTGTTGGCACTGTTTGAAAAAAATATATTTCGTTATCAGTGAGCATAAATTACAATAAAAAACAAATGGAATAATACTTATAACAAAGTCTTAAACAAGTAAAAACGCCACGAACAGTTAGTTACGTTTCGTACGTCAGAGTCATCATCAGCATCGTCGGATAAGATCACAACACATATACAGAGGTCAGTGAACACATCAGCGTCTGTGCGGAGAAACCGTGTCACTTTTTATCATCTAACTTCGCTTTGTCTAGGGAAGAAGTCACTAACATAGACTGTCCTTGACTATTCTGGTTTGGATAGATTTTATCCAAGTACTTAAGGGATTCACTTAGAACGTTTTGTATGGCCGTGAGCGCCGCCACGATCGCGGGGCTGCCGAACCCGTGGCTGATCAGCGAGAAGTGCGTGAGGTGCCGCTGGATCGAGGGGTCGAGGATGATCTGTGGCCGCGTGTTGCACAGCGGCGACCTGTCCTGGTTCAGCAAGTCCATCAGCTCCTTGGTGACCTGCTTGGTGGCCTGCAGCAGCTCCTTGCGCCGCAGCGACTCGCCGTGCTGCCGGCTGAGGTATTCGGCGACCTGTCGCGCCGGGAACTCCGTCTCGCAGACGTAGCCGAAGTCCCTGGCCAGGTGGATGGCCTCGCCTTCCACCAGCGACGTCAGCAGCGTTACGTTCGCGGCTTTTCGACGCCCCGCCGGAAGGTTCAGCCCGATCTTCTCCAGCTTCTCCCGCAGGATGCGGCCGCCGTTCTTGCTCTTCGCCCGCCGCAGCACGCCGCCGAGCAGGGACGCGTTCAAGCACTCGGGGGGCGACAGCCGCCTCTGCACTTCGCCGACGGTGACTTTGTACTTTGAAGTGGAAGATAGCAGGGACAGGCGGCCCGGCACCGAACAGAACACGTCGCTCGGAGACACCACTGCGTTGCCACCGTGGTCTTTTCCTCCTTTTATACCTGCAAAAGTAGAGTACAATCGGTTTCCACAACTTTTCAGGATTACTAACAACTAATGAACCGCCGCAGATTTCATGTTACTAAAACGCTTGTTTGTATGCATGCAATAACACTCTTAATTATTTCATAGATTTTAGTGGTGTTCAAATCTTGCTAATACTTCAGCCTCCAATATTCTCCTCGTGAAAAGATAACTGGTATGATGCGAGTACTTAGGCAGATGGTCGAACGCCGTTGTCTCCAATAAAATTGATAAGCAAATTAAACTTTGCACTCACGAGCCTGCGTTACAACCATATACTTGCGTCGAATTCATTCGAAAGGTGCGGCAGCTGAGACAATTTTTTGCCTTTTCACACATAAACTGCAGGAGGGAGTAGCAGCTCCTGTAAGAACATGAGCCGTCCGCGAGCGTAGGTCGTTTCATGTAATTACAACTCCATAAAACGTTTCTGCCGTACCTTGCGCCATTTTATTGCACCATTTTTAAATGCTGTATGTTTGCATCTTTACTTTCTTGTGCAGCGCAATCAACTTTATTTCGTGTACAGTAGCATTTCATTGCGACTATCGAAAAATGAATTGATGTTGCAACTTAAATGTTGTTTTTACGATATATAACAGAGACGCAATTATTGCTAAGTTAATGCATTTCTAGATAAAGTAGTAATTTTCAAGATACAAACGTTTACGTTTTGTGAATATTGGAAGTTCTTAAATTAGCGAACATAGCGGTTGCTGTTGATTTTCGAAAAAGTCATATTGAGCAATTAAGGTCATTTTTCTTTAAATGGCTTTGCCAATCGTTATTTGTTGCGTTTGTGGTACTGAACATCCGCATGCTACTTACAAAAAACCAATGCACCTACAAAAACTGTTTGGCGTGTATTACGGTTGGAGAAATCATTGGCCTGTACTTTTTTGAGAACAAACCTGGCAATTCTGTTACTGTCGACAGTGTACACTATCAAAAGATGCTAGGCAACTTTTTTTTCAATAAAACCAACCATTTTAATTTAAATGACATGTGGTTTCAACAAGATGGAGCCACATGTCATACAGCACGACGAACACTCACTGTATTTCAAATCAAATTTACTGGCCGTGTTATTTCTCAGAAGGGTGATATCGATTTGGCACCGCAAACTTGCGATCTAACCCCATTAGATTTTCTCCTCTGGGCCTATTTGAAGGAAAGGGTATATGTCAATAAATCGGCTACAATTCTAGGGATTCAAAAGAACATTTGATGTACAATTGCTGAAATAAAGCCGCATGTATGGAAAAGCTATAATAAAAATTTTATGAAAAGAATTGTAGCATGTTAGCGGAGTTGTGGAGAGCATTTGACTGCCATCATATTTCACACATAACTACTAAGTCTATACACTGATAGCAATAGAATTCGCATTTTTCCAATATTTTGTGTTTTATTCAGAAAAATCATCATTAAGTTCAATTTGGATCACCTGGACATAATTAATATCAATAGAAGATTATAATTACACTTTAGTTAATTAATAAGGTTCGATATGATATGACAAGGCAAATTTAAACAAATTAATTATACAGGATGTTTCCGAAATCACTAGCTCAAGGCCACAATTTTAATTGTAAGAGGGTATAACTTTTTTTCAATAAAATAACACACAAACATGACAGTAAACAATCCCGCTCGAAGATAAAATAAGCAAATTAAAAACGTTCCCGCAACAGATGTAAACATCAAGCAACGGCTCGATTTGGAATTGCTACATGAACTTCGTGCTCCCCGAACAAGGAATAATTCGAAGTGAGCAAAAAGTGCAAGCGCATAAATCAACCTCTTGCTAGCCGCCGCCGCCCAGTACTACTAAAGTGTTGTTTAATCTATAACCAATCAAGGAGTACGTGCTTCAGAAAATGAAGTGTTCGTCATTAGCAGCGCCACTTTAACAAGGAAAGAAGCCGCCCGTTTATTGGAAAATTAATGCACATCTGTGGTTGGAATATATATATGCAATAAATATGAAATTTCTGCTTGGTGTTAATATGATACTCCTCCTTTACTTATTGTTAGTATTGCTGCCTATTTTTCTTTTTAATCTATTGTCCCTTGTTCTTTAATACTTTTTCTTTGACCATCACTTTTCTATAAATATTATTCATCTACTTTTTTTTTACTTTTTTACTAGATGTAAAATTTTTCACTATTTTATTGTGTCCAATGTATTTTTATTAACTTTGGTATTTGGTTGATTTATAGTGCTCAAACCAAGTGTATTATAAGTGTTTTTATTTATTTTTGCACTTCCATATTTGAACTCTATTTTTATTTTGTAAAATACTCAATAACTATAATGAGTACAGCTATCGTTGTCTACTTAAATTGTAAAAAAATGTAGGCCTTAAAGTAAACTTTGATTTTGGAAAACAGGCATTGCTTTATACTTTTTAAAGCTTGTTTTGTTCTATTGAAGTTTTTATTCTGGACTGCTTTAAATAGAAAGCAGAAACGAGTTTGTAAGAGCGAAAAAAATTTATTAACCTACATAAATGCTGCTACTATAACTGAACAGTTAATTGTCATTTAACCGTGTTAGAATTATTAAACATCGTCTCTCCTGCGAAAGTATATGTCTGGTTTCATAGTAGTTTTCCATTGCTTCTTTATAATCACGCTCCAATAAAAATTAGAGCTTCTCCACCAAGATCAGTATAGAACAGCTTTAACTGAGCCATGCTGACTTTTATTTGAATATAAATAATAAAATTTAAAACACAAGTTTATTGTGCCGAGTAGTCGAGGTGAATCCGCAATCTCTTTTAGGTTGTATTGAAGGAAAGCTGAAAGAAAATCTTATGCGCCCTATTACGTTATACAAAAGGTTAGCTTCATGTATCCAATAACCTACGACCACAAAGTTGCTATATTCGAATTCCTTCGTGTTGGAAAATCGCTGACAATAATTATTACATGCTTTGGCTACAAAACAATTCCAAGTTTACGATGCAGCTAAGAAGTACAGGGAAGCTGATTACCAGGAGGAAGTAACTGTTGACAGGGCAATTTACAGCAGGCGATCTGATTGTAAGAGACGTGATAAATTCGTCTGCGAATTGATAGAGAAGATCAACCAGGATTTTGGGCAGAACATGGCTAACTTCACAAAATAAAAAGGCGTGGCAACGAACTGGAGGTTGCCGAACGACATTAAACACTACAACGCTGACTTTCCGGGATTCTTTTCGAATAAAAGTAACTTCATCCAAAACAGGACGATGTGTCCAACTTGGCGATTCATCATTTATTGAATCTACTAAAATGTCCCTGAAGTGCCCACCATCATGCAGTTTTCCACCTCTATGTTAGTACTGGGGCTTGTGAACAGCGAAGGGGATGTCATGGAGCCCTACTTCTTTAAGGGAGACTTGAAGATGATTATCGGCAGTTAGATCTACGTAATGGAGACAGATAGAGGAGGTAACCGCTGAGTGAAAGTACGTATTCCAGCAAGACTCCGGTCCAGCCCATAAGGCAAGGAAGACCCAAGGCTATATAACAATTTGTATTACCACTGATTCTCTTGACTTGTGGTCTCCAGCTCCGACAGCAAATTGACAACTATGTGTGAAGATTGGTTGAGACGAAAATCAACAAGAAGCATCATGACACCAAGGATAGCTTAAGAAGTTAATATCACATATGAACAAGGAGAAAGTTGGATTGGGCGGCATTGATGTGGGCTACATTGAATAATGTAATTTCCAATAATATTTACTTTAATTGTGATTAACTTTTACGCAAATAAATTTAATTCTTCATATATCTTAATGTCATTTTCATACTTCGACGACCCAGTAATATCCAGCCGTATCGTTTATTACACCATAACTTTTGATAAATAAAATTAATAATCTCTTTTGACTGAAAAGAATAATCAAAAAAAACTGTAGAAATTAAGGAACATTTGTGCTTTTAGCTTCCATAATAGAATAGGAAAGAAATTTATGGTTTTTGAAATTTAAAATCTCTGCTAGATTCATTATATTATTTTATTTATGTTTTTTAACGGTTCAGATGCAAACCCTTGTAGTATGCAGTAGCTGTGATACTTGCAAGAATAATGACTTGTATGAAATAATCAGTGACACAAAGTCAAAACATCAGAAAACAACAAAGTAAACATCCATTAAAACGTTATCACACGAAGAAATCATATTAATTCTAAAGTTTACATCAAGCTACTGAGAAATCTCAGAGAACTCAAAAAGGTATCTTGTTGTGATAGGGATGAATTATGATCGTATCAGCAAAATGTACCAAGGATCAGTCTTGGAGCAATGGCAAGGAATCTTAGTTATTATTACTTGATCATTTCAGTAAATATATTGTACAACGTGACTTCGTATTTTGTAATAGCGCGAATCAATTTAATTGTAACTCTATATAATAATAATCTTGACTTTAAAATAGAAAAGTTTCACGTAAAGTAAAGGTTCTATGAAACATTACTAATTATATAAAATATTTGTACGACTTTTCAACAAAAAAATGCATCAAATTGTATTTGCGTAATTATCTTTCATTAAAACTTCATTTTATATCCTTGCGCAAAATCAAGGACTATATTACTATAAAGATGAATGCTTAAATTTTTTTAAATTTTTTCGAAAATCTACACTTGAGAGCAAAACAACTCACTAGCTGCACGCACATTTTCGTCTCTTTGTTTGAAATTAAAATAAAAACATTAACGTACAAGAAGTATCTTTATTATTGAGCTTTAAAAAATGTTGCTGTTGCATTAATCGGATGACGCATTCAAAAAAATATGCATCACGAACGGGGTTTTACGAATCTTGCTAATTGGAACGCGCGCGACAATTGTGATTAGCCTACAGTACGCTTGCAATCCAATAATTCATCTCAGTCACTTACCCGAAGTTGACTTAAGTGATATAGTGATTCGCAAGAAAATGGATACCACAGCCGCCGAAGCAGTTCAGGCAGTTATTGAGAGAGGACCTCGCTCAGTCAGAGAGCCGTGGCAAATCGACTAAATCTGAGTCGAGAGTGTGGCGTCGGTATCGGGGAATCGGTGGCTACGTCCACCGGCAAGGAAACGACCGCAAGCGCATGGCAACGGAGGGAGATGATTGATTTCTCTTTTCAATATTCTCAGAAATCAACATATAACTGACGTTGACCTCAAGCAAGAGCTGAGTGCCGTTAGAGGTGTGGTCGTCAGCGCTTGGACAGTGGGAAGAATACTAAAGGCAGCCAACTTGACCCAAAAAAAGGCCGCTAACTGCAACCCAAAAGCAAAAACGACTGGAATTTGCTCGCAAATATCTCGATTGGGACCTCAGTCATTGGAGTCAGATATTATTTATCGACGAGTTTAGGATGTGCTTACATGGCAACGACAGGAGACGTCGTGTCTATAGAAGGCCAGGAGAGCAATTTGCTCATTGCTGTATTCAAGAAATGTTGCATATGGAGGTGGCTCTTGCATGTTCTGAGCGGGCATTTTCATGCACGGAAAAACTGAGTTGATTTTCGTGCCTAGTGGAGGACGCGGATGGGGTTTAACAGCTGACCGCTACATCAAGGACATTCTAGAGGAACGTGTTGTTCCATTTGAGGGATTTGTTGGTGAGGACTTCATGCTAATGCCCGACAATGTGCGATGCCACACCGCACGAGAAACTACTATCTACTTGGTTTGGGCCAAAAATCTTGCACCAGAAAGCGTGATGGAACTGAGAGCGGACCTTGATTGAAGAGTGGGAGCAATTCCTCAATATAGCATAGGAAAGTGCAATTAAGAGTAGAGGTGACTATAATCACCTTTTTCCTTTTAACTCTTTTGTATTACACATATTCTTAGGTCCATAACTTTATCAGAACAGATCCTATTCCAACAAAGTTGTGTCATTTGAAACCACAGTTTTTAAGCTTTCAATAGTACACTGAACTTTACTTGGGCTGCTATCGGAGTGGATACACATTCTCTCAAAACTCGAGCATGCTGCTGAGTCGATTGTTTTGCTCTGAAATGTATAAAGTAACCGACTGTTCAACGAATTTGATCATAATTATCTAACAAAATACGCTTGCTTGTCATTTTCTTTGTAATACGTCCCCTTCCACATTACACAGCTAATTGTTATCAAATTTAGAAAGAGTATCTATGAATCGAACAGCACGGGCCGAACAAATGGCGCCGAACTACATACAACTCAATTACGCATTCAAAACGCCGCACTGTCGTCGCCCCTGCGAGATGCTTTACAGGTTGTTTTCCTAATGTTTATAGGCGTGCTTTAAGGCCATCTGTCGCCGCATAATTGCAAGGGGTCGTTAATAGCGGCCCGGAGAAATAAATTGGCGTCGATAAGCCAATCGCGCCGGATTGCACGCGTCGGAGTTTCAGGCCTTCCGGAGCCGCATGCGTAAGTAGTCAGCAAGAAGTTACCTATGAACGCACTTTTTATCAAAGGCAGGTCGGAGATGAAGCCGGTGTTGTCGTCGATGCCCCCCTGGGCCTCCTCCACGGCTTGGCCCAGGGCCTGGTGCAGCGACAAGGGGTCGTCGTGCGGCCGCTGGGGGGCCGACAGCGAGTAGTCGGGCCTTCCGCCGCCCGGGGTGCTGTAGGGGAAGCCAGCGGAGTGAGTTAGTTGGCCCTGAGGAAAAACGCATTTTAATAAGCTTGCGATAACAGATTTCACTGCAATGTCAGATTTAAAAGAGTAATCAAATCATCCCACATCAACATTGCAATATATCCTCAATTTATCAAATAGATGTATTTATTACATTACTCATTTCTATTTACATAAGTACATACATTTTTATAATTTACCAATAAATTAATAATAATACCCTTTTCTTGAGTTTTCTTATTTAAAATCCAATTTATATAATAAGTTATTTAAAAACTTAACAAGATCAGGGGGCGAAACAGTAATATATACAAATGTTGAAACTCATAAACACCTTGGAAACTCAAACTTAGACCAACCAATCAACTATGAAGGTCTCAGCACTCTATATATTATCGTTCATGAGATATGTCACTTTAAAATAAAAAAAGCGGGAAAACCCCCCTTAGGGGTGTTTCAATGGGTCGGGTTTATGAGACATTCCTATTCTACTTTTTAATGAGGAGTTCAAAAAAGGTGGTCAGAAGTTTCGACCTAATTGTACAATTGATCACTATACTCAATTGTATATATTACCTCTAAAAAAGAACAAAAAATAATAACGCTGTTTGTAGATCTATGGGTTGAAAAAGTAAATATCTATATCGGAGATTTTTCAGTAAAACTTTAATAACATAATAATATAATCTTTATATTAAAAAAAATCTCTTATAGTAAAGCTTTCAAGAAGCAAGTAAATATAAGCAAAATCAAAAATATTTGTAGTAATCTCACCATCTCCTTATTTACTACCATTCATTTTTTAGACCGTACCTAGGTATGTACTTAAAAACATATATACCAAATTTTGTCTAAATTTGGACAGAACTGTAGCGGTTACAAAAAATTTAAAAATAATTAAAGTCACTTCCTCTACTGAAATTATAGTAATTATCGTATATCATATATCTCCAGAGTAATGTAAGGGATGCCATTTTGATGTTTTATCAGTGTGAAAACATTTTGTCACGAAAGTGTTAGTCTTATGCAGTGTCTTGAGTCAGTTTTATTTTTACTGATATCTTCCATTCTTTCTTATTTTTGCCGATCCTTTTTGATTTATTATAGATTAGTCTAACTTCTTGGAATTTGTTTGATATTATTCTTTTCCATATACTATTTAACCTGCTTTTTCCTCTTGTCTGTTGTACCGCATTCTAAAGTTAATTTTATTATACTTTGCCTGTCTTCTAAGGGTGTGATCAATACATTTTCATTTACGCTTCTTGATCGTTATTTCTACTTTTTCTTCTTTTGTCAACCCACATAACTTTTCAATACTAATTTTATCAAATTAAAAACTATGTATATAATTTGAAATCGCATATTTAATAATTGTCTATATTCTGTGCTACTGTTTTATAATTCTTCTCCATGTTTCTGCACCACACGGTAATTTACTTTACACATTACTTCACAATAGTCAAATAATTTTTACTTAACAATTTAAATAAATTTTGTGCCAATTCTATGCGTCTATCGATGTATTTTTAAGTACCAACCTTTACGCTCCCCATACTTTCTATATGTTAAATTCTTTTAATTCACCTATATCTCTTCCCTGTATTTAAACTTTTTTTCTTTTAATTATGTCTCCCACTAGTAGTTGTTTTTTGTATATCTCTTTTATTTGTTGTCGCAAGACAAATATCCTTGGCGAGTTTTAGGTCTTCAAGCTGTTTGAACACACTCCAGCTCAGATTTGTTTTTTGTCTCATTTGCTTCTTTATTATTCAATCAGTTACAAGAATAACGTTGACAACAAGACACCCTTTTCTCACTACTTTTGTATTTTAGTTTTTGGAAGTGTTCTGCATTTTCTGTAAAAAAAATTATATTTTTGTGTTTTTTTAATATTTTGTGTCGTTTTAATAACTTCTACGTTATCTTCCTGTCTAATAAACCAAATCTTCTTTCAAATCCACAAAATTAGCAAATATTTCTTCATTTTTTCTGTTGCTTGCTCCGATATTACCCTCAAGGTGGATATGTAATCCTATTTATTTCTATGTTAATCTTTGGTTAATACGTTATTTTATTGTTTTTAATGTAATGTTAGTGATTATTTTGCTCACTACACCAAGTAAAGTAATCTGTCTTCACTTATTACACATAGATTAGTTTTGTTGTTTGGTAAGCATAATTATTATACCTCCAACACAATAATTCTAAAATCGTTCTTCTATCCAAGTTTAAATTAGTAAAATATCTCTGTGGTGTAAGCTATGTGCGCTTTTGTCAGTTCTGCCTATACACCATCTATGCCGCTACTCGTTATTCTTCTAAAATTTTATGAAATTTAGTGTTTCTTCTTTGTATTCTATTTATTCTATTTTTTCACATATTTTTGTTATTTACTTGAATTTGGAAAACATTTGACAACGGCTTTTATTATGCAGTCAGTTTATAAAGAGCTAATAATAATAACTTTGAAGAACGTCGTAGTTGTCCACTTGGAATATATAATTAATATATTAACTTAAAAAAATCCTGCCCAACACATTTAATCTTAAGCTATAACATGTTTTCCAGCAAATCAATCATTAAATTGTGTTTTGACTTTTTGTAGCTAGAAAACTTTTTATACCACTTTTTTAATTTTTCTGCTTGTCATGTACTTTTTCATGTCTAAAGTTCAGGAGTGACTAAAAAAAGGAGATAAATAATTCGATGAAAATATGTTTTATATTTTATTTATTTATTTTATTATTATTATTCTCAAAGTACTCGTCATTAGCGTTTATGTGCAACATATCTCGCCTAAAGCAAAATCTAGAACCGGCGCTTAATTTATGAGTCACATTAATAGACCCTATTGTTATCTTCTGTGATCAAAAACCGTTTTTAATTCGCAGTTAGCGCACGGGGCTCCCAAGGGGACCCAAAATTTTCTGGCACAAAGATGTTGATGCAACATTTTATTAATGGGCAATGATGGAAGCTTAAGGGCCTTTCATTCTGTTTGTAAGATATTCTTAACATTTAATGTACATATTCTTGAGAGTTGTTTTGCACTAAATTTTTATTAAATATATTTTTTCAATTAAAGAACTAGGTAGAGCTATTGGAATCGTAAAAAAATTTGTTTACGATTAATATTTGCTGTTAACAGCTTCGGAATGTTTAAACGCATAGATTATAAAACAAACACTTGGTGTATACAAAGTTTAACATAAAAAATAAACACTTTCTTAGTATAGTCAAAAATAATTAATGTATATCCCTTTTCCAATTCGTTTAAGACAAACATTACGGTACTAAATATTCTCTAATTTCAATGGTAAAATAAAATTATACTACCATAAAGTCATACTATATTACTGAAATTATTCAAAGTTTACTGAGCAGATGATGGAAAAACCACAATACAACAGTTTACATCGTATAAAGTGCATCAGCTTTAATCTACTGACTACCAGGAGAAAAGGTTATTGAACCGATCGAACAAAAATTATAAATTTTGACAAAAAATCATCACATATAACAAGGCTTAACTAACATTACGTTACATTACTAACATTAGACTATTGTTTGATGCAAAATATAGATCAAAGGTATAAGTAAGCCTTTTTCTAATGGACGAGACAAAATTATTTTTGTGGTTGAAGTTAACTTATTTTGCTGATTGTTATGTGAACACTGTTTCAACAAAATAGTGGTAATGTGCATAAAACAATCGCAAACAGTCACATTACTCCACACAACCATTTTATACACTTTATTAATTTGTTGTTCTGCTTTGATGACTAAATTTTGTTTGTTAGAAGAAGAGGTTCTATTAAGTGACAAACTGAAGAACCAACTAAAATTAGCACTACCTTATTTGAAAATTTTATGCAAAATGTTATAAATAGTGTACGAACTTATGATTCATCACAATGAGACCATTTGAACCATATCCTATTCATTTTATTTTTCATAATTTAATAAATAATTTAATTATTTTAGAATTTATAGTCAATTTAATTAATAACGTTTCAAACTAACTAAATAAAATATAACTGTATATAATAGCAAATGACATGCTAATACGTTCATTCAAGCTACTGAGTTTTTTATATTGGTTGATATTAGTATTAATCTACAAAAGTGCTCTTAAGCTGTTAGGAAACTTATTGATTTTCTAATTGTCGTTTTCTAAATAAAATATTTTTTTTGTTTCTAAAACAGGTGCTTACATCATACTAGATAAAGACAAATATATTCACCATTTAATTTAAGAGTACATCGCTGTGTAAATAAAGTAGCATGCAAATACATACATACATATATTGGGTTGTCCAAAAATTTATATTTGTATGTATATCTGTTTTAGTATGGAGTTTACGCGCGAGCAAAAAAGATTGTTAATGCTGCACGAGTACAAGTTCAAAACCAAATCAGTAAAGCATGAGGCAAAGGTGCGGTTGGAAAGTCAACGGTTAGAACGCATTTTTTAGAGTTCAACGCCGGCAATGAAGACTTGGATCACAAGCAAGGAGCTGCACGTCCAAAAGAAGTTGATCGTCAAGCCGTTCTTAAAGCAACTGAAGAGACTCCGACATTGACATGCCGAATGTTGGCCGATGATTTCAATTGCAGCCCTCAGACTATTGACAATATCCTCCACTAGTTCGGTAAAGTTTGGAAAAAGACGCGTTAGGTTCCACATGAGTTTGCCGCTCAAAAGACGAAACGGGTGGATGCTAAACTTTGTTGGATAGTCAAAATAAAACTCCCTTCTTGACCGATTGATAAGAAGAACTTTCGACACAAAAAGGCAATGTTGTGTGTATTTTGGTCAGCTCGTGGCATTGAGTATTGGGAGTTGTTGGAGATAGGACAAACTGTCAACGCGGAAGTTTATTGCCATTAGTTGAATGCGTTTACTTGAAGTTTGGATCGTCGTCATCGAGGTCGGGTTGTTTTTCTGGACGACAATGCAAAGCCTCACCGGTCGCGCTTGACAAATGCAAAGATCATCGAACTTGGTTGGGACCGCGTTGATCATCCGGCTTACTTCCTGTTTGGCGCTATTTGTTCCATTCGTTACAACAATTATTGAAAAGCAAACATTTTGAAAACATTGGCGAAATGAAAGAATCGCTTGAAGAATTTGCTTACATTAATTTAAAATGTTCAGTCAAAACAATAATTACATAATATATATAATAATACAATAAAACTCCACTGTAAATATGGCGAAATATTTTAGCTCAACTCAACACTAAAACCATGAACAACACATTAAATAATTTTTAGTCGGTTTAGACATAACTCACAATCAATGCTTTTATCTTTCTTTATCCTTCAAGTTTATCTTCTTTTTTTATTTTATCTAATTCCTAAAAAAGGTATTATGTAAAATTAATACATCCCTAAAGAAAGTGCTATCCATACTTATAAAAATCTTCAGTTTTAAGAGATTTTAAAGGAATAAAACTGAAGAAAACGTTATTTTATTCCCGAATTAAGAAAGCAGCCAACGCCTATCACTAAATAAAAACACCATGGTAGGAAAAAGATAAATTCAAAATAAAACGAAACTCCAGATATATCATGCAGTATATGTACCTATCCAGATATGGAGCAGAAAGCTGAATTAAGGTGGAAAATACTAAAGCCGCATACAAGAAATAAAATTTAAAAAAAATGGTCTACAAAACAAGAAAGGATAGAATAAGAAACACCAGAACCAGAGAGCAAGTGGAGCAAATACCCCTGAATGGAAGAATAGAGAGCAGGCAGTTGGGTTGGTACGAATATGTGCTTAGAATGGATGCAGAAAGAATTCTCAAACAAGTACTCAAAGCAAGACCAGGGGGAACAAAAATTCGAGACAAATCCAGAATAAAATGGATAGAAGAAATAAACAGAATGGTAAGAGAAACGGGAATGGAGGAAGGAGAAACTAATAAGCCGGCTCGAGATCGAAAAGACTAGAACAAGTGGATCGATGCAACCGGTCCGACGCTTTAGGGCACAAAGGCATATAATAATATATAAAATATATAAAGAAGAAGAAGAAGAAGTTTAACATTCTTTTTGCAAAAGGTATTTGTAGTGCTTTCTCAAGCGGTTCTCGTTTATTAGTAAAATTACCTAACGCTTTAATATTCTCTAGAATCGTTTACATAAAAAGGAACTCTTCAATAGCCTACGATGTTAAATGCACACTATTTAGAAGAGTTCACCGGCAAAAGGTATATATCGTTACAGATTAACTGTCTTTTACGTAAGGTAACGTTTTATTACTTTGAAGTATTATAAAGTAAAATTTAAATGAATTTTTAATCGTCCATGGATCTATTTTACACCTTCCAAACAACACATTCTCTTTGGTAGACTTACACACTCTTTTTCATTTACTCATCTTTTTATAGTAATATTTTCACGACTAATCTTGCCAATAAAAGCCAATAGGATACATTGATACACGCCGAACAGCAAAATTGAAGGTAATTGTTAAAAATAATTAAACAATACACGAAGAAATTACTGATGCTGGTTAACACATTGTAATCATTGTAAAGTTAAAAAATAAAATTATTTAAGAATGGTCCAACTATAGCTTTTGTACTTCATCTCGTAAGCTTTTGCGCCGACACGGAAATCTTCTTATCTTCATACACGTAAGATCGTCAGGAAAGAATTGGTATAATGACAATAAAAAACCGAAAGAAGTAAAATAAAGAGTTTGTGACAGATAAATTAAGCATAAGAAAAATATGAAAAACTAAAAATTGACGACCAGCTAAATAGAGCCTAAAAGCAAAATCAAACAAACTGTCAAATAATTCTCGAGACAAAAGATAAAGAAACTGTAAACTAATTTAACAAATTCTATTCAAAAGCATAAATCTACTACAATTAAGAGATCTGAACACATGGCTTTTCAAATTCACCAAGACCTATTTTCGAGAGGTAATCGATAGTTTAGGTACACCTCAAAAGAAAACAGATTACAACAATACAAAGTAAAGCTTTCATCTGTAGACTGCTAAATTACGGTTTCAAATCCTAGTATAAAACAGAAGTGGAGTTCTTAAAAAAAGAGCTCGTAAAGAGTAACTCTTTGGAAAATCCTACAAATGAAAGTAATTTAAGGAAAGCAAAAGAAACTTTAACATTGCCCTTAATCAAAAATTTTGGAGAACCAGAAAATAACTCACGGCTAATAATTGTAGCTAAACAACAAAACTTTTAGTAAACCTAAGATCTGTGTATTAATCTCAAAAACTTAAAACACTGCGTTTAATTAATACTTAAATTATTTAAAATTTATAATAGTCGAGAAAGATTATAGGTGCGCCAGATTAAACCACATGTTGAATATATACTGAGTATTCGCTCTGAGTCAACTGAGCGACAGTGTCTCGCAGTGGGCAGAAGATGACATTGACGACCAGCAACCTTTACAGTTATTCTCAGCGTCGGCCTGCATGCGACATCTGTATGTACTGCTCAAGCATTACTTTTTATTTTATGCGTCACTTTAAGTTTGTCATCCATCGTCATTGCTTTGAATTCCCATTAAAGTTTTAACTGTTAGTTATAAGTTTCATTCAACCAGTACTATCGCGCAACTCAACACCAATTAAACTTGATAATTAGTTTTAAAAAAATTAAATATAACTATTTATCGAAGATAGAGTTGGTGTTTGAATATTTTTCTAGTTGAGCAAACATTTGTTTTGGTACAAATTTCTATTTTTGCTAATTTCAAGTTAAGGTTGTATCAAAGCCTCGGTATTAGGACTGACATCGGGACTGTCAAATTATATATCGATATATTCATTTGCATTCTATATATTATAAAATTGGAAATTAATAAGAGAGATAGATGACAAAAATGTACCTAAAGATAACTGCGATGTTTTTAGTGTGATCAATTCTATAAAAAAATGTTTACTCAATTTACTAAAATTTCCATTCTTGATACGTCTGTCCTTTCATTTCTGTCATATTGATGACACTATAAAATTATCTTTCAAATGCTTAGATCAAGTAAAATTTGAAGTGAATTGCAAAAACTTCCTCTTTTTAGAGCTGTTGAATCGAAATTCTGCTTAGAAAATATTTAAATTTAACGGAATTCTCTTATTTTCATTCATGCTCAAAATACACTTTTTTTAACATCTACATTCTTCGACTTTCAACTAATGATAATCTCTGCGATTAGTTTTCGAGTCTTGCCTAATATGCACCATACTGAAACACGATGTTTGAAGAACGCCGGGCACCTTGAAGCGCCCGACAGCCGCGATATTCAGGAAAATCCGAGCCTCTATCGCAAGTATGCAAAGGGTTCTGGCGCCGAGATCGGGAGCCGGGACCCCAAGACGAGGGGATATCCAAAGAATTGCTTATCGCGAGGTGGGCTATCGAGGGCGCCCGGATAGCTGGCATTCTCAGGCGAGCATTCTCTGCTGCAACTATGTCAAGACATCGCAAATATGCCAGGATCGTCGCTCTCGTCTTATCGGCCTTATGCAGTTATAAT
This sequence comes from Sinelater perroti, assembly GCA_036346155.1. Lineage (NCBI taxonomy): Eukaryota > Metazoa > Arthropoda > Insecta > Coleoptera > Elateridae > Sinelater > Sinelater perroti. Next base: position 21,563,150 of record JARFIY010000359.1, on the reverse strand, counting down.
ATGGTGGCAGCCATCGATCGGACACCCTATAAATATTCGGGCTGCCGTGGCAGCTTTCGAAATGGCACGGGCTGCAGGAAGCCGAGAGCGCTTGAAAGCCGCGGCGAAGTGGCATGAAGTAGATGTTGGAAGCAGGAAGTAGGGCAAACATTCGGTATTTTTTAAGAAAGAAATTCCTATTTGTTAAAATAACAGCTACAAAAGATATTCTCAGTTTTTAGGAAATCAATAATACCAAAATTTTAATGCTAATACTAGGAAGAAAAAAATTGCATTGAAATTAGAGTGCATAAAATATTCAGTTAGAAATTTACTTTAAATTTAATTATTAAAAATAAAAAAAAAGATTGTACAAAAAAGTTTCAGCAAAATAAAAGTTGTTTCGTTGTAGTATTACTGGATGGTGATTGAAAATAAAAAGAAAAACGTATACACAAGTTGTATTTGGTTGAAATTACTAATCAGCAAATGGCATGACCCAAATTAGAATTGTCGAGTTCAATTAACAATAATAAACTTCTGAACTACACGCTCGACATGACTACGAACCATGGAGACTCAGATTCCAATACCCGCAGCGAGCTATTCGGGTCATACAATTTCAAAGAACGCAGCTTTATTACCGCGCAGCTAATGGAGGCAATCGCAGTGGTGGACCTAATAATGCAGTCGAATTATTTAGATTGTTAGAAACGGTTAATTTTGCAGGAAGTCGTCCACCACACAAATTATTTGCAAATTTGCGCTGCGGTTGCAAGGCGAAGCTTTCAAAACTACATAATCAGGGCTATTTCAGCTGGCGCAATGGGTTATCATCAGGTAAATAACAAGAAAGCCGCTGAATTGCTGTTTAGCCGATTTATGGTTGAGGTATGCGACCTGCAACACCACAGAAAGAGCAAGGCAGTGGGAAATGTGACCATTTCACCAACAAATCTTTAAATGTTTAAAGGGGTACATCAAGGAAAAGTTGCTAGAAAAATACGATAATATCAAATTATTTTCCATGGTGCTTCTGCAGCTGTTATTAAAAATCATGAAGGTATAAATAAAATTATCAAGACAACAAAACACAAATGCCCGTAAAGACAATAGAGCAATTGATGAATATAAAAATTGAAAGAATACTAATAATAAATAAAATACAACATAAAATGGTAATATAATATACTATAAGTATTATGGTCATACAATAGACATATGTATTTACTGGTTTACAGAACACATCTGACCTGATCATACATTATATTTAGAAGAATTTTCATAATCCCCACTTATCTTCGAAAATTATTTCAGTATCCTGCAATTATCTTTTAAACCCGTTATCTTCAAATTATCATCTAATAGATATAGACTTCCAGTTGGGCTCTATAATGAGAACTTTAAACACCTCGCAGGTTTTCCATTAAAGTTCCCCAATTTAGACGCAGCTCTGGCCATCTCTTCCATTAAAGAGCAATAGCTTGCATATTTGCATTTAGAGCAGCGGCGATTAGTCTCAACTACACATTAAATTAACAGGCTCTCCACGGTAGCCAAATTCGTTCCCAAACGAGTTTTAATCGGCGCGGCTACCTGTAACGACGCGAGCCCATTGTTGGTAATGAACGGTTAAATTGAGCACGCATCGAGCTAATCATATTTCAAGAACAGGAGCAATGAAGGAAGACACTGGCCGGCAAAAGCCCCGTTAGTGCGCGAACCGGATCTAGGCTGCACAGGGAGCTAATTAATCAAAATCGCCGCTTTTCGCCGCTGCAAATTTATGCTCTTTAGGCGGATCTCCGCGGTAATAGTTGTGTGACAGTTCATAATGATTCTATTTTTTGGCGCGCTAATAGTTATAAATTATAGGACAAGGTACGAGCAGCCGGTAAGAAGTAAATTAAGAGCAGCTTCTCATGGTCTTGTTTTGGCCAGAAGATTACATGCTATGGTTGCATCATCGTTCGGTGAGACGTTTAATAAGCCTTCCGCGGTGGGCAGAAGTACTAACGATCCTACCAATCAAAATAATTGTTGTATAGGTGATTTAATGAATCTGAACTAGCTGTTTTGATCAGCAATAAAACAATTTGGATACATTGGAAAACGTTTTGACTTTTGAAGTAAAACAAACATGAACAAGCACAAGCATACATTAGTACTTCTCACGTGCTCAAATATTTTCTCCAAATTATAGTTTGGAAATTGGTTTTGATTCTTTTTTGATTATTTATTTTATAAAACATATAATATGTAAAAAAGAAAAGACTTTCTTTTCAATATTTGATCAAGAAAATGTGAAGATTATTTAATCATTGGAAGTTAACAAAAAATATTAGCAACATATATTTATATATATATCATCCCTCCAGTCCCACTAAATACACATCAAACCTTTTTCTGACAAAGAGCGAGCCATGTTACCATTAAAGGCTGAACCAAGAAAGTCTATGGTTAACATATCCATTGACATTCCAAGTCTCATTTCCAATAACTAATCTATTACTTGTTTTAGTGAAAATGGAGATTGATCTCTATCCACTGTTGCGGAACCGATAATTGATTGACGTAGCTTAACTTTATGAGATGATTGTACATCGTTCGGAGAATATTTAAGGTATCCGTCAATTGATGATGTCTTAAAATTGTCAGCTACGAAAGTTCTAAATTAAATATGAACTGCCCCAACATGTGCAGTGCTACTTCTATAAACGGTGCAAATCTGTTATGCAGTGTCATAGTACTGTTACTTTTTTTAAAAATAATGCAACATTACATGCTGCAAATGTTTTCATACTAAAAGGTATATGAAAGGGCGTGTTCAATTGGAACGAAACAGTTTACAATAAATGGATGAGGACTGAAGAGGATGACACTTGCGATTAAGAGGCACCACTATTTTAGTTCTTAAAGCATAACCAATACATTAAATGAATGTTAGGACTATTTGATCATCATTATAATTATCAATTTTTCTTCAAAGTGCAGCATGTCTTCAAAAAAATTTTTTTATATTTAAACATCTAATAGATGTGCGTCATTATAATATAACGAATTTCCAAACGCATAACGCTGCCGCTAGATATTCACATTCTATTACGCTTGGTGGCCGACAATATGGCTTCTAGGAATCCAACTGGCGCGCACGTGTTTGTCGAACATTCCAGACGATACGAGTGCGGCACCTCTCGAAGATTTGCGACTTTTTTGGAATGTCACCGAATGGACATAAATATTACAACGGCGGGACAGCCCAGGCATTCCGAATTAGAAGTTACTATAGTAAAGCGAGCGAATGCGAGTGCGGGACCATATTGACATAGATACTGTAGTTTTATATTAGTTATTGTATACATAAATAGTGTTGTAAATTTTCATAACCTGTAAGTAAAATAAATATTTAGTATTAGTAAATGTTTACGTTATATTTACCATTGCCAAGAGCAGAAACGTTACACTATCAATAGTGAGCAATTTCTAAAACAACCTGCGAATTAATTATTTTTGCTATCTGAAATCTTTCTACTGTAAACAAGGCCTCAAAAATATATTTCGCACTATTATACTGTCCAAAGTACAATTTGCTTCTACTTTTCCGAAATGTATTACATTTTAGTTCTAATTGAAACAAAATTAAGGTCTACAGGTTGATATACCTTACATCTTCCAGACAATATCAAGCTACCTGGAGTCAATTAAAATATTCATACATATCCGGTTTTGTTGCAGACTGAAATTCGCGCCTGATAGATGTGTGCAGATAGACTACAGTGCCACGTGATGTAACTAAATGGCGTTACTGGCAACAGCGGATATTCGATTTGATGGACTATTCGATGCACTGGCGAATACAATAAATTTACCTTACGGAACTTTGCGTAGTATAGTCTATAAAGACTTGAGATGACAAAGATCTGTGCACAATAAAATGCGAATACTCTTACTGCGAAGCAAAGGTATATGTGTGCAGAGGTATAAGAACAGTTGGTGTAGCTGCATAACATACATTCAGAAACTTTCTATGAGCGTCTGGTCGCAGCAGACAATCTTGGTTCTGGCTTAAGACATAAGAAAGAATACATCAGTCTATGGAATCGCCGTACATTGAAAACCTTCGTTCCGTAAAACCACACCCAGAATTGTTTATTTAAAAAAAATAAATTTTAGAATCAATACTAGCTGTTTCTGTAACAATAAAATGCTTGGTTATAAATCAACCGTCATTCTATAGGCTTCTGAACACACAATTCTACCTCACCCCCTTCATCCAAGCGACTACCCACTCTTTAACGCAGTAAAAGAGGCAGTGAGAGGTAAGAAATTCAGTCGGCTGTCTGCATCAAAAAATGGTTTTCAGCAGCTTTAGGAAAATTACCAAAGCGATGGAAAAAGTGCACAGACATTGAACGGGAATGCTTATAATGATAGGTGTACACATTTATTGCTAATAAAAGACTAGCGAGGAAAAAACTTTTGTACTAACAATCGTTTTTGAACGACCCAAGCATATGTTGTTTTTTCCATTCTAAAAGTATGTCTTATTCTTCAAGAGTATATTCACGTTCTTTGAGTAAGATAAAATAAACTATGTTGGAACATAGTCTCGTTCTTCTATTTCTAGAAATAAATTTAGACATTTTAACAATATATTAGAAATATATTAAAGCCTTTTCAGAACATGTCTGTATTTCTGCAAAAATATTTTAATGTCCATATTTTTTATTACTCTACCATAACTAAACTATTCTGTGTTCTTGCTTTTTATCGCATCACAATAGACATTATAACAGAACATTATCCAGCACACCTCCATCTTCGCTTCTCCAAAATCTAAAAAAAACTATTTGGAAATAAATCCTAACTTTCTTCTCTTCGAATAACAATAATTAACATATGTAGATACAATCAAAATTTCTTTAAATTGGAAGCACCGCTTATATTCTGGTCTTCGTTATCTTTGAGAATATATTTTTAAATACTTTTTTATCTTTAAAGTTAATTGGCTTTAAGATTTTTAGAAGCATATGTTATGGTTACTAAGCTATTTAAGTATCAATGTTTTGAATTATGAGTTTTTATATTTCTATTTTGAAGAGCACGATATCTAAATTTTTCTCATTGTATAAAAAAGTATATTTCGGTTCTTGAAAACCAAACCGCCACTTTAATGTATTTTTAAAACTTAAATATAATTACGTCTGCGGGAACGTATTCGCATTACCCCAGCGAAGATCAAAATCAAGAGCATTTCACTAAGATATCATCATTTCATTTTTTTAACGGTATGACTAAAATCTCAACAATGTAGTATATTAATATGTGAAATACGATTGAACTCCTTAGGGAAATAGTTGCCTTTTCAAACTGTAGAAGAGCATTTATTTCATTATCAGATATTATAAAGGTTCTAAAAATGTGTGTTATTAGGGAAAAGTGAAGAGGGGGAGATAGGCAAATAAAGTGCCCCTTCGTAAAAATAATGAAAAGTGAAAAAACCTGTTATTTATAAAAGATAAATATTTAAATAATAAAATTTTTATTCAACACTTCCTTCAGTGATATAGAATTTTCAAAAATGGCCAAAATTAAAATGTACGAATCGGTATTAGTTTCAATATTAATATACTGGTGTAAATCGTAGATATTATCTAACCGCACAGAAAGTAAAATAGACGCGTATGATATATTGAGAGTCACAAAATCAGATAAAATAAGAAATAAAGAAATAAGTAAGAGACTAAAATGAAAGATACATCAGAAAAAAATAAAACGCAGCAGTTGAGATGGTTGCAGACATATTGAGGATAGAAACAATAAGAGTGATATGGAACATGTAAATAAAGAATAAAAAAATTAAAGACGAGCAAGACAATGTGGAACAACGTTTACGTTGTAAAGTTGATCCGTTAGATTAAAGATAAGAACAGTGTAGAATGGAAAAGGTTGATTACCTCTATACCGAAGCTGGAAGAGGTCATGGGATAGGTAAATAATTTTTATTTGATATAACAAAATTTATTTTTTGTCAATTGTAACTACTTAAAGCAGCTGAACTTTGTATTTATGAATCTGATTGAGATAAGGGACAGAAAATACTTATTTTGTCACTTAAAAATAGACACAATATGATTGGCTTTTTGGACGATGATGGAAGAAGAGTTTTTCAACCCCAATAGTCAATTGTTTTATTTCAAATAATTGTCTTGTGCAATTTGCAGCAGTGCGAAAAACTGTCAAGACTGTGACTTATTGAAGTAATTTATTGCCTTGTGTGTAGCATGCCTATTTTTGAGAAACGAAAAAATGTGGTATGCTACATAAAATATAATTGTTAATCTAAGTATAACGAAACATGTTAGCACCTTAGACAATAAATAAATGTAGATGAAAAGAGCTTTTGTTGTTAAAAGTAAGAAACTCGATGGGTAATAAAATAATGAAAATATGCTTTAGAATAACCTTCAAAACGTAAATTCATAAAATTGTTTTCTGCAGCAATGAAAAAATTCTTATGTTCTCAAAAGTCACTATATTACTTCACAGAGAAAAATAAAATGTTTTTCTTTAAATTTTAGTCAGCTGTGAGAATAGGAAATACCGTAATCACGAATATTACAAAATTGCGTTTAAAACTTTTGCATCGCAGTGTTCAAGAAAACTTTAACCAACTTCATAGATTAGTAGAAGGAAGCGACGTTTTTTATATATAGCTATAAATGTAAAATGATATACGTCATCCAAGTAAATTCCAATTTTTCAGGTTGTGTTGCGGCAAAGTCGCAAAGACGTGTTATGCCCATGCGCAATCCCAATTTAGTTAGCTTTACATAATTAACAACCTATGATTGTCGACAAAATGAACCGATCGCAGAACTGCTGTACTCAATCCTTTCGCTCCGGAAAATCGCCGACAGAAATTATTGCGATGTTTGGCTAGAAAAGACCCGAGTTTACGACGTAGCCAAGAAGAACAAAGAATCTGACCACCAGAAGAAATTAACTGCTAACAGCAAGCGATCTGATCCCAAAAGACATGATGGATTCGCCTGCGATTGAAAGAGCAGATCTTTGAGGAATCACCAATTTTTGACTAAGAAAAACAAAATGGACATAAAATTAAAGGCCCAAACATTGCTAAAGGACATTAAATACGGAAGCGTTGGTTTCCCGAGATTTTTTTCAGATGAAAGGGACTTCGTCCAGAATAGGAAGGCAAATTGCCAAAATGACCGTTGGATATGCTAAAACACCTCTGAAGAGTGGACTTTTCAGTCATACATACAAAATTTCCCGCCTCTGTGGTGGTACTGAAACTTGTAAGTAGCGAAGGAGATGTTATGGCGACCAACTTCTTAGAGAAAGACCTGAAAGTGGCCACTGACAGCTATATATCAAGGTGCTGGAGACAATTGTCAAGCCTTGGATAAAGAAGGTCCAGGCATAGCTATACAAAAAATTTATATTACCACTAGTCCCCCGATTCGTGGCCACCGTGCAGCTCTGACTACAACCCCCTTGACTACTATGTATGGGGCGTGGTCGAGTCCAAAGTCAATGAGAGGCATTATAACATCAAGAACAGTTTAAGGACAAGATGAAATTGTATTAGTTTGCAGCCGGTTTAGGCTTTGAGAAGTATTAAGTATCGTGCAAATACTTTATTTAGTTTTTCTTGTATTTTAATTTTTTTTAATGTAGTCATCGATACAATGAGCTATACGTATTTTTGAAATGGCTGATCTAAATCATTGAGTCGTACAATTGAACTAGTTTCTTAAATTATTTAACCATGAGCGTCGCGTTCTTCCTATATTTTTCTTCCCTTGAATCTTCATTTACACTATTAATCACTATACGACCTGAGTATTGTAATTTAATTTTTGTTAATGATGATTATAATATATCTTTCTTTTTTTATTCTTCTCAATACTTCTATATCTGTTACTCGATCAACTCATGGTGTTCTCAATATCCTTCCGTACATCCATAGTTAAAATGCTCCCAGATTTTTGATATCTGTCTGTTTTAGAGCCAACGTTTCCATTCTTTAATATAGTATTGACTCCACGTAACATCTTAACAATTTTATTTTTAATTCTAAGCCAAGATCTCTGGCACAAATATATTTTTTATTTTTAGAAACGTTGCTTTGGCTTTCTCCATTCTTGATCTTATATCCTAGTGAGCAATCATTCTTTTTATTTAAAATTGTACCCAGATAAATGTTTTTCTACTTTTTCTAAGGCTTCGTCATGTATATAAATGTCTCCATTATTTCGTAACGTTTTCGTTACTATCATAAATTCGGTTTTCTTTGTATTCAGAGACAGTCCATATTCTTCGCTTAGTTCTACTATTTTATTAAGTATTATCTGTAAATCTTCAAGGCAAATAGCTATTAACGTTGCGTCATCTACATATATTATATTACTGATTGGTATTCCATTATCTCTAACTCCTCTATTTTAGTCGCTTAGTGCGTTATTGATTATTTTTCCGGCATACATACCAATTCTTTTTAGTGACAGCACGCATCCTTGTCTGACTTCTCTTCCTTATTTCAATTTCGTCAGTGATGTTACCTTTTATTTATAAGACTGCTTTCTGGCCGTAATATAGTTTGTTAATGATGTAAATGTCGCTTGTGTCTAGATTTTTATCTTTTTTATGTTATATAAATTAGCAGATAAAAGTAAACATCTTTTTAGTCTTATTGGACCAGGACTTCACCATAACCACATATTCTAGTACCAAATAAAAAAATGAACTTCGTTATTATTTCCATTATTTGCATGTAGGTTCTTTCGCTATAAAAAAGCAGGAAGTGCATAAACGAGGAGCCTTTTTGGGCCTTGGTGATTACAGAATTTGCTCCGGTGTTCTGCAGGTAATGGTGATTCGGCAATCAGCAACTCAAATTACATGTTGCCGGGCCTGTGCTGTATACGAGATTGCATTGTGCGGCGACGTGTGGCAAAATACTTCGTTCCATCTAATTGGACGTTAATCGACGTTCGCCACCGCCGTAAGACAATCCCCAACGAGCTCGTCACTCCTTGACAACAATGAGGTCTGTTAGCGGCGATTGTCCACGGCGTCCATATATAGTTTCCAAATCAAACGCTCGGCGCACTCGCTCTATTATCTCGGCAAATAAACGCACAGTTTTTGGAATGTTTCACCATTTCGAGTGGCGGCACTCCATCCGCGACCGTTAGCCGAGAGCGCGGAGGCCGCGACGTAATTGGACTGGCCGAAGCTCTAGAGGCGTCATCTAGCCGCTGACAATTAATCATCCTTTGCTAATAGCGTGGCAGATTTTTGAGTGTTGTTAAGACGGATTGCTTAACTGTAAACGGGGAGTGCTCGGCCGCCGCAAAGGACGCGCCAGGAGGCGATGCTCTAACTAGATAGGCAAATAGCGAATTGGGCTGCGAACACTGTTCGGCCCGCACCAGATCACAGGTGCAATAGCGGGCTCGACACGTTATCACCTACCTAATTAGTGATCCAAAATTTATCGGGGCGTACCGCACATACACGCTAAACTAATTCGGAGATCTTGTCGATGCATGTGATTACGCGGAGTTGAAATAGAGTACATGTGTATGTTTTGATGGAGTGTGTGTTTCGCATCAATCATGGTCACTCACGAACTGCATAAATAACCATTCCAGCTTGTTACACCCACTTTTCAGCGATAGCCGCCTTGTTTCTCGCTCTAATCAAGAGCCTACAATGCTGCAGTGCGAACCATTTCATTGGTCTATTTCAGACTGAGCGATAAATTAACATTTCAATTCGTGACATAAAAACTGTATTAAAAGAACTACTTCATTAGAAGACCATGCATCATTGATTCTCGTTTGCCAAAGATACCCAACATACATCATAACTGACGGGTAACCGTGTATGTGTACACACACACACACACACACACACGCTAATAAGTGTGAACCTAAAGTTAAACTAAATTTGCATTAGTGCAAAATGGGTTGCATACTAAAAGAAATTATGTCCATCTCTTTCCTGTTACTCAGCGTCAGTACTGCATTTGCTCTTCTGCCTATTCCTTGGTATTTCTATGTTTCGTGTTTGTTTTACTCTATATTGGTAGTAGATCTTAAGTAATTTCGTATCCTCCATTCGTTGTAGATGCTATTTTCACTGTTGCCTACACTTTTGTGTTTTGTTCAGAATGTTGAATAAGTTGAGTTCTTCTCTTATATTTTGATTTCTCTTCATATTTTTACTGTATCCATCAATTAATCATAAAACTTAATTTCTGGTGCCACAATTCTACGTTTGCAGATTTTAGTAGTGATCCAGCTTCTGCTTGAAACATAAGATTTTGTAAAATTTTGTCATTGTTTCAGAACGGGATTTATTTATCTTGATATGTTTTGATGGGTATCCGTTCCTCCTAGATGTAATATTGAGCAACCCAGAAGTTCAAAACATTTCATTTATTCTATTGTTTCTTCATTCAGCATAATATTTTAACGACTTGGTCCGTTATCTCTAATAAACATTACTTTTGTTTCATTGTAATTTTCCATTATTTATTGAAGTTTAAATGCAGTTCTCTGCAATAAAGCCTCTGAATCTGCTACGACCAATTGGTTGTCTGTAAATAAGAAAGTGGCAACTTATTTTTCTTTAATTAGATTATGTATTTATGGTTAGTTAGTAATTTACTGTCTTATAGCATTATGTACATGTTGCTATAATATAGCCCATGGCTTGGTCCACAATTTTTCTCTATTTTTTTCCACTTCTTGCCTTTTCCTTCCATTGTGTAATATTTAATTTTCTTATGTCGTCTTTCACTTCTTTCTTCCATCTTTGTCTTGGTTTGCCTAATCGCCTCCTCCCTCCTACGCTATGCATTACTATCATTTTTGGGATTCTAACGTCCTTCATTCTTATTATATGTCCCATTCATCTCAGGTCATATATTTCTTTATTTGTACTTTTTATATGCCTTTCTCCACTTTTCCTTCAAAGATTTTTCTCAGAATCTTTTTTTCCTCCCATATTTCATTTCTCTGCACTTCTTTTTTCAGTGTCACACCTCACTTACAAATATTACTCTAGGTCTAATTACTATTTTGTATTCTTGATATTTTTTTGCTTTTTAATACCGAGTTCAACGATCCTACGCATCTACTTCCTGCCGTAAGTTTTGCTCTCATTTTTCTTTTAAATCCGGTTGTCTTTTGAATATTGTTCCCAGATTCTGAAATTTCTCAACCTTTTTGAATTTATACTGTCTCCCTTCCTCTGTGGTTATACTTAAATATTGTTCTTGTGCAAAACCTTCCATCCAAGTCATATACTTTGTTATTATTTCGTTAATCTCTAATTCCATAACTTTTCTGCTCTTTCCATTTCCTCTACTATCTCCCGCATTTCTTGTTCTGTTCTCGTCATAAATACTATATCATCATAAGCTACGTACTGATGCCTTTTATGATATACTACCGCCCCATTGTTAGTATTTGCTTGACGTATTACATTTTCTAGTACAAAACTAAACAAAGTCGGTGATAGTGCGCTTCCTTGGATTAGACCTGTCCTGACATTAAACTTTTCGATAAACTTCCTTTAATTTTGACTCTACATTTTCGCCGGCGTAGCCTAAGGTCTATCATTTTAACTATATTATATTGTGTATGTTTATCACTTTTAATGCTTGTAACAGTTGTTCCTTATCCGCTTTATAATATGCTTGCTTGAAATAAAAAAATAGAACAAACGTTTTCCTCTCGTGTTCAAAACTTTCTGCTCGTATCTTACTCAAAACAAATATTTGGTCCATTACCCCCTTTCCATACTTAAAATCTGTTTAATACTCTCTATTATCCTATTCATTTTGTTAGTCAAGTTATTTTTTATACTTATGGCCAATATTTTGTATGTAACGTTTATGAGTCGCTCGATAATTTTTGCATCTTGCCTTTTTCCCTTGTGAATTGAACTCACAAATACTTCATTCCATTTTTTCGGTAACTATTTTTTTTGCCAAATACTGTCCATTAATATTTTATTCTTGTTCACTTCTCTCCATCATATTTTTTTATTTGAGCCGTTATCTGGCCTCCTTCCATGCTTTTGTTTCTTTTTAATTTATTAATAATTTTTTCTATCTTTTCTATGGGTGGAGGTTCCGTTCTGTTTTTATCCTAAAGTCTTGCTCCTTTATTTCCCTTATATTGCACATACTCATTTTCTGTTTCATTATTTAACAATTTTTAAGTATTTTTTCCATCTTTTTAAGATCTTATCATCATCCGTCATTAATTCTCCATTTCTTCTTTACAGGACAAATTTTCTTTTTTATATATTTGTTTCTCTTTCCTTGAAGCCCTGTATAGTGATCTAACTTTCTTATTTTTAAAATTTTCCTCTAATTACAATATGTATTGTTTTCGATACTTTCTCTTCTTATTTCTAAATATCTTTATGCAGTTTTTCGTTTCCTTTTGGTATTTTTGTTTATTTTTTACTGTACAATTTCTGAGCATCTCCGATTTTGCTTTATTTCTGTTGACCATTATTTCTTTGCAGCTCTCATCAAACCATTTTTTCCTTCTTTCCTTTTTTTTATCTGGACATCATTCTGCACATTGCTTTATTGTTATTTTTTCCCATAATTAACTTACATTTTCTTGTTCCTCTACTTTTTCTAACTCCTTTTTTAACAATTTTTTGTATTCACCCCTATTTCCTTCTTCTTTTAACCTATAAAACAATAAACCAAATTGATCATGTATTAGTAGAAAAAAGTGAAGACAAAAGTATACTGAATATAAGGATTTATAGGGGTCCTTATATTAACTCCGACCACTTTCTAGTAGGAAATAAAGTAAAACAAATTATCCTGACAAACAAAAATAACAGAAGAAAACGCAGAAAAGTAACAGCAAGTGATCCAGCATTCGCTACCTCATATAAAATTTAGGACAAATTCGATTTTGTAAAATTTTGTCATTGACGTACTTTTTATCTTGATTGTGCCATTATAATAGTTGTACTTTTCTATTTTTTGGGTGGATATTTATTTCTCCGATATATAATCTTGAATAAACCAAAAGTTTAAATTATTTTATTTTATTTAAGATAATTTTTGAAGGATCGGGTTCATTACAACTGACAGACATTACTTTTGTTTTGTTGTAATTTCTCATTATTTGTTGAAATTTAAATGCAGTTCGTAATTCAATGTCTTATAGCATTATCTATATAAAGTTTAATAAAATTAAATACAGGCTGCATCCCTGTCTGGGTCTAAGATTTTTGCTTTCCTGATTTTTTTTTGTCATAATGTATATACATGTTTTTGTATTTGTGAAAATATTTCTAAAAAACTATAGTTTTTGAAAAAGTACTTTATAAAAAACTTTAATATAATGCATGGCAACATAAAAATTTATTTGTGATGATTTCTATTATTTTTTCTGTTTCTAAATCTTGTTTGTCCTTTTATTATAATTTTATCAAATATATTCTGAAGTCTTTTGGCTAAGACTTTTGCATATATTTTATATAAATATATATATTAAACTCATTCTTCGGTGATTTTTGCATACGATGTAGTCCCAATTTTTTTAAAAACAAATTTAATCGTGGCTATATTTTATTTTTTTACTTTTCGTTTTATACTGTAACTATAAAGATTTATTTTTGTTTTTAAGTGCCTGTTCTTTTGGTCAAAGTACAGTATCTTTTCTACGATGATGTTTTTTCTCTCCTTCTCGATAACTTCTTTTGCCGCTTTTTCTAATATATTTTTGTTTGTCCACTTTTCATCTATATTATTACTTTTTGGATACTTTCTAATATGTTCTGAAATCAGATTTCATAAAGCATTTTGATCCATTCTTCTAAGAACAGCTCTACTTTCTATTATTTTTTGTTCAGTTTTGATTTTTAATTTTATCCCATTTTGTGACAAGTCGCATTTTAGAACCAAAAACAGTGATCCGTATTTAAATCCGTTTGCCACAAAATAATCAGTTATTGGTATTTATCATGGAGCTTATCAAGTGTATGTGTGCTGACTTATGTTTAAAAAGCAATTCATAATTGGCATTTTGTTGTAGCAAGCAAAATCTCTAACACATTTGCCATTTTTATTTAAATGCTTTCAGGGGTGTGTTCCCATAACAATCCTAAGTTTTTCTTCGCCTATTAGAGCATTTCAGTCACCGCCGATTATTACGTAATCATTTTTATTTATTTGATTAAGACATCGCTAAAGTTATACATAAAATGCTTCACTATCATCCTTTCTACCTTCTTTTGGAGCTTATACACATACTGTTACGTTTCTTTTTTTGATTCGGTACCTAATACTTATAATTCTTTTTGGCATATTTGCCCTTTGGTTATTTTAAAATATGTACAAAATTATACTTTTTTGATTTGGTATGTTTAATAAGACATGTCTGCTGTTCTTATTTTGGTTTTTCTGCTTTTCAGAATCATTTTGAACCGTGTCTGCTATTATGACAGTTCTACCTTATTTTCTATTTTTCTGGTATTATTCACGTTCGAATATTCCACGTTGGAGTATTCCCTGCGAACTAAGAGGTTAAGGTTTCCATATGCTAGCATCTCACTATCCGATCGTCACGCTCCGCCTCTGATGCGGGGTAATGTGGCAAGCATCAATTATTTTTTGTGACTCGGTAGGCTACCCGCTAGATATCTTAAACCCAGTATTGAACCTAAATCCGTCCACTCCGCAGCCAAGCGCATCAATCGCTTGGACATACCGAAGTCTTATATTAACTTTTGAAAATTAAAATAATTACAACTTATTTCGCCTTAATCTGTACTTCACTAACAAAATAAAAATAGACCACATTTTAATCCGCTTCAGATAGATCTTCGATGACAGTACACATTTTTAATTTTGTTTAAAATTATATATTCAAATTAATTGAATACGGGCGAATAAGTTATTTATTTATTACAGTTCCAAATTAAACAGTGTATTTTCTGAAATTTAAACTTGTAGAACAAATATCTGGATTGAGAATTTGGATAGTATAGCCTCTAAATTTATCTAAGAAAGTAAACGTGAACAGTCTTTACCAACCTAAATGTTGTATATTCAGACACCAATGGTCGCAATGCTCATATTCTTAAATTTGAACAAACGGATTGATTATTCTTAATTTCATAGAAATAAGAACTTTTATAATTAGGGGGCATAATGACCAATATATGCATTGATTCTAAAATAGTGAATGGTTGATTTAAGTAAAGAAAAGATCTATTGCGTTATCATTTAGTTTTAATTACATTACAATTTCTGTTTCAGCTAGAGAGTAGCAACTCATAAGAGTTGAGAAATCAAACAGTTTTTCTCTTTTATTTACTAGTACTGAACTCAATTCTCTAAATTAAAACATGTAATATATTGTAACAAATTTTCGAACTCCGTTGTAGAGGCACGATCACTTTAGAAAGTTTTGTGGCTAACACTGGAGTCACCACCGTTGTTACCGCCGTATTGTCGCGGTTGAGCAGCACTGCTTTTGATGTACGAGTTGCTGCCGTTGAGATCCCCACAGTGCTCATAAACATGCGAAGATTAAAATAGTGCCGAATATTCTTGTAGGAACGTGAGCGGTCCCAGCGATACGGAAAACTCTATATTAGATGTATAAATGTTATTAAATAATTTAATTTTTAGAAATAAATTAAATACATTTAAGTGCTTTATTCATCATTTTAAGAGCAAAAAAGAAGTTATAATATCAAAGGGAAACACCTTAAAGTTAATAATTTGAAAAACGCATTTATGCAAGCAGCGATTGATTTATTGCGGTTTTAGATGAAAATCTCGTAACGATATTTTTTAACAAAACAAAAAGTCTACAAATTCGATTTGCATATTAAAGGACATTTGCATTACTGAGATTCCAGTAGCAAAGTGACAACTCAATAAAACGAAGAGAGCTTTTACTTTCTAATCTTCAGTATCGCAAATTCCACGAAACACTTTCTCCTACAAGTACTGTTATAAATATCAGAAGTCAGTCGTGAAAACAAAATAGTTCTATACATTTTTCAAAACAATCCTAATTACGTTAGCGCTAACCAATAGCCGCGCGGTCGCGAACGTTCCCATCACGTCTGAGCCGGCGAAACACAATGGCGGCCGAAAAAACTAATTACTCGGTGCCTCTAATAGTTCGCGTAAAAAACTGACAGATTCTGTTTACACGTGTTTGGCAAAAAGCGAACTCGCGAGAGCGGGCCCTGTGTGTGCGGAACGGGCTTTGAATGAATTAGCCGATCGTGACTGTACGTTTTTCGAGTCGCCTCGCGTTTTGTCTTGCACTTGGTAATTGCCGGTCTTCGTGGATGCGCATGTATATGCCATCGTGCATGACTGGAACATCACTGTGTTCAAAGGTAACTTGAAGTTTGAAAGTTTTCCATCGCTGAGGGCGTGCCGTTAATTCTTCTGTATTTATAACATTGGCAGTTGGTTAGAATAAATTTGTATGCAAACGTCGTTTAGAGGAAGTGGGAGGATAACAATTCTGTCTTTAGTATAAACCCCTTCCCTCTCTAAAAAATTAGGTTTAGACTTATTCATAACCAACTTACGAATAATATATTGTTGCCTTCATCTTACATTAATGAGTACCCCGGCAAGTTCATGGCGATTTTCACTAGACGGCATTAGAAAATGTCTGAATACATCACAGTTACAAAATACGCGCTATTTGTGTACATATTCTTGAAGGTGGCATTTTAGTATATGTTTACAAAGTTTTTTGCAATAAATTGATTTGCGTCATTTTTGTATTCTTTTAAAGAGCACTTTAGACTGTGAATACTATTTCTTTTACCTAACAGACAAAAATACCACAAAAGCAAAAAAAGACGTATATTGTTTAGAGAGAAAGTTCTTTAGTTCAAAGAACTGTTTGAAAGTGATCCGATAAGTTTAAAACTGATTATTTCGATATTAAAAACCATCAACGATGATGAGCGAATCAACATACTGCTTGAGAATAACCCGCGATACACGACACAAGATACTAAAAATATCAAAAACTACCATCCAAGAACATTTGGTGAAACTTGGTTACGTGAAATTGTGGATGTCTAAAACCTTAAAGTTGTATAAAACTTAAGGGAAAGTCGTTAAATAAAATGATGAAGACATAATTAAACATTAATACATTTGGCTTAATAATCGGTACGAACTTTTTGGACAATCCAAATAAAGTTTGGACTACCTTTTTACACTACCTTTAGGTATTATTCGCATACTAACGCTTTTTACATATAACTTACTGTAGTAAAGTTACACTGATCGTCAGTATGTTTGTAATAAAACAAGGGGTTTTCCGCAAAAAGGTATTTTTTGCAAGGTTGTAATTTATATGCAAATGATAACAGTGGAATAAGTCGATGCGGTGACTTTAGAAAAGTAAGATATGGCAAAATGATCCTGAAGGTAGGCAACCAAACATACGCTCAAATCTCAGCCACCCCAAATTTTACATTAGTTGTCTTTGTTTACTTTCTGCTCAAATGTATAGTAGATAATAATATAAGAAGATACAAAGACGGGTTTCTTATTTAATAGACAACGATCGAAAGTAGCGGGCCGATGACTCAGCTGCGGCTGCCCGGCTCCAGAAGAAAACGTTAATATAACTAACAACAAATACTACTTCTCCAATACTATTTTCTCATAATTTAGTAGTTCGATTTGTTTTATTATAACCAAACTAGAAAAAGCAAATAGAGGAAGAAAGAGATAGTAAAATGTATGCTATTTAGTAGATATGATAATTTAAATTTGTCATGCCTGAATTTAAATGAGATAGTACCTTATCTTCCCCCATACAGCAAATTAGATTAATAATAATAATATAATAGTAGTACTGATAACTTATCTCTCTATGTCTAGAATAATAACTGCAAACATACTCATAGTAAAACCATAAATCCCATCATAACATTACTAATCGATGGCTGTATAGTATAATAGGGAGTCAAGTGTGTGCTTAGTTGTTCAAATCTTCTAAATGCAAAGTCGGCTATTAGTTTAAATCAGTAAGCATGAAACTTTGTACGTTAATAGGGAATCAGGAAGTAAAGTCAATTTTGAAATTACGCGTCAAAATTATGAGAATGGCGCTGATTTACCTACAACACCACATTTATGTATGGCCGCTCATGGTAACTGTACCATCGAGAAACAGCGCCCCGTATTACGTTTTCTGTGAGCAGTAATGAGGTTAAATCTGTGGAAATCCATTGCCGGGTGTTGGTACGTACCACGTGTTAACAAAATATATTACCAGTGGATAGAACGCATTAAGGAGAGAAGAACAGTGTAACGGAGGAAAGCCGATCATCAACATTATGCACGGACCAACATTTGCAGAAGGTGAAAATGCCTTGATATAGCGCCATCTAATTACCACATCATCGGATCATTAAAGGAAGCACTTCGTGGTCACAATTCAGCTCGGATAGTGAAGTTCAGTAAGCGATGCGGACGTGGCTTTTTTTTCGAAGAAAAGTTTATTAAACGATAACAGAAGTTTATCAATATGCAGGGACATTATGCCAAAAAGTGACAAAAAGCAGAAACAAAGTTGTTATATGGAAATTACCTTTATTTTCTACACTTCTGTATAATTTATTCTTCAGACATTTGATGCTAAATATACATTCTCAATTCAGATTTTAGCAAAGCACTTGACCTATGGTTTAAGAAGTTTTTTAAAATAGAAAAAAATGATCCGGGCTAACATTATTTCAAACCTAGTAAGTAGTTCTAGAAAAGATGCATTTAATTATTAATTGAAGTAAGGCACGTCCCAACGACGGGAAAGCCAAACTAAATATTTGGTTCAGAGTTTCGTCGACAATTAAAGAAAAAATGAGCCAAAATCAGCCATATCTAAGCATTATGACATTCGTTCGGCTGTATTCGATTTCACATAAATCAAAGTTGTGCCGCATGCGCCTACTAACAGCAAGAATGGGCCGCGTAGTGCATGAAACACCGCTAAGTGGCGCAAATTGTCTAGTTACTTCATGATAATTTGTGGTTTGACCTACAATAGGTCAACCGTGATCTAAATCGAAAATCCAAAAACTTTATGCGAGGTTTCATACATTAATTAATACCTAACAAATATACAAAGGAATGGGGCTTCTGATAGTTGTAAGCAGAGATACTTGAAGAACATTTTTTTAATCAATATCATGACTATTAAGTTTCTTTCAATAGAGAGCGTAAACAGTTTGAAAGTTTAAAAAGACTTAAGGCACAGTTCCCAAAGAACATATATAAGAAGATTAAGTGTACGCGTAGCATAATCAATTTTAGGGGAGATAGGAAGCGATTGTTTGCCGTTTATGCGACGATAATAGTCGATTAATTGTTGCTGATATTATTTTTCAGGTCGGAATAAGCTACGGTAGTGCTCAGACACTTAGAGATATTATTTTGCTTCACTACAACATCTAGTACCATACAGCTGCCCAAACTCGACCAAAATTGAGAAATTTATCACTGAAATGAAACACTAAAACATACTTTCTGTAGTCTAGACTTATCACTCTCCGATTATCATTGTTTGGACTACAAAAATGTTGTTTGGTGACAAGATTTAGTGATAATGTTATCGACGCGTTCATAAGCGATTAGCTAATGTCAGATCTACATTTATTTTAAAATCTCAAAATCAAAAATCTACCTATCCGTTAGGAAATAACTCTAAGTCGAAAAATTGTGTAGAAAAATAACTTTGCACTTTTTCCATTTTATGTATTTATTTCATTTTACACTTGATTCGCCCACGTAGTTCTTTATTAGTAACTGCACTATTAGCATATGTATAATATATAATAAATAACTCTTGATTTCAAGAGAAATTCCCTAAAAAATAAATTAAAGAAATTATTCTAAAACTAGACATAAAAGTATGTAATCTTGAAAGCTTTTTTAGCATTCTCTAATAAGTCCTCTTTGATACAACTTAACCATCAGTTAGTATCAGTAAAACACATTAATAACTAGCTTGTTTTTTAAAAATGTGATTCAACTAAAATATTAAAACCTTATTGTGATACTTTCGTAGTCCATATATTAAGGGAAATACTAGAACAAATGTTTCGGCATCAGAGAATTGGTCCAAAATAAGAAACATTTTCATGTATAATAAACAAAGAAAGAAGAATCCCGAGGATATCAAAAATAATCGGAAACTCTCATGGTAGTACGTATTCGACATTTTGAGGTTATCGCAGGAGGATTTCTTGTGTTTACTAAAAGTTGCGCGAATACGACAAAAAACAGTTCTGCATCAGTTAATAGAAATAACCGCCAGCTCCTTGTTTATACATCGATAAGCACTGAGCGTATGAAGGGCCTTTTTCGAGAAATTGAGAAGCACGCAGCAGTTGTACAATAAACGCCCAATAATTTTTGAGATAATTCGCAAGTATTTTTTTTGCATTTCAGTAAATTCAAAAACATCCATATTCCTTAGTAAAGTGGCAAAATGTGGTTTGTCAACCAATAGTTATGCCGTACCTGCGCGGTATATCACGGAGGTATTTAGATCTGCAGACCAATGACAAACAGAAAAGTCCGGGGCAGTCGATCAGGGTCTCAGACAGCATGTCTGAATGTTGGTGTGTCGCTGCTGCATACATACCTCCATAATAACCCTATTGAAAATAACAGAACAATCGTCCGAATAGTTGTTCACGTGCACTAGTCAAAATATTTATGTTTCAGTATTAGGGAACATCTTATGTTTGGTTTTAGGCTTCCATTAAAATGATAAGCCTTATGTATAGAATAATGTCGTCTGTCTGTCCGTCCTTTTATTTTTCAACTTTTGATCAAGGCAGCTTCCGAGCTGGAGACAAGTTTCTATTTCTGCCATTTCTGACGTCTGTCAAGCCTTATAATTTTAGGCTTCTATACATTAAAATGAGAATCTTAATAACTCGTTAAATCCCATTGATTAGTGTAGCGGTAAAAAGGTCTGGTTTATAAGTAGTGGAATGTGGGTTCGAATCCCGAGGTAAGTCACTAATTAGCGAGCGACATATTTCAGTAATTTAAAATTCAAATAAACAACGCAAAGGATTATGATAATTCATCCAACGATACAAATAGAAACTCATAAGGTTTTTTAAAGTTATCTTTTAAACTGTATAATAACAATTTTTGGCAGAATCCCAAAAGACAGCTCTTGTTTCCAACAGCATTAAGAAGTAGTATATAAAATTTCTTGTCAAAGCAAAGCAACTGTGAATCGCAAGTTTACCAGCACAACCTTCACAAGTCTACTACACATGCAAATTTAGAGATTGACGTCTATGAAAAAAAGGTGTCTCTTTTTATTTTCCTTTCTTTGCAAACATTTTATACTGTTCATACAAAACCAGTTTAGCTTTTTCTTCTTAACATTTCATTTACAACATTTATACAACTATACCTTCCAGCGGCAAACAATGAGAATCATGCACGCAGGATTACAAATGTAGCCCTGAGTAGGTGTTACCCTTCAGAGTAGCTCTATAAATGGAAATACGTCACCACAAAATAGCGCTACTGATTCTGGCAACAGGTCGTAAATCAATAGTCAGGATTTGTCCATTATCTCTCCATATTCAAGTATTTTGGTGATTTGTGTCCAGATACAACCTGGACTTATTTATTGTTAAAGACAAATGTTGCCATTTCTCAGACTTCCATATACAATGTTTACCACCAAACTATTAAAAGTTAGTGATGATGAGGTATCAATGGAAAACGGCATCTTCTACATATCTCTGAAAAATAGATCAGACAAAAAAAAGATTTAGAAGGTGCAAAGATACAGTTAGTCAAGTTCATGATTGTTGAAAGATGACATGACCTTCTAATTTAGTCCAAAGCCTTGTCTGCACATAGTCATTCCCAACATCCTATTGCATGGTGGTCAATTTAATGGAAGGGCTATCCGGCCTCTCGCAGTCTAATAATCTACTCTCTCAAATTCACGCTTGTTGTTAAGACATTTTACTGATTAATGTTCGTTACACTGCATCTGAGTATACTCCACACAGCTACACATTACAACTGATTGTGTTGCCAGGGTTGTAGTACTATCAGTACCGGCTTAATTTCTGTGCAGTCAATCGTAGTCAAATTAATATAAAATCTTTTCTGCCGCATTGCTTTCCCATCGCTTTAGTCCTACAATATTCCGCTCATTGTCTCCCGCAAGACCTTTGCACGTGTATACCCGTGCAGCGACCCGTTAGGATATCTCTATGAAATCTCCTTATCGCGTACGCACAGATCCAACAATAAAATAACGCCGTAAGCAGTTTCCCAAAGCGTGCATCACCGCTACACCGAAGATTATCTCGAATGACTACCAATTTATCAGCAATTCTATTAGTTCGCTCGCATTAAAACCGCTTGCCAAGATAAACGCAGCTATGCAATGCAGGCAACTTTCGAGCATTAATCTACATATAATGCCACAGGTAGATGCACTAAACGTGTCCGAGGGGGGTACTATCATCGTCATTTATATTGTAATTACAAAAATGCCTGGCGAATGCATCGGCGATATATCACTGGCCGCTAACAGTTGTAGGTATCTCCGCGCTGCGTTCGTAGGTTGGTTCCGTTAGGACGGCTTAATGATAGCGAATTAAAAATCAAATTATTAAACATCGTTGTGGTTGTAATTATGCGAAGTGATACACAACAGGACAAAAATGGAAGGATGTTGTTTATTTAGAAATATGAGTGAATCTCCTTGGTCAGTAATGAGCAGGAGGTTTCTCGAATTTCATGTTTTTGTGTGTACCAACTTGTCCAAACTGGTATGCCTGAAATTACTCAAATTCAAATAAAGTGAGATAGATAAAATCTAACTGAGAATCCTTATTTAATGCATACATAAACTTGAACCCAAAAAACTGTTAGAAACGTGGATATGAAACATTACAAATAATCAGAAGTTACACAATTTTCTACCAAAATTTTGTGTGCATGCCAAATTTGGCATTTGCCCATTTTAAAATGTTCCAGCAAAAATGGTGCTACTTGCTTCTTGTCAACTATGTTATGTATATGGAATAAAGGTTATAAAAATGCACACACACCGATGCAAAATCTGGGAACTTTATCAAGACATTTGGTTGAAAATAATTCGATCACTTTCCTGCTTTAACCTTAATTGTATATTAAATAAATGTATCACCAAGTAGAACCAAATTTAAGGCCAACATTGAGTGTGAAAATATCGTCAGTAGAATAATAGTAAGTGAAAAGAATTGGAATGTTTTTATATAGTTTTTTGTTTTTTATGTTATTTTGTGTTGCCCATTGCAATTAACATATTTCAATCACTTTTCAGGATGGGTGACACCAATTACGAGATTGCAAACGGTAAACTTCCAGTTTTGTTAGGACTTATTAGGAGAAAAGTCTAACCACAAGCGATGCTGGCGAGGCAATTCGCGACGTTTGAACGACGTCGAACCGTCGCTCAACAAACAATTACCAAATGGTTTAAACACTTCAAGAAGGAAATTTCGATCTTGAAGGCCGTCAGATTTAAACAACAAAGATTTATTGACAGCATTGCAAAACGAGCCTTAATCAAGTAGTCGTAATTTGGCATTGTTCCATCAAACTGTGTTCAACCAGTTGAAGTTGTTTGCAAGAAGTTCTGACGAGATCCGCTCGAACTCACCCAAGCACAGGTCAACAGGCGAATCAAGGTCTCCCATCAACTACTCAACAAAGGAGAAGTTTGAAATGTTTTTCCGCATCCAGCTCATAGACTAGATGCTACTTCACTTGACCACGGTCTCTTCTGATTAATGGAGCACCTTTTACATGATCGCCGTTTGGCGATTTTGATCTTTCCATGAAGTTGAAGAAGGTTGTCGAGAATCTTTGATTCTAATTGGCGGAACGGTGGCAGAAAATCGTGAAGGATAATTGGAAAATTAGTTATTATTTTTGAATACAGTCATGCATAAAAAATGTTTTCGATATTCAGCACAAACTTTTCGAGCAACTTTTACAAACTGCAAACTGTTTAATAAAGAAATAATAAAATTAAACAGCTAAATCAATTGGAAACTACATTTGATGGTAGCGTGGTACGTTAAAAATTTCTGTGATAAGTTGGAACGTCTTCATATTAGATAAACTATAAAATAAAGCAATTGCCATTCATTAACATATATAAGCACCAAAACTTGAATTTCGTAAAACATGTGTAAAAAAGAGTTATAGTTTGGAATTAGTCTTAAAACTTTTTACGGTTCCACTATCCTACAAGCAAGATTTTAGTGCATAAGTTATAATATAATTATAATTATTTACTTCTCTTTTTTTCATAAATATATTTTGAAAAAATAATAAAATTTTATTATTTCTTCTATCTATTATATCTTTCTGATGCAATTTAACGGATAACCAATATTAAAATTGGTAGAAATTACCATATAAGTAAACGTTAAAACATAAAACAAACTAAATATAGAATAAATGCTGTACAAAATTTGAAGAGCTATTCGGTGGACGAGTAACGAGCTAACCTTGCATTAAATAAAAGTAAAAAGTTTTCTTTTGTAATTGGTAGTGACCGTGATAAAAATTTTAATAGTTAGGCTAGAATTAATCATATGAAGTACAATAATAAAACTCTACACGTTCTAAATATAAACTACACAAATAAACAAGCAAAACAAAATATAATATGATGAGTGAGAATACTATCTAAACGAACAGTAATTTTAATCTGCATCGAGATAAAACGGAATAAAACATTTTTTTCATTTGATTAACTCGGAAGACATTAACGTCTTCTAAACCTCAATCGTTTAAATACTGATCTCAATGAATATGGCTTAAATTGTTAAAAAAATTAAAACCTTTTCATTTAAAGAAGAGTCTAACAAAAATCGAACACGTTAAACAAGAGCGCTATAGCAATCACTTTCAGGAGAAGGATAAGGTACATAAGCGAATTAAACGAGACTTTTTCCCACTATCGATATGGCAATACTGGGACAATACAATACAATACAATAGTTGTTAGCGTGCGTCGCCTTTCCTTATCATTTTGTGGCAATTTTAATGACTGAATAACCAGTACCTAGTGTTATTCTATAAAATCAAATGTAAAAGTATTCAATATTTTGTTCAGGATTATTAGATAACAAAAAGTTTTTTACTAAATGAAGCACAGTCGAAATGTAACAAAAGTGCGTTTCACACATACCTAGATGAAAGCTGTTTAACTTTGAAAGCTTATTGATAGGATGTGCTTTGAAGTAGCTATTAGTAATGGTAGTTTTGAAACTTAGAAAAGCGACAGCATTCTTAATACTGAACAAAATGCTACGGGAATTAAGATCTCTCAAAGCTCCTTTGCTTATTTGAAAGAGGGGGGATAGATTTCTATATATTAATGTGCGATAAGTCCTGGACTATTCTTACAACTCCGAGTCCAAATAAAAGACAAACTAGGTGTACGTTTGAATTAAATGTATATTTTTGCTTTAGACAATGTTGGTGTACCACGATTTAAATTGGAGTAAGTGAATTGCATAACAGTAGACAACGTTTCTCACAACCCCAATTTGAATCCATGTAACAATTGTCTATCTTTCTCTAGGACTCCTCAAGCGAGCAATAGTTTAAAAATAAGCAAACAAATTTGCGAGAAAATATTTGCATGTCTTTTTAAGTAAATTTTATCAAAAAATCATTGAACTATTGGGTCAGTTGAAATATCCCATAAGAATCTTCATTAGGAAGATCACTCCTTTCGATTGATGCCACTTTTGTTTCTCTATTATGAATTTTGACTCTTTTATAAACGAAGTTGGCCGAAACCATCAGTGTCTCGAATTTGAAAGTCGTTTAGTTTCATTTTAGAGAAGTTATTGTTTATCTTTAACTATTTTTCCACCAAAAGTTTGATGGGCAAATATTGGTTACTGAGCTTAAGATATTCTTCCTTAAGAAAAAATTTACTACTGCCTCCTAGATAATAAATCGTCCAAGAAGTCCAATAAATTCAATAAATCATAAAATTAACAAACTGACAGGCAGTCGAAAACTAAACCTCAATGGAAGAGTTTCTTGAACGTGTTAGAAAAACGATTCTTTACTGTAACTCTTTAATCAATGGTAATAAGTATCCAACAAATAAAAGGAGATATAGGAAAGTGTAAGAAAATAGAAAAAAGTATTGTAATATAAAAGAACTACGTAAATTGGTTTAAATTAATTTACATTATGAAGTTAAAGTAACAGTGCATTATTAGAGTTTATACTTTTTTTAATGAACTTATCAGGGCTAAAAACTTCTAATATAACGAATAAAAGCCATTGCTTACTTAGTTTTCGTCATAATCAGTTACACGGTAGAACTTGGTGAATGTCTAAGTCATAAAAAATTATTTTAATTTTCAATTTTCTCATACATTATGACACACAAGAAAAATTTAATTATACTAAAAATGAAGTATTTGGTGACTTATTAGCCTCTTTTTTCCAAAAATAATTTCTAGAACCAAGTTCTAATTGGCACAATTCAGAGAAGTATGGGATCAAAACTGCAGTTTGATTACAACTCACCACGTGTGCATGGTTGGGGTCACCTTCCCTGGGTCTGAGTCCCAGCTGGTTGTAGTGGTGCAGGCCGGACAGGCCCCCGTAGGGGTCAGTGAGGTACTCGAGGTGCTGCTGCGGCGGCGGGCTTGGGGGGTGGTGGAATGGCGGCGGGAAGTACGGCGGCTGGAAGTCCGGCTGCGGGAGCTGGTGTTGCATGGCAGAGCTATGGTGGAGGCCTCCGGAGCCACGGTGTGGAGCCCCGGAGCCGCCCGCTCCGTACCCTGGAGAGCTCCCGCTCAGGGCCAGGGACCCGTGGCCTCCTGTCGTCAGACGCTCCTGCAACAGAACGCGCTGTTATTACGGAAGCCAGCAGTCGCGTTCGGGACCTGCACTCCTCCAAAGGTTCTATCGCCTCGGCGCAATCATCAACGCGATCAAAATATCAAACGGTTGAGCCGAGGCGGGGACGTCGAACGCCAATAACATTCAGGAGTTGCTACTTCAGTCCGCGAGAGGCTTGGATTTAATTTGCCGCATTATTCTAAGTTGGCTAAAAGCGACCATGGCGACTGATGATTATCTACAGTCATTTTGTTACCGTTCTAAACCAGTTTAATGCACGATCGAGAAATTTCTGCTTTAGCAATATCAATTAATTAAACAAATTAGACCTGTAAACGTACTGCCCTATTACTACATACATACATAAATAGATAAAAGTAAGAAAAATTACAAAACAAAAATATTGTTTATCAAATAACGAATAATATAATAAAGAACAATTATCATGAATAAAAACAAATAACAAAAATAATGTGAATAGAAAGCAAATAATCTAGAAAGGTAGTTGTGTGGAAAATGATCTTAGACTATTTTGGGAAAACTTTAAAATCCAAAATTCGGAAAAAAAGATTGATAGCGCTAAAAGAAAATAAAATACAAACGAATAAAAACAATGACCTAGTGTCAGCAAACTTAACAAAAGAATACAATAAAATAATAAAATATATGAATTTGAAAATCAGAACTAGTAAACATAAGATAGAACAACACAATGTTGACAAATCGTGCAAAACTAAAATAATAAGCTGCCCAAAAAGTTTTGATCGGCTCCATTAAAATTCAACTATATGCGTAAATTTTGCACAACAATTGCACGATTTTTACAGGATGAAGCTTTCACGAGAGGATATTTGACTGTTGTTGCATTTTCAACACAAACTGAATCCACAAATAGGTACTGCTGTATCTACGGTAGAAATGTTTGCAAAGCTTGCGGAGAGGGTATTGTTGGAGAAGCCACTGCCAGACGTTAGTTCGCAAAGTTCAAAGAAAGCGAAGAAAGTTTGGTCTACAAGGAACGTTCTGGACGCCCCACAGTGGTCCCAAATCCCAAAAAGCTGGCCAAAAGTCGAAAAATAAAGTTTCTATTTAGGGAATTTAAAGTGTTGAGTTACCTAGACTGGTAGTTCAAGTTTGTCAAACAGCTGTCAAAAAAGATAGACCGTTAAACCTAAGTCTACAATTCAGTGCTAAAGTCGACCTTTGCACGAGTAAATCTGCCGCGCTCAAAAGAAGAAAAGCAAGGCTCATTTCAGAAGCACGCCAAACATTCTACAGTGAACCAATTTTCATTCTGAAAAATGGAGCCTTCTGGTGATAGTAAGTAGAATAATAAACATTTATTTCACAAGCTATATTATCAGTAAAGACAATAACAATTTATAAAAGACAGTAATAAAATTGAACGTAAAATCGCATGTAAAAATTTTAAAAACGTAGAGAAAAAGTTATTTGTTCCACGGTTTTCCGCAACGAAACTTATATTATATTGTAGTTTATACTGTTGTTTAATAGAATCAACAAAAACTACCTGCGCATAGCTGCGCCTAAGGATTTTTAGCATGTTTTTGTAAAAAGAAATGTGTATATATCGTAATTAAGCTTAAAAATGCTTTAATGTGCCAGTCTTATAAATAATTATTGGTGAAACATTTTGTAAATATATATTAAAATTTACACATATTAAAGCATAAAATAGAACTTTTTTTATACAAAGACT
The DNA here is from genome assembly GCA_036346155.1 of Sinelater perroti. Classification (NCBI taxonomy): domain Eukaryota; kingdom Metazoa; phylum Arthropoda; class Insecta; order Coleoptera; family Elateridae; genus Sinelater; species Sinelater perroti. The sequence continues at coordinate 21,534,456 of JARFIY010000359.1, read as the reverse complement.
ATGGTACATAAGTTTCCACTGATACATAATTTTCAACTTATACGTGGCAAATGGCTCTGTGGTCCAATATAAAACATTTTTGTAAATATGCAAATTGTTATAAAATCTATTAGTATAATTTCTGTATAAAATTATTGTGCATTTCATTAATATTAAAGTTGTAAATAATAAAATTCATAAACGTAAATTAATTTTTATAATAATAATTATTCAACTGAAATATAAATTATTATGTACATATTTTTTCTTGTTGTTTTGAGTGTTGTTTACATATATCTTACAAAAATGACTTAAAAAAGTGGCAAGCACGTAGCATTGAAGAAAAGGAAAAAACAGAAACTCAAAAAAATATATATACAAAAAGGTTTTCGTTTACAATTAGGACTCATCGTGGATAAACCAAAGCCTGGATTTGGCAGCACAAATGATATATCTATAACAGGAGTAGATGAAAATTTAATCAACTGATTTTATGTTATATTGCAAGCAATTTCGAGTTGTCACAAAATTGATTTCATTAAATTTCAAGAATGTACCTTAGAAACAGCTCAAAAATTCGTAGAATTATATCCCTGGTTTTTTATGCCAACCACAGTGCACAAGATCTTAATTCATGGGACACAAGTAATAGCTTCCTAATTATTGCCGATCGGACAAATGTCTGAAAATGCCCAAGAGTCTTGTAATAAATATATTAAAATGTTTCGAGAAGACTTCTCACGAAAATGTACTCGTACGAAAACCATGGAAGATGTCTTTTTACGGCTGTTGGTGACATCAGATCCATTTATTACAAGCTTAAGAAAATTACCTCAAAAGAAATTAAAATCCTTGTCACCAGAGGCAGTTCAGTTATTAATTCCGCCACCTATTGAAATAAAAACTGATGACTCCGATATTTCTATAGCAGAATCAACTGATTACGACACAGAAGACTCATCGGATTAGTCTAATTTGTACTTACCATTTTGGATTTTTTACTTTGTATTTGTGAAAATATATTTTATTTAAATGCAGATTTATTTCTTAGTTTTTATTCTTTATTTTAGTTCTTCGAATAAATTTCGAAATGTTTCATGTTCAATGAGTAACTAGAAACTAAAATTATTTAAACAAATTTGTTTAAATATTATAATGTTATCACATTTTCAATATTTATTTTCTTTAGTTTTATTTCCAATTTGTAATTAACAATTATTTAAAAATAATATATAAGTTTTAGCTTAAGTCAAATATTTTTTCTACATACGTCTGTCATATTGGATCCGCCATTTTGTTTTTTGTAATTTTAACTTCGGATTCGTAATCAGCGACCTCAAAAACCCCTAGGTACCAAGTTTTGTACAAATTGAAACATGTTTTCGACTTTCGGCCAACTTTTCGGGATTTGGGACCACTGTGCGTCCGTAAGAAATCGATCGTCAATCTGTGCTCAACACAATTGAAGATAAATCATCAATGACTTGCCGAATGTTGGCCGATAACTTTGACTGTAGTCCTCAAACAATTTGTGGAAGAGGAAAAACAACGAAAAGAGTCAAAATGGGTGGCACATGAGTTGACCGTGAATTAGAAGAAGAAACGCCTTCATGCACCTCGTCGCCTAAATTCTACCGCCGTGGCATCAAACGTTTACTCGAAAAATACTAGAAAAGAGTACTTTGATTATTAATTTTGTCTGTTGTTCGAACTTAATTAATGTGAAAGTAAAGGTTTTAGAAAAGGCCGATCATAACTTTTTGACAACCTGTTAGTCGACTAAAAAGTAATAGAGAAAGAAAGAGGCCCAAAATAATTAAAAAATTAATAGTTAATAATAAAAAAAAATAAAAGCCATAAAGTTATCATCCAACATATATTTTTTAAAGAAAAATATATAACACTGTAATACTAATGAAAATTACTTGAATTAAAGCATTTGTATAATATTCACATTTATTTTATATACTTAGTTAGACATTAATTACTTTAGTCAATGATAACATTTTTCTTTACCTTTAATATACTATCGTTCTTAAATTATTCATTTGAATCGGCTATTTAATGTAACAATTAATAACATTTAAATGTATCTAGCATTTGCCAATTTTCTTTAGTATTTCAAATTGCGATATTGCTTATAAATGATTACTTTGCTTTACTACAAATGCTGCATGTGACATTAGCAGAACAAGTAATAATAATAAAAATATACAGGAAATTCGCTGTTAGTTGTGTTTAGTTTTAATGAAGGACATGAATGTTATAGTAATCAATAAATTAGAATTAGAAAATGGCAAGTCTATTAAAAACTTGTGAAAACTCCTAATTATTGGATTATGCTTCCCATATTTAAAAATGATCTAAGCTTGAATTCGACGATTTACAAAAAATAATAACAAAGTTAAAATGAAAAATAGCATCAAAGAAACCAAAATACCCATTGGAACGTTATACTACAAATTTAATAGTCTTAGGAGGATTCAAAATCATATGTACTATAAATACGAGGATGAATCAAATATAAACCAGCATTTCTCTTTTACTAGTCGTCAAATGAACAAAGAAGGGCGCGGCATTTGAGGGTTATATCTATGGAACCTGCCCACCAGGTTTGATTAACTATGCATCTGTCTACAGTTCCATAGGGCCGACGTGCGGATATACTAAATTATACAATTAATTAGATAATTTATACGATAAGAACTATCACTGAATGGTTCTAGACAAGTATGTATGTAGTTAGTTAGTTAAGTAAGTCAAATGTCACAACATTTACTTATTGTTCATAAGCAACAGATTGTAAATATACTAAGTATTATTAATAAAAAAAAAATATCTGTGGAGTATATCGAATTATTTTAGTCAGGATCACGATGCTATAACGGTCACCGACGTCGCACGAAGACCAGCAGCATTTTTTTGTTTCAAACGAGTTCTGATTTTCTCCACAAACATAGTATTGATATCGGCTTTTGGGAGAAACACAACTCGTACATTATCCAAAAAAAATGCAAATTTAATCTGATACCGTTCATCATCATCATCAGCCTCTTATTATCCACTGTTGAATAAAGGCCTCTTCAAGTTTGTTCCATGCGTCTCTGTCTCTTGCGGTTTGAATCCAGTTTTTACCTGCCGTTTGTTTGATGTCATCCGTCCATCTTTTCTGTGGTCTTCCCCTGCCCGCGTTGTAAGTCTTGGTCTCCATTGGATTATCTTTGTGTCTCATCGGTTTGGCTCCTGCCGTGCCACGTGTCCAGCCCATTTCCATTTCATTTTTAGTATTCTTGAGATTATATCCGTCACCTTGGTTCTCCTTCTGATCTCTTCGTGATTGATTCTTTCTCTGAGACTGACGCCGATCATAGCTCTCTCCATAGCCCTTTGAGTAGTTCTAAGTCTTACCATACTTTTTCTCGTCAATGTCATTGTCTCCAGGCCATATGTTGCAACTGGAAGCACACAGGTGTCGTAAACCTTTCTCTTCAGGTTAGTTGGTATATCGGTGTTTTTCATTATATGACTGAGTTTTCCAAAGGCAGCCCAACTCTGGCTTATCCGGCGTGAGATTTCTGCGGTCTGATTTTCTTTCCCGATCCTGAATTTGTTCCCCCAGTATATGTATTCCTTGACTACCTCAAGATTTTTGTTGCCTACGTTGATACTCTCTTCGACTGGGTCCATTACTTTCGTTTTTTGGACATTCATTTTCAGACCTACGTGTTCTGATGTTTTGAGGAGCTCATTTAGCATGTCTTTGAGTTGTTCTAGGTCATCGCTAATTAGGACAAGATCGTCCGCAAATCGAAGATTGCTTAGGTATGTTCCATCTACATTTAGTCCCTTTCGCTTCCATTCAAGGTTTTTGAATATATCCTCCAAGACGAGAGTAAACAGTTTTGGCGAAATAGTATCGCCCTGGCGCACGCCTCTCGACTTTAATTTGATTGGTTGTTAGTTCATCATTAATTTTTACTTTTATGGTGGAATTTTCGTATATATATTTCAGTAGGTCTGAATACCTTGTGTCTATTCGGGCGTTGTCCAGTGATTTTAAGATTGCCGGAATTTTAATGGAATCAAATGCCTTATGGAAATCTATAAATGCAAGATAGATGGGCATGTTGTATTCTGTGGTTTTTCGATGAGGATCTGAGCGTTTGTAGGTGATTATTAGTGCCATAGTTTCTTCGGAAGCCCGCCTGCTCTACCGGCTGGTAAAAATCCAATTTAGTTGTTAGGCGGTTTGTAACGATCTTGGTCAGCAGTTTGTAGAGATGTGATAGGAGGCTAATGGTGCGGTAGTTCTCCAAGTCTCCGCTATCGCCCTTCTTAAATAGTAAGATGACTTCCGCACATTGCCAAGCAGTTGGAATCTTCGCTTCATAGAGACATTTGTTTAACAGAGTGCGGACTGATTGTAGTAAAGGCTCGCCGCCCATTTTCAGCATTTCGATGGTAATGCGGTCTTCCCCTGGTGATTTCCCATTTTTCATTTGCCGCAAGGCTGCTTTGAGTTCCCCGTTGTTAATTTCGGGAATTTCTTCAGATCCTACATTCATAATATGTTGTTGTTGATATTTTTCTTGTGAATAAGTGTTGTATAAGGATTTGTAGAAGTTTTCGACGGACTCGATTATATCTTGTTCATTTCTCACCACTGTTCCTTCGGAACATTTTATATATTTTCGCTCTTCCTCTGGCCATTTTCGATCTCAGGACTTTCATGTTTGCATTATCTTCAATCACTGATTGAATCATTTTTGTATTGTATGCTCTTAGGTCTTTACGTATATGTTTGTTTATGTCCTTATTTAGTTGCTTATATTCTTCAGTTTCTCGATTTAACTCCTTTCTGTGTTTCATTTGCAGTGTTTCTTCTTTGAGTTTATTTTTTTTGTCTTTTTTGTGTGCATATCTTTTTTGCCGCTTTTTGAACAGTAGATGTGATTGTTTTTGTTAATTCGTTTATTTTTAAATTGTTTAGTTCTTGGGTGGGCGGCAATTTGTATTTGATAAACTCTCCATATTCATGTTGATGTTTGTCTAGATATTGTGTTGTAGGAAATAGGTATAGTTTTTGAATTAGTTTTTTCCTTTAGACTTTGATATCGATTTTAAGGGTTCCCCTCACCATCCTGTGATCACTTTCCGTGTCAAACTTGTTCAGAACGGAAACATCGGTGCAGATATCTCTACGGTTTGATAGTATATAATCGATCTCATTTTTCGTATGTCCATCAGCGCTTTTCCAGGTCCACTTTCTTTGGGGTGGTTTTTGTAAAATGTATTGAGACAGAATAATTTTTCTTGCTGTAAAAGTTTAGAAGCATCTCTCCCCTTTCATTTCTGGATCCCAGTCCGTATTTTCCGATGTTTTGAAGATTGTCATCCTCATTTTTCCCTACTTTAGAGTTGAAATCACCCAATACTATTACATATTGGGTTTTTTCGTGGTGGATTGCACTTGTAATGTCTTCATAGAATTGTTCAGCTTCGCTTTCTTCAGATCTACTGGTTGGTGCATATACTTGGATTATTTGTAAGGAATATCTTTTACTAAGTTCAAGCGTTATATAGATAACACGGTCAGATATGGCTTGTATTTTTGTTACGAGATGTTTTATACGTTTTATATACCGTTAGCCTTCTTTAAAACCCCCGACCCCATACAGCTGCCAAAACTCAACAAAAAATTAAACATCGTTCTAAACTACACCAGAACCCTCTCCATGCAGTGTAAACTTATCTCCCTACAATTAGAATTTGTTTGGATTACTAATAGAAGCACTTGATGACAATAATTTGACGACTATGTTGCTGTCGAAGCATTCCATTGGATGTTCTCATAATCATTTTCATTTTACGATAGCAGGATTTAAAAACCCATCCGTTGAAGGAAATGTGTTTCTAATTTAGAAGACTATGTAAAAGATATCTTGGTTTGTATCGTTATAATACTTTCATACATTTTAAAAATAATTAAATAATAAAAACTTAGAAAGGCACCATTAATGCCCGTTACTGCAATGATCAATTAAGCAAAACTATATCAGTATATTATATTTAAGAATCTTTTATGTTCAAGATTCCAGTTTTGTCAAAATATAGTACCAAATATAGACAGTTTTGAGCTCAACTAAAAAAACGATACATACTTTAATTTAACTTCCCAATTCTAATAATATGTAGCGCTTTTTTGCAAGGTAACAACACATTTTCTAGATGCACTGCCTTTGTAGCTGAAGAGTAGCCACGATGCATTAGGCATCATGTGCAAGTCAGGCGTAATCAATCTAACACAGGTTATCAATCTTTATTCGTAACGTATCAATTTAAAGGAAAGCATTGTGGAGACATACACTGTAACAAAGTTTGGCAATTTATACGGAATTTGGATAGTATAAATACACAAGCAAATAAAATATTACGCCATAAATCGAAAAGTACACAAAAACCTATTAATTCAATGTTTGCTTTGATAATGAAGATAATATATTAAGGAAGTTGTTCTGTAAACAGTTTGATAAGGCTATTCAAATAGTTTTTTTAAATACATAAACATTAGTGGTGTTTTTTTTAATAACAAATATATTTTGCGGAAACTGATATATAGTAAGCTCTTTTCATTACCAATTATCTAAACGGTCAAATCTATACCAAATAAAAGTGATATTCAAATTTTTCTAAAATTAGATGCGTCTACCGTGCATTTATTTGAAAAAATTTCCTATGAAAAGAACGTTAAGATTATTTTATTATATTAGTCGATCATATGTTGCATATTATGCATTTCTTCTTATAAAAATGCAGTAAAAATTGGGGTATAAGTACTCTGTCGTAAAAAAATCAAGATATAAGACAAAAAATACAGTAAGAAAAATTTATCATAATTTATAATAAGAACAATATGCAGTGTCGGTGAAAAGTTTTTGAAAATTTATATCCATGACCATAATCAGCTTCAAAGACGAGCTAACTCCCTGATTTTTAGATTTATGTTGGAGGATGACATGTCCTCAAATGCCTATTGACATTGTTATGCAGAAATATCCATCCAACAGAACAATTTGCCGTTGCTTAAGTCTCTATAGTACACTACTCCAAGATCTCTACATAGTTAAAAGACTTTATTATGCCCTAAATCCTATGCAAAGACCCTACTTTACCTACGATGATAGAGCCCCATACCATAAAGTGGCCTACGCGCACCGCATCGTGTATACTCAACAAAAACAACTAGATCTTTGCAAAAACATCTGATATCGGTCTGGTTTTTGTAGTTGAGCTTTGAGATGATCCACTAACTATCCTTGAAAATGACAATGACCATTATCTTAGTACAACACTTGCACACATATCTTATATATAAAAAGGCTTTCAAATTTTGCAAAAACTTTCGCAGGAGAATATTCCAGGGTCTACACTACATGGTCAGTCAAGCAAACGGAATCTTAATGACCAGTAAAGTTATCTTCATTTAGTAATGCACGTTATAGTCTATCGTTGGCTGCTCAGTCTGTTCTGTATTAACATTGAGTCGATATTTTCGTGACAGTCTTGTATATATTACTAGAGTTGGTTTCAGTTCAGCAACACGGTATAGTTTAAGAAACATTTTTAATTAAACGGCTTTTTACTAACATTTTAAAATCTCTCGTAAGCACCGTATCAGTTTGCAATTAAAGTTAGTTTTTATTACCGCGAGTGCAGAATTAAAACAATACTAAAATTGCAAGTCGTACAATAGAGTCTTGTACTAGAAATTAAGATAAGAATAAGAGACTTTTCATCATCCTCTATCTCAAACAGAAGTGCCTACGAAAGAAAGAAAACTCAAATTAAAAAAAGAGATTTGAAAGCGTGGAAATAGTCAAAAATATATTATGCGTGTTCTAATAGTAATGCTTGAATAGCCCTTTACTGTGATTTTATATTAAATAAAACGTCTAATAACGTTTACCTGGTTTTTGCGAATTTGGAAAATAGAATTTAAAAATTTCTAGTAGCCAATTAAAGCCAAAAGTAACATCCACGGTATGATTAACGTTTCGACAATTAGCCCATCTACACAAAATATCCAAATTTTCCGATTTCTCAATATTTAGAATTATAAAATTTTCAATCCAACTTTAGATTTAATGATACCTGTCTGAATACGACATACTATAAGAGTATCTTAATACTCCACATGGTTAATATATAAAATAAGAAGATAAACAAGAAACTTGAATATAATTGGGAAACAAAATGAAGAATGTCTTCAAAGAAAATCAAAAATTATTTTTTAGGCCATCAGAAATGCTAGAAATACGAGAACTGCTACATTTCCGTATAACAAAGAGAGAAAAGACCGGAAAATAGGAGTAATAAATCCCATTAATAAAATAAGCGAAGTAAAGGACTGTAATAATAACAGGGAGGTTATTCTATTAAGTACAGTTGTAAAAATACATGCAAGATAATTTTTTTAGAGAATTTAGAGAATATGGATTTAGAAAGAACAGAAGAGTAACAGATGCAAATTTCATAGTACAGCAGAAAAGATAATTAAGGAAGATGTAAATATTCACCTTTCTTTATTGACTTAGAGAAAACCTTTATTAGGGTAAATAGAATAGATGTATGGAGAATATTAGAAAAAAGAAAAATAAATAACATGATAGAAGGAATAAAAAACGTTATATAGGCGAACTAAGAACTTTGTCAGATTCAAGCACGAGAAGACACAACTGTTCGAAAAAAGAGTTAGATAAGGGTGCATCCTAAGCTCTTTACTGTGTATAACAGTTTTGGACAAAGCTATCAAAAAGTTAGAAAACAAAGTAAAACAGTATAAAGTAGGGAGTTGCAAAAGATAAAAGACAATTAATAAAAGCTTGAATAAGATATAACAAGAACGGTAAAACCGTAAAAGAATCTTTCTACAGCGGTGCGAAATCATAACGGTTGCTTCCGGTGCCGTTAACCGATTTGGCTGAAAATCAATCCCATGAAAGGTACTGACCTAAGATGTGTGTATACCAAGTTTGAAGTGAATCCGTTGAATAAAAGTTATAGTGTTTCCAGACACAGACAGACAGACAGGATGATAATCTCATTAACTCTCCACTATAAGCTCCGCTGTAGAAAGTTAATAACAGCTTAAAATCAATTAATATAAAGAGCAAGAAACTCAAAACGAAAATGATGATTACAACTAAGCCAGCGAGAACACACCAGATAAAATTGAAATAATCAAAACAAGTCAACAAGCTTAAATACCCAGGGACAAAAATATCGCAAAACGGAAGAATAGACGAAGAAATAGATGCAGGAGCGAGAGCTGTTCTTTAACGCACTAAAAAACACCTTTCTGTCAAAAAAATACGAAAAGTAGTAAAAATAGAGGCTTTTAAGAAAGTAGCTATTTCAATCCTCACTTACGGGCTCAAGACTCCAACACAAAACCAGTCGAGTACAATTCAAAGTCCAGAAATGTGATTTCTAATGAAAATACAAAGAAAAATTATACAAGATGAAATAAAGAACAATACTTTTAGAACAATACTGAAAACAAAAACAATACAAGATACATTGATATGGTTCGGAGACAAAACATAAAATAACGGAGTAACCCAACTTCAACCACAAGCTAAATTCACACGATAAAGAACAGCCAATCTAGAATTTTTTATATAGTAAACACCTATCGTGCTTATTGACACTTAAGTTTACTTCTTTCTAGTTTTAAAAAAATACATCCGTCATTAACACAATTCTGAATTTCACTTCAAGGAGATGTTTCTATATAATTGCGTGAAGGGTGGGACATAGCTACGTTGAAAAATATCTGATCCTTGAATGTAACAATTTTTCTCATAATTATCATTAGCGAATATTTATTGTCTGGCAGTACAGTTATTCTAACTTGGGATTATTTAATAGCCGTCACTTATTTTACTAACATCCAAGTTTATTGGCTCTGTTTTGCATATACATGCATTTTTAATGCAGTCGAATTCCACTATACTATCAGAAGAGCTATTGTTTAGACGCTGGACGCCATAAACTCTGGCTATAAACGCGAGTTGTAAAAAAGCGCCTCTAAACTTAAATGTTAGCAGGTTATTTGCAATAATTCTAAAAGGAGCGCAGCCGAGCCAACATCCTTTATCAAACTAATAAAATTTATGGCCGCAATTTCCCCAGCGACATGCATTAGGGAAGTGTTCTGCGCGCCAATATGCAAATTAAGTTTTTAAAAAAAGATTAAAGCGCGTGCAGACAATGGGCACGGTGATAAATTCGTGTCGCCAGAGCTGAACGGTACATTCATACGCGGATTTGGATGTTTGGGTGCGTGATATAGAAATTACGTCATAACAAATTATTTCGGAAGTACACGCCGAGAGCCGTACCGCCGGCGGTGCTGCCAGATTCGTTGACGTCCAGCTTGACATCATCGCGGCCGTTATCCTTGGTCCGCTTTTTGCTGCAGCTATGAAACAATTTCCTCATGCGAGTGCGCAGAATACTGACGAAATAGTAAACACGTTTAATTGATGCGTTTCGGCCAGCGCAGCCAATGGCCACCAGCTTGTTTGCATTGCAAATTGGCGGTTTATCAGAGAACGTGATTTCAAATGAAGTCAATAGATGGCTCTGATGTGGCAAATACAACCGGAGATTTTAATGCTCGATTACGGTTTTAATTCCTAATAGATACCTACAGTTTTAATTACAGGGTACTACAGATTTTATGGTAGTAAAAAAGAATTCATCTTAATAAGCGACTGCTTTCACGGATGTACGAGGGATGATTATAAAATCGCTGTATTGATTTTTTACAATGTTCTCTCTTCTACTAACATTAAATTTTAAACACACCAATTGTTCAATTTGTATTAATTATGGTGCATGCAAGTCTCAGTCTAACGAAAAATCTACTATAAAAGCTTTTCATTTATAAAGAGAAATTCATTGCATTAACTGTCTAATAGACATCACCTAGGTTTTGAAATTTTAAGTGATTCGGAAAATTAAAAACGGGCAAAGTCATGACAAATTATTGTTTCGACTAACTTCGTCTACATTTAAAAAAGTTAGTAAGAAATAATAGTTCATAGCATCAAAATTTCAAAGCTTAATCGCAGCCCGGACAAAAAAGTTTCCTCTAATAGCTGATTGAGAATTAGCAAATTAAAATCGGAACATCACTTGCGTACAAACTTTATAATGCCCACAGCGAAACATTTTTTCTGATTCAACGGTTTGTTAGCACACAAACGTACAACCAACTCGGGTAAGACAAGCGTTTAAAAGAACTAATTCGTCTTGTTGACATTTAAATCCATTAAATTTGCGACAGGCCATTCAAAAATTTCTATTGAGCGGCAACAAACTGTTTTTTAATGCCAAGTGTGCTGCGTTTGGTTATGTCATTACATAATTTACATTGCAGCACGCATGCCGGCCCCGGGCGCTGGTAATGACCAAAATACCTCCTAAGCGCTAGAAAGTGGCGTAGATGTGTTTGTAATTGAATTTCTGGCATTACCGGCAATTAGGCCTCTTTTCACTTTCGGAAAAATGCGGCGTGCAAAGAACCCGCGCACGGTAGGATTTTGCGACCGCCGCCGCGCTACCGAGGGCGAGCGGAAATTTCTTAATTGCACACGCGCTTTCGAAACGCTTCATTAGCGGTAATTGCGTATTTACGTAGCTTCCGATTGTCATTTAAAGGCTCTGCTAATATTATCATTAGGCGTAAGAATGCACCGTACAATTTCTACAACTTGGTAGTTTTAGGTAGCTTAAAGAACATTTAGAGCGGAAATTGTTAAACATATGATGCATATATATACCTATTAGTAGTATAAAGCATTTCCAACCAATAACCCTCATACTAACATTACTTGTATTTAAACATTAAATGAGAATACGTCGATATTACTTTTGTTGCAATGTGAATCTTAGAGAGTTAGCTCCAGAATCTTAAAAATGGTGTTTTGATAAGAGATCACTATCTAGACGTCTATTCATCCTGCTTACCGACGTCTAAAGAAAAGTAATTAAGGTATATTGATTCTGACAAATTTAGAAGATTAAAACTCAACATTTCTTTGTCAAAACTTACATTTCTAGCTCAAGTCAATAAAAGCATGAAAACGTTCAGAAACGTTTTAAAGCTAACATTTGGTATGGACCTATTAAATATTAATTATTTAGAACAGATTTAACAGACCAGTGACAAGAAGAGCACCTCTTTTCAATAAGAAACGTTTCTCCACAACAGAATTGAAACGTCGATGTCATTGACATTCATAACTTTTAATACTTTTTCTATAATACAAATGTAAAATAAAAATTGTTGAAAACAGCAATTATTATCAAGGAGCTTATTGAAAACGCAAATGTAAAAGAATAATAATAATTCTGTAATCTATTCTGTTTGCTATTGAAAAGTTAGAAAACAAAAAGGAATTATATTTACAAGTATAGTAATCATGCGTATAGAAATTTAGAGACTCTGAAGTGAAAAACATAGACTCAACAGGTACGTAAAGGAGATACGAGAGAAAAACGTTAAAAATAATTTTATTCAAAAAAGAATTGAAAATAAGACGAATTGGTAATAAAAATATAAAATATATTTTAGTTCAGAGTTGTAGAGTCAAGAACAATATAAAATTAGAACTTAAAAATAATAGTATAATAGATAAAAGCTGAAAAGACTCCAAGTATTAAAATAAACAGTTTTTGTGAAAAGTTTTAAAATCTAATAGAGAATACACATAAAGGCAATGGAATGAACAAAAAAAAAATTAATCAAACGGTAAAATATTTTATTTTGTATAACAAAAATTCTTTGTCTCCGCTTTTGGTGACACTGCGACAGCACATTAACATTCACATAAAGTATTTTAAAGTGATTCGGTTTATTTTTATAGTTATTTTAAGCTGAAATTGAAACTTAAAATTTTTGTAGAAATTCCAAAAATATTGACAAATGCAGCAAGAAGGAGGGGGTTTGAAAGTTTCCTACAATTGTCGGTTTCAGTACTTAGACTCGATTGGGACATTAGAAAATTGGATTGTCCCTGAATGAAAATTCAGTTTCTTTTGGCAGATTCTGTGTTATCAGAGATATAATACACAAAAATAACAGCGAGGACGCGCTAAAATATTTTATACATTCATAATTTACAATTTACAGAAGGATTTAATGTTAATTTTATTAAAATGGAACCCTTGTCCAATTTCAATTTAATTAAATCACCGTATGTCTCGATAAACAAAATTTTAATGCAATTAGATTTCAACTGTTACAGCAACTTTAAAAGCAAGTAATAACTGTCGGAAAAGGTCACATTTTTAGCTGCAATTAAGAAAAATGGACAGGATGTTTGAAATTAATATCCAAGTTTAGTATGTGATAGAAACCACATTAAAGTTGAAATGGTACCGTGAGAACAACCGATATTTTTTTATTAAAATCTGGTTAAAACCACGTCGCTTTTAACACAAGGATGTGAAGGAGCTTTTAATTCAACTAAACAAAAAAGTTCAGCAGATTTAGTCATTTTAAGAGAGCTAAATAAAATACAAAAACTTTCAGAAAGTATCAAAGTATGTTTTTTTTTTATATAACTTTGTATCATTAAATATTTTGGTCTAACTTAGATAAGATACAAACCGTCATCAGTCAAAAAGTTTTAAAGTTATCAATTTCTAGGAAAAACAAAATAATTCTATAATTTGGTTGGAAAAATAAATATTTGCAGTTCTACAATTTTGTTTAAAAAATTGCACTAAAAATTTTATATCTGCGAAATTAAACATAAAACATTCATTATAACCAACTATTAATTAGCTAAACAAACTGAAATAATCGTAAAATTAAGCTGCAACTTAAAAACGTTGCTACAAAAACAAAAAACTTCAGTTGCGGTCTTACTTTAAAGTTCATGCGGCGCGCTGTTATCAGTTGGATTATTTAAATGATTGGCGGCGAATCAAAGCGCGCTTTTTGGGAAACCCCTCCGAGCGAGCACCAGGCAATGGCTTTATCGAGTTTTAATAAATCCACTTTTGCATTTTATTGCAGCTCCGCCATCGCTGATAATGGGCGCAGCCGCCGAAAAAGCGGCCCGCGCGTTTTTCTGGCGGCTATCAAACGCGGAACTGGTTTTCACGCTCCAAATTACGGCGCCGTAAACCTTTGATACGGTCCGATATAATGCGCCGCATTAGGGCCAATTAGCTGGCGCGGCCAGGAATTCGCGCTTACGCAACGAAAAGCACCGTTAGGTGCGCGTGAGAGCGGGTACTTACGATGGTGTCCTGGGGGCGGCGGGGCGCCGGAAGGGCCCGCGGATGCAGCTCCGGGCGCGCGACGCGGAACGCAGGGGCCGCGCGCGTGCCGTCCGGGCCGACGCACCGAGCCGCGCAAGGCTTCGCAAGAAATAAGTCAATCAACGGTTCACCACCTCCAGTCATAGAGTGCCGTGATAAGTGGCTAGGGGGTAGCCCCGAGCCAAAAGCACGTGCAGGCGGAGACGGCCGACTGGAGTCGAGCGCCTCCAGGCTGCGCCGCGGCACTCCGCGTGTGCAGCTAATGAGCACCTGAGGAAATCGCGGCGCTTCCGAGCGCCGATTGCGAGCCACTGGCGTCGCCGCGGAAATTCCTCGGAACGAAGGTTGTAATTATGGGGGGAGGAGGAGCCATTAGGTCTGCAGGCGAACGGGAACTTTCGAATGTTTCGTCACGTGGGCATTGGGGAAGCGAACCTCCAAATAAAACGAAAATTTCCAGATGATGTCACTGTGTGGAAGAGCTTTTTTGAAATCATTTTTCGGATTTCCATTTTTTGAGGTTGTTAAATTTTGAACTCTACAAGGATTTTCCTTCCCAAATTATTCAAAAACATGGTACACAATAAGATGGTAGTAACATTCTACTTGCTTGTTCTAGTATCGATATCTCTCAAAAATGCAACCAAAGAAACTGGATAGCTACATCATCAGTCAAGCAGATAACGTGCTTACATGTAGCTATGTTCAACCAATGCTATAAAAAGCGATTACATAGACGATACAAACATTTTTTGGGTAGATTTTTTCAAAATACAAACTTAAGTAAAGCTTCAATTTTTCACAGATTTTTAAGATACAATTTTTAAATAAGAAATATCAAAAAAGGCAAAGTAATTGTACGACTAGTGCCAATAAAAATTTTGGTAGAGTCTGCAATTTAGAAGGAATAATAGAACAGTTTCAATATCTAACAAATATTTAACTGTTTAAAAAAAATAAACTAAATTACTACATCTGATGATGAAAAGTCTTTTCGCCTAATTATGACTGTTGGAAAAAATATTTCCTTCAACAATCTTTTGATATTGGACTGTTATCCATTCTAGCGTTGAAGTCTCATGAAAAGAAATTTCGTTATTACCTCGCGATGGTTTAGAAAATAAAAGAACTAAAAGCAAGTGATGTATCACAGAAAAAATAAAAAAACAGATGCGGACGGAATAGCTGAAATAGAAGATAATAAAAGCGAGAAAATGCCATAAACCTAGAAACACCTATGAAGATCCCTTTAAAGGGGAAAATAACCGAATCAAAAATAATTTAGGGAGGGAAAGCTAAGCTGGACTTGTGTCGATTTGTAATTAGCGAACATTTCGGTTTCCATTAACATTTAAATGCTTGCCAATGTTTTTTCTTTGTTTCGGTGTTCAGTTTTGATTTTATTAAAAAACTAAACGGTTATGTAAGAGTTTTTTAAAGCAAATCCTTCGCCAACAGAAATATCTACACGAAATAGGCTTTTCCCAAGTTTTAAACTCTATTATGTTTTTTATTCAAGATATTCTACTAAATATAGGTTTACTCTTTATAGAAACTCATTTCTTGTTAGCTTGCAGATATACATAAAAATATCGCCATAGTAGATTCAATAGCAATGAAATCACCGAAATGACTAACCATCTCTAGTAAATAAATAATTTAGTAGATGCAATCGAAGAAAGGATTATATAGACTTGTATCTACAAAATTGTGTTGCCTAGTTTTTGGAAATTTTGATCATACTAACCCGTGTGGGGTTGCTAGTCCCCCAACGGGCGCCTCCCCAGGTGGCGGATAGGGGAATGCCTCCCAGATATGGGTGGTACCTGGGAAATGAAATACCAGGGGCGGACCAAAACTAGCATGGCATAGGAAGCAGCTGTGTCATTAATGAGTCAAGGCTGCAGGAGAATGACTTCGGTAACAGGCTTGTCATCATATACTTACAGGTGGCTATCAAATTATGATACACCCGGCTGTAACACTGCGATGAGGAAAGCAACGGGAAACTACCTCATTATATTCCCAAGAAAAAATCAGGATGGCAGAGAAGATTAGATGGGCCAGGCTGATCGCCAACGTCCAATGAGGATACGGCACAAGCAGAAGAAGAAGATCATACTAACCTTTGTTGTAAATGGCGTACCAAAACAAAAGCAGGACTTAAATTGGATGCCATTTTTTCCGAGATTGACAGCATTCTGTATGAAGGCATATAGTAGTATGGAACGTTTCTCGGCGAAGGAGTCAGTGACGATTGTTAATATTGATTACAAGCATGTAGAATGCTTCACCGAGACTGCGCAAATGGCGTAGCATTTTCGGGAGGAGAAATGCACCAAATAAAACGGGTGTTAGTCAATTGCGCGGTGCGGTTGCTTTCTCTCGCTGTGAAGGATTTAGGCCCAAAATTGCCATGGGACATGAGCCCGAGATCGGGGATTAACGCTTGGGCTTGGTTTAAGCTTATTATGAAAACGATGACCGGGATTTTATTAAATTATGAACTTTCTTAGAATGCTTACTCAGCAATCGCTTCATTCAAGCAACTACATTTCTATTTAAATTTTACTATAAAAGGTCGGTATAGTAAAATTTGATTTAAGGTACTTCATCACTTGAATTAGTAGAAATAGGAAAGAAAAGTTTTTAAAACTCAGCACTGGTTACATCATCACTTAATTTTACCTGTAAAATGCAGAAAAAATTATAGAACTTTACTTGTTCTTATTAGTTCTTCTGACAGACGTTTCAAGCTGGAGACTGTGTTAAGTGCTCGCGAAAAAAAAAATTAATAATTACTGATAATTTTACTTTTCGAAAGGATAACGAAACAATGTTGGGTGTTTCGTATAGGTGTTCAAAACGAAGTTGTACAGCATGGATATCTGTAGATAAATCAAAACAAGTTGGGCTGAAAACAAATGGTAATCATAATCATCTTTGCAACAAAAATTTATATATTAAGGTAAGAAAATATTATTTTTTACTTGGTATATATAAACTTTTGAGTTCGTTTCTTACTTACTTCATTTATTTTATATAAAATGGTACTTTCTTTTTACAGGAATTACAAAATGGAGCGAAAAGGAGAACAACGTCCCTCCAAAATAATTAATATGACTATCAAGCAAGAAGCTGCCAAGGTAGATATTACTACTCAAAGCGTTAAAAATATAAGGAAAAGCATATACGGGACAAGAAGAAGTGTTCATCCTCCCATGTCTCGCTCCGTAGAAGACACCCACGACACTCTTGAGTCTTACGATTGCAAAAAGTAATAAAGGTGAAAAATTTTTATTAGTCCACAACCAAAACTTGAATATTGTTTGGTTTTTATGTATGACAAATTTAATTTATCTGTGCTCTTGTGGAAAAATTTATATTGATGGTACATTTAATTATCGTCTAAAAATTTGTATGCAAATGTTTACCATCCACATAGTAGAGAACGAACATTATATTCCATTGCCATTTTTTTTGTTACCAAGTAAATATTGGTAAACTTACTTTAAAGCTTTTAAATTGTTGAAGGATTACCGTGCGACTAATAAATTGTGTTTAAACCCAATAGAAATTGTTTGCGATTTTGAACAAACAATACATATCGTTGTTAATTTGGCCAGATATTAACATCCATATTTACATCCTGATATTTTTATATTTTTAGATGTATTAAAAATGTGCAATTAAATTCTTACATTCAAATTATCTTGTAAAAACCATAAATATAAGAAACAACAAGAATATGTTAGTAATTTAATTAATTTATATAAAACTAAGGCTATTAATAGATTTAATTTTGTAAAGTGTTTGTTATCTGTTTTCCAAGTTATTAAATTATTATCAATCATATACAACTTGTTTTATTTAAAATAGAATTGAATATTTTATTTTATTCCATGAATCCTCGTTTATAGTAGTTTTACATAATCAATCGGTCGTGCGAATGAGTATTTAAATGACCAGTCGCATTAAAATTGCAGAAATAACATCCCGCACTTTGGCCCACAACCCTTTGGGGCCTCCCCCGCTGGTGCCCTCTAAAATTAAAACCCCACACTGTGCAAAATTGACCGCGCCGCGCAAATGACCCCTGCACAATGAAACAACTGTGAAAAGACTAAAAAACTCGATTGCAGATAACAAACAAGTCGAGTTCATATCGGCTTTTCAGAAGAAAGTATGTCGCTGTGACGGAACGTCCAGAAACCTCAATATGACGTCGGTCACTGCAATTGAATATTTCAAAAAACCCCGCAACGGATTTTAACAAAATATATGCATCTGCGCACCCATTCAAGATTTAGGTAACCCAGGAATTAAAACTGGACTACTTTCTGAAATGTCGATAACCAAAAGTGGTCACATTTGGAGTATAAAAATTCTCGAGTCATATGGGCCTACGCGCATCCAAAGAGTAACAGTTTGGTGTAGATTTTACGTTGGTGAAATGATTAGGCCGCCCTTTTTTGAAAATGATAAAGAAATTGCAGTGACTATTAATTTTCCATATATGATTTTTTGTGGTATCATTTGGACGGCACGGATTTGAATGACTTGTGGTTTCAGCAGTTCGGTGTCACTTGCGATAGAACGTGTGAAACTATTTAAAACTCGAATAGGCGACTTATCTCCCAAAACAACGAAGTGAACCGACTTCATATTGTGCGATTTTTTTATGGAGATTCGTAACCAAAGTTTATGCTACAAAATAAGAACGATTCCTAATTTAAAAGCAAAAATTCGAAAGTTATCTACTAAATCGAGCCAAAATTATTCAAAAGGTGACCGAAAATATTTGCCAGAAGAATTTGAGAGTGTCAAAGGAGCCACAGAGGGCATTTGTTAAATGTTCACTATTTAAAATAATGCCATACATGTTTTTTCTAAAATTGAAATCTTGCGTTTTCTTTGGGACTCCTTTTATGATACAATTAATAAGGGGTTAAGTATATAAGTATCGCTAAAGACTATTAAAACTAAAAATCGTATACCTTGTAAAAGTTTTCTTATTTCATCACAATGACCGACTACCTTATCATTTTATTTCACTGGGAACAAATTCATTATTTCGCTTACATTCTAAACTTTTTTTACATCTTAGAAAATTGTGTTTATGATCTTAATACCCTTTGTAATACCATGGTTTGTGACTGTGATTACCTTAGAACAAAATTAATAGTTTCACTAAATTTCCTCGCAATTTTGTTGTTTAATTTTGGCGTTGGTATTATAAATTAACTCACTATTAAATTAGACCTAAAACATTTTCTGATGCTTTTTCTTTTTAGGTAATACGAAACAAAACTCAAGTAAATAACGGATAAGATTTCAATACAAATAATAAATCTTCTTCTTCTTCTTTCTCGTTTCCTTCATGCCCTTTCAGGCGTCGGATCAAATAATAAATAAAATTAATAAACATGGAGATTTCTCTTGATTTATTTTGTCTGAGAATATACTTCTTTAAGTTAGAATTATCCCAGCTACCAAATTTTTATGTTGTAGTAAAAATAATGTTTTGCAATAAAGTAAGAAAACTCAAACTCACTTTATTTTTCAGCAATTTCAATAATGATTCGAATTTCATTTTATGGCATCGAAGAATCTGCTTGTAACCTTCACGTTATTATGCCAAGCTTTACTTACCAAACTTTCATTGCGTCCTGTTAATGCTATGGAACTTAAATTTTATATAATAATTGGAATAAAAAAGAAATATGGGAAAATAATCTGTTCTATTGTTTACAAGATGTAAAAAAGCAAGTAAATTTTAATTTTTCTATATTACATGTGTAGGTATTTAATTATACTTACTAAAAGCAAAATCGCGTTTGTTATTTGTCTTAATTTGGTAGGCAAAAAAGCTATGTATTAGTGTTGACTTTACGCAAAATTGGCTTAAATCGGTGTTCATAACTACACCTAAGAAAAATAACCCTAAGACCTACCATGAATTTTGCCTGATAAACCTGGTAAGTCATACATTGGAAGTTATTGTGGTAATCATACAAAATTGTATATACGAAAAATGTGAAGAACAACTTGTTTGTAATCAGTTTAGATTCCGAGAAGGAATGGGCAGCAGAGAGGCTATTTACAATGACAAAAAGAACGTGTACGTATGTCACATAAACTTTTAAAAGGCGTTTGATCGGTTGGAGTGCGATAAAATAATTGATGCATTAGAAAACATCAATTCGAACAACAATCAAACGGCGATAGTATAAATAGACGACACTGAAACACCTGTAATTGAGATATTAAGAGGTATCAGACATGGTTGTGTGCTGGCGTCTCAGCTATTTGATATTTATTCGCAAATAATATTCCAAGGAGCACCTTGGGAAAAAACAGAGGGCGTGAACATCGGTGGAGTACTAATCAACAACATTAGAATCGTGCATCATGGTAGAACTACAGAAGCTTTTAGAAAGTTTTAACGGAGAAAACCGAGAAACAAATAAAACAAGCTGACAAATACAAATATCTCGGTAAAAATATAAATTATCATTTGGATCAGAACTATGAAATAAAAACAAAAATATTACGAAAAGCGTTTGTAGAAGAAGAACTTAAGTTTACCAATAAGGTTATGATTTTTGGAATAGTTTCTGCTGTTGTACGGAGTAGAAATGGACGATTACAGCACAAACAATAAAAAAATAAATAAAATCCCTTGGACTGTTACAATTACAAACGAAAACATTATAAGACTTGTTGGATGTGGCCAAAAACTCATGAACATAGGCAAAATAAGAAAAAACGTCTCTTTCGAATACATTCTTCAAAATAACAAATACTTACTGTTGCAAAACATCATGCAAAGATGAATTTAAAAAAAGGCGTTGGCAGGAAGAAGAAGTCTTTGTTAAAACATTAGAGACTTGGCCCAATCGAATAATCGAACAAACATTCCACGTGGCAAGCAATAGAGAAGCAGTTACAAAAGTGATCTCCAACCTTCCATGGAAGATGGCATGCATCAGAAGAAGAACAACCACAAATTTGTAGATATTTAAAACTTTTTTTGATTACAAAACAAAAGAAACACGTTGAAAAATTCGAGTTTTCTTTCGAATAAAAGATTATTTGTAGAAAATAGAAGAAAGTGGATCACTAAAGAATAATTTGGAAACTTGTTAACCATTTTGACAAATCAACATGAAAAACCATTCAGTTTGTTTGAGTTGTTGAAGGGTCCAGAAATAAATAAAAATCTGCGTTCAATTAAAACAAGAGACAATAACGTGGATGTTTAAGGCTTGCTACACTGACGCATTGTCCCGTATCAAAGATAATACGCGACGATAGGGCAGTAAGAAAAAACATACAGAAGCCTCAATCTTCAAGTTTACAGATCGCACTCTCACACAAAGGGCAAATAATAAAAAATCAACTTTTAATATTTAATAACGCTTTTTAATGTCTAATTTATTACACAGACCAAGATGATTCATGTGTTTTGTTAGGAATAGATGAACTCCACTGCTTTGACATAAATGACAAAAACCTTTGTCATTAGTAGAATATTCTCCTTTTGTGGTTAAAGAGAAGAGATGATTCGGAGAAAAATATTGCTATCTTCATAACATTTTAAGCAAAAAATAAAACGGCCACATGTGGTAGAGCATTATTCCGTTGAAAGTTTGCTTGGGGCATTCTCTGAAGAAAAGGAAATGCCACGGGTTATAAAATCTCGTTGGTGTATGCCAGAGTGGTAATGTTTCCTTCAGCTCTGATTAGAAGTGATCTGATATTATGACTGACAGCTATAGTGATATACCATAATGCTGTTGTTTCGAATTGAACAAAACCTCGATTCATCAGAAAAAAATAATTTTATGCCACCTGTGTGTCCACCCACAGATGTCATTATACTGCCAATTGTAGACAATTGATAGCGTATAATGGTTCACCACTGCTGTGTTAGGGCACCCGAAACCGTGGTAAGCATCTGAAGGTAATGATCGTCCCAGTTGGTTGTTCTGCGTATTGTTCCAGATACGGTGACAAATTCTTCAGTTTATTTCTCGTAAAGAAATAGCTCTTCATATAGATGAACAATACGTCCACTTACAAACTGGCTAACTTCTTGATAATCTACCCTTTGTCAACGACGAGATATTTGTACACCGTATAAGTTATATGTGCCTAAATGGCTGAAAACACATTTTCACCGATTTTACATATGATATCACTACTTTCCTCAGACAACATATCTATGAAACGATGTAACCAAATCTCTAACAGACATTATCTTAAGTTATGCAAAAATTAGTTAGTTTCTGATTATACGAGGTGCGTTCAAGTTCTAATGTCTCCATTTTTTTAACAAAGTTGAAACTTCTGTTACTTCTTAATGTAACCTGTTTTTTTCACTGAAAAACTGTTGATGCTCAATTGAAAATGAGAGGCCAAGAAGAGTGTCCTTTATGGTCGGAAATTCATGGCGACATCACGTGTCAACATGTTTTGAGACATTGCCACTTGTGCAGCCTTGTGTTCGTTGCTCAGTATTCGTGGTGCCTACTATGAAGAAACTTTCCGCATTATCAGGTTATCATGCAAAATGGACTTCACACATCCTACGGAAATGTCAAGTTTAGAGGCGATATTACACACACCTAATCGATGATCTTCCATAGTAACTTGGTCCACTCGCGCAATTATGGTTTTGATCCGGCTGGTTCGTGGCCGAGGCTGCTTCGGTTTATTGTCACACAACTCTTTTAAACTTTCGCACCCACAAATGCGCATTTTTAACATCCATAACGCTTTCTAAACATGTTTCACTCAAAGTGCGATGAATTTCGATGCGCGTTGTTCTTGAACACTAAACGTCGCCATTTTAAGTATACAACACAACATTCACTGCAATGGTAATTTGATCTGTGTGCATCGTGTATGATGCTGTCATCTATATTACAAATTCAGAAATCAATTCCGCGTCTTTTAAAATTAACCGCATCTTTCTACTTACTCTCATCTCTGAGAAAAAATTTGGAGACCTTGAGAACATGAACGGATCTCGTAGTTTGCTTATTTTAATATAAAATATTCACTGCAAATTAATTTGTTTTTAATGGTACTGCAATTTACCGTGTAAATATGTCAGAGAGAGTGCTTTTATGTCTAAAATCTATAAATTAGTTTTAATAGTCACTGGAGCGTAATTGTATTCGCAAACTTTATAATGATCCTCATATTCATTTCTATAAATATGATGGTTCTTAGTAATCTCTGTAAATTGTACTTGATAGGTTATAGAGAGTGCAAAGATCAATAAACTGCCTTTAAAATTAAATCGATTACTTTTTCTCTGGAAACTGCGCACATTAGAATGTCGTTCTCTTCTATGTGGAGCTTACAACTTGTATATTGCATATTAATTTTTTTCCTTTTGTAATCATCAAATAATTAAAAATAATACAAATAAGTAGAACTATAAACGTATACGAGGCACATATAAACGTAACAATTTTCAATAAGTTGAATCCATAAAAATCAACTAGCAGATTTGTATGTCAAGAATTGCTGTAGAAAGCACTTGTTATGAAAGCTCAGTACCATAGGGTTTCGTTATTATTACTGTAGCTGCAAAACTCCAACAGGGTAACATTACAGTGCAACGCAATGGCTAACTGCAGCCTTTTCGTACCGATCCGTCTAAAAATGCTAATTTCGAAAAGCTTTAGAGGTTTTTAATAGTTTTTGCTTTTATATATATTTTCTAATTTTGCCTTATGTTTCTTATACTTTTTTTATGATAATCTAGTATTGGATTAATGAATAAATTTACTGATTATATATATATATATATATATATATATATACTATATATATAGTATATATATATATATATATAAAACATTTACCAAATTGGTTTGTTATAAATAAAATAAAATAAATACATTATGTGTTATTAATTATACCTACTTTCTTAACTTAATTAACTTATTTAGTTATGTACAAATTTATACCATTCTTTTAATTGACTTGCATTCATAAAGCCTCCACCGTTTGTTCCTTCTTGTTAATATTTTATGAAACAAATTTGTCCCATATTTGTTGGTCATTTCCTTTCCTTTTCCTAATCGCCGTTATTTAAGCATTTCTACCATCCGCTTTAAACCCCTCGCATAATGTCGTCCTTGAGATTGACCAGTTGACAGCTATTAGTCCGTCTTCGGTTTCAAAACGTTGTCAACCCAGCCACCGTTTAAATCAAGATCTCAGTAGTTCATTTCGGGTTCCAATCTGTATGTTGGTGGTCAAAGTTCCCAACGAAAATCTTGAATTTTCTCAATGGTTTTGGCATGTTGAGTACGCACGTTATCGTGGGGTGTTTATGCCAGATGACAGTTTATTGCGTTTGTTTGATCGCACGTCTCAAGTGTTTGAGCATTTCCATACACGTCAGCTGTAGTTATTTCTTGTCTTCCACATCACGAATAACCAGATACTTAAATTTTTTCTTTGTCCCAAAACTCCATTTATGTATATTACTTGTGATCTTTCCCAATGGTATTACTTTGTTTTGGATGATTCATCTTCATTCCTAATGATATCATTTTCATTCGTAGGTTGGCGTAGATTCCTCGTCTCTCCCAGTAACTATATAAAACAAATGCACATCCTTGTTGATAGGTTTAAATTTTTGTTCCTACATTTAACCCTTTGGTTCTTGATGGCGGTATTATTGTCTATAAAGATGTTATAGTACCGGTCATTACCCTCCTTGTCTTAAACCTTCATTTATGTCAAACTCTTCTGATATTCTGTTATTATTTATCACAAGCCTATCGTATGACATCGTCGCATCTGGTCCACTTGTGAAACGATTTCATCAGTCTGGATACTGGGCCGACACTCCCTCTTCGTCATGGACATTTGTTCGGCCATTTGTAAAATAACGGCACCATTGTTCTAACCTTTCCTTCACTCATAACTGTAGGTCCGTAAACCAGGCATAACTCGATGAATTTCAGCAGCCGACGATCCTTTTGCACATAAGAAACGAATCACAGAACGCACTTCACACTTGGCGGGATCAACGATTTTCGCCATTGTTCTTTGTATTCACTGACAACAATACAATTTCAGAATCAACAAATGACGCTGTACTTTGTTTAGTAGATGGGTGCATGGTAACTGTGCTTCTAGCGCCACTATTTATATAGTGCAAACGGTCTTACTTTATGAATGCGCCTCGTAATATCATCTGCAAATGCACAATCTTGTATGAATGTGGGTTGTAATTTTCTGTATCCTACATTTAACCCTTTGGTTCTCTGATGGCATGTTCGTATTATTTCGTCTATAAAGATGTTGAATAGTACCGGGCTCATTACCCCTCCTTGTCTTAAACCTTCATTTATGTCAAACTCTTCTGATATTCTGTTATTATTTATCACGTAATTCCTTGTCTTTTGGTACAAACTTTTAATTACCCTCGTTACTTTTGGGCTTACTCCTCTGTTGCTCAAACTTTTCCACACTTTCTCTCTAGGCGTTCTATCGAAAGCTTTCTCGTTGTATTGGATTGTTTTTGTAATTATTTGATTAACAGTAAATATATGGTCTTGTGCGCTTCTACCCTTACGGAAACCGCTCTGTGCTTCTGATAACGTTGATTCTATTACAGTTCGGAGTTTACCTTCAAGTATTTGTTCATACAGTTTTAAAGGAATAATGAGCAGCGTTATGCCTCTGTAGTTATTACATATCTTCCTATCTCCTTTCTTAAATATTGGCACAATCTGTCCTACTTCCCAGTCTTTTGGTATTTTCTCCTCTTTCCATATTTTATTAAACATTTTTAGTAGTGTCTTAATTCCTTGTTCTCTCATTTTTTTTAACATTTCGCCTGTGATTCTGTCATGTCCTGGTGACTTTCCATTTTTGATTTTCTTTAATGCTGTTACTAACTCTTCTTCCGTTATACCTTCTTCTTCATTTCCTGTATTCTGGAGTCTATCTTCTATCTGTGTACTTTCTTCTTTAATCGTGACTTGGGTCTGTAGGAGTTCTTGAAAATCTTGCCTCCATCTGCTCATTATTTCTGTTGATTTTATCAGTACCTTTCATTTTTTATCTTTTATTACTGTGTTCTCTATTGTTTTTCCTTTCTTTAGGTTTTTTAAAACTTTATAAAACAGTTTCTGGTTTGCTCTACTGTTCTTTTCTAGTTTTTCGCCAACGTATTTCCACGCCTTTCCTTTCGCTTCTCTCACCATGTCTTTTACTATTGTCCGTTGTTCTTTGTACGCATTGTAGGTATCTTCTGATTTTCTTCCTAAGTAGTCTGTCCACCTCTTCTTCTTTAGTTTAACTTGTCCTTTTATTTCTTCGTTCCGCCAGGCGGTTCTTTTCATATGTTTGTTTGTCTTAATTACACCGCATGCGTACCTTGCTGCTTTTAGTACAGCGTTATTTATCTTGTTCCACATCCCTTCTACCTTTAACTGATTAAACTTCTCTTCATCTACCAGTATGTCTCTGCTTATTATGTTCTCATACTCCCTTGCTGGTTCTGTTTCTTGTAGTTTATAGATTCTTATTGTTTCTTTCTGAACTGTGTATTCTTCTTTTACTGTTTGCTTCTGGTCTTCTGGCCTCCTCATTTTTCCTACTAATAGGTAATGGTCGCTGTATATCTCAGCTCCTCTTTTAACTCTAACATCTTTCACTGTATGTCTGTTGTTTTTTTCTACTAGTATGTATTCTAATATAGATCTCTCATCTGTACTTTTAACCTCTCGTGTGTATGTGTGTATCTTTTTATGTTGGAAGAATGAGTTTGCTATAATCAGGTTATTTTGGGAGCAGTATTCTATTAATCTCTTTCCGTTATTCCTTTTATCTTCTGAATGAATAAATTCACTGATTTGCAATAAAAAAAAAGTTTTGCCATTTATTTCTTACTCACAGAACGTTTTAGTGCTTTTTCATAATTCCTTTGCTTTGGGCTGTTTCTTAACGAATAAAATAAATAAGACTCACTAAATGCAAACAAATGTGCCAGCTCGGTTCTACTCGTGCGTAATAGATTGTTGTCGTGATGGAAATATTGGCTTTCTAATTCTAAGTCATAAAACATTCATGCATCGAATTTGCTAACTATTCTTATGGATAAAATAGATCTTTTTCACCTTTTCGGAGTAATCATTTTTTAATTTCAAAAACTTTCATGTGCACCAGATCTGAACAAAATTGTTTTGTTTCAGCAGTTAACACCACAACAAACGCGAGATGCGAGTACATAACATAAGATCAGAATGATTTTCCTTCTAATGCAAAGTACGTGCACATTTTGCCAAAAAAGTTTCTGTCGACTTTTTTCGACAAGATTAATTCTTGGGCGATATATGCAAGATAAACTGATGGTTCAATCCCGCGGACTGGTACCTTGCAATTTTCGGTTGCATCACGTCCATTCTTCAGATTCCTCACCGGAGTGTTTCGTGGCGTTTACCACGTCGACGGCAAAAAATATCGAATTAGCATTTTATTGGTGTGCGCTGCGTTCCAGAATTTCAATCAAGGCTGCCTGCAAGCGACCCGAGAAAGAAAATTACGCAGCTCGGCCGCAGCAAATTATTGCCCGCCGATGTTTGATTATCTTATTAAGGACGAACAAACCAGGTAATGATATGGAGTGGAATGGTGGAATTACGGCTTAATTCCATGTTTAATCGCCTAATCTCGTTAAAAATTTCGTTTGATTCGCCTCGAGCGGCCGGCAGCCTAAGCATCTGCGGCTCCCGGCTTACGAGTCCCCGGGCCGCCCCCGACCCGCGAAGTGGTGGCAGAGGACGCCGAATGGGGACTTAATCGCGTAATGAGGCGCAAAACGCATCGCGTGCGCTGCGAACGACTTAGATTAGCAGCAACAGTGTTTAATGCGCCATTTCCGGCGCGCTCCCATTGGCTGTTCCTAAAGGCCTTTTTCCGGTTAATTACAATAAAGTTGGGGAGAAAGTGATTGAGTGGCGATTTCGGGAGACGGGCCGGCGCGCCCCGGGTGAATCAGATAGCGCTAATTCGGCCCGTAATGGCAGGAATGCCTCGTCCAAGGTGGCTCCAGAGGTGAAATGAAATATGCATCGGCGGCGTTCCGTTCATGTGGCTGACATTTTAGTGGTGATAAACGCGTGTAATGACCGGGTGAACGAAAAGTACACCAGTTGCGTTGCGGCGTAATGAGGTATTTCATTATTGCAGATAAATTGGACTAAACTGGTTGCTTGATAACCGCACTGATATAATCAGCCAGGCTTTTTGTGTCTCTCCATCAGTGAAACCGAACTTCACCTTTGAATGTTCAATATATAGTGTCATTGGTTTTCGTCACTGTGTGCCTTAAAACTTAACGCTTGATTACGAGAGTTAATTTAGGGTGTGTTAATTAATAAGAAAAATTACCGTTACATTTATTATTCACTTATTCATATAATTTTTTTTTGATTATCATTTTTAACGATAGAAAAGAGTAGCATAGAATTATCTTGTTCAATGTCAAGATTTTTCATTTATTTTGCGTTTACTTAAATTTAATCTATTATTTTTTAATTTTCCTCAAATTATTCTGTTTGAAAATATTACTCTTTTAAATATAAGTCATAATTAAGCGCATTTTAATTAATTATATATATTTTTTTAATCTAAATTTTGCTTTGTAGGACAAAATTTTTATTGGATAACCGATGATCTATTTACAAAAACTTCCTACTCCACCCTTCTGTCCAGACATCTCTCTATTACTCAAAAATAGTTAAGAATTTTGGTTTTTAATAAACAAAGCCTAACAGCAGCAACTTTCTCTTATTTTAATTTGAAAAAATTGCTTTGCAAATGTTATGTTTAAATTAAAGTAGCCACAGTCAACTTTTACACATAAGACGAAAACATGATAAGCTGTAAATGTTTGTTACACTACACATATAATTTGTAATTCTGAACTTTTATGTTTCGTAAAATTGTAACTAATCAAGACAACATCCTCAATATATTCCATCGGAGGTAATACAGGTTATATTTTTTTTACTCTGCTATGGTCTATTGTAATTTTATTACAGTTAAATTTTATCTGGCAACTCTAAATTAAAAAAGATTACTGAAAATTCCAAATTGGCAATTTTGAGAGTGCAACATTAATATGGGAAGTGGAAATATTCTATGTTTCGCATTGTAATGCGCAGAATGTCCTTGATAAAATTGTCTCGTGGAATAAGTATACAAAATACGCTACGCTGACGATACAGTGATATTATGCGATAATGAAGAGGACATGCAACGTTTATTAAACAAAGTTTTACAAAACTAGTGAACGATATACGTCGAGAATAAATTAAAAAGAAAATTAAAATTATAGTTATATCCAAATAACAAATAGCACAACCACATATACGGTTAGACTGTCATTTAAATACTTGGGTTGTATTCTGGATTAATGTATATGACTGCAATACAGATATCTTAAATGTAAAGCTTAGAACGCGGCTAGTCTAATGTTTTCAACTCTTTTATATAGTTCCAAATGCTGGACGCCCACGAAAGTAACCACCCAAATACTAGAATTGTTTGAAATGTGTGTGTATTGCAGAATATTAAAGATCTCATGAATTGAAAAGTGCACAACGCAGAAGTACTGTTATGTATGGAAATAGGCATAGAAATAATGCTAATAATTAAAAAAATGGAAACTCCAATCATGGACATTTATTACGACACAAAAATTATAGTATTTTTCAAGTAATCATGCAAGGAAACATTGAAAGCAAAAAAAGAGTTTGGCAAAGAAAAACATCTTGGTTAAAAAATCGCGAGATTGGTATGTTATAAGTACAATACCACTACATCAAGCTGCTGTAGAGAAAGTACAAGTTGCATTAATGATCGCTCAGCTTCCTTAGAAGTAGCACCATAAAAAAGAACAAACTATCAATTCTTATTGAGAATTGAGAGAATATACGTTTAAGCAATTTAATATATAAATTTGTATATACATAAGTGATTGAATCTCATTTTCCCAACAAAACTTTTTATAACAAGCAATTAATATTGATTTTTACACAACATATTTTTGTATTGGGCATTACACAATACGAATATAATAAAAAATAAAAATCGTTGCTATAAAATTTTTGAATTAAAACTTGCTTAGGATACTTTTGAATAAAATTATAAAGCAGCCGTTTAAAAAGGATTTATTTTATCTTCAAAACTGCACAGCATATTTTACATAGTTACCCGGGCGGATGCTGGCGATTATCTAAAATTCTTCATAACATGTTTTAGGCCAAAGTTTAATGGCACAATAAAGTGTCGAAAATTATCGATGATGTCCGATAGATACCGCGCATCCTAATAATTCGATGTCAAATGCAGAAGACCACACAGCAGATGTAGCACAGAAGACGTGGCGCGCCATAAGACAGAAGTGTGCGGATGAAGTTTCAGACCCACTAGATTTACTGTTATATGAAGCGCCGAGCTAACAAAGGCGTCAAAGTTATCGCGTTGTTAGCGAAATTAACGTGTACCTTAATGTTTCACTTCAAGCAAAGAATTTAGATCGGCGGCGGTTGTGCGATTTTTGCGGTTTAACAAAAAATTCATTGTTTTTTATTCAATTATTATAGTAATCAAAAATTTGTTTAAAAATGCTCTTGTACGCCGCTTTGTGCAAAAAAGCAAAAGAAAACAAACATTAATTAAAAAAGTCGTTTTCGATATTCCTTGCAGTCCCCGCACATTCATAAAGTTGGAAAAGCGATGCAATCGCTTATTATCAAAAACAAGCACACCTGCGTATTGCTGCCTCGTTAATGCGCACAGAAGGAAGTTACAAAAGAACTGCCAAACTGAGGCGCTCGAACGCGCTATTAATTATGAGGTTAGGAAGCAGCAGCAACAAAAGTTCGGAATGAATTCCTACAGCGCTCTTGTGCTGCATCACAAGCACTGATAAGTAGTATGGGAAAAATGATCACGACTAAATGCAAAGTGGTCGTCATACATTAACAATACAACAATACAAGAGCTTCCAGCTGGGTCCTGCGCCTTTTCGGTCATTGAGCTTACGTGCGAGCACT
This sequence comes from Sinelater perroti, assembly GCA_036346155.1. Taxonomy (NCBI): domain Eukaryota; kingdom Metazoa; phylum Arthropoda; class Insecta; order Coleoptera; family Elateridae; genus Sinelater; species Sinelater perroti. The sequence continues at coordinate 21,503,035 of JARFIY010000359.1, read as the reverse complement.
GCTATTAAGAAATATTTGTACCGACTTAACGGGCCCCATACGCGCTATCTCGACGACCATCTGAAGGCTATTCGAATCAAATTATCCGTTAAAAAAGTGGCTAAAAAGCCGTTTTTCCTAGCAAAATTTAAATACAGAAAAATTTATTTGTGCTCGTGTGGAGGAACTGGATCTTTAATCTTTGCGCATCGCATCTTCGGTTTCAAGCCAACCGCCTTTTCATTAACGCTAAGTTATGGTGACGCTACGAGAAACGATAACATTCTATTCATCTTCCGTTGTACTGTGCCCGTATACTTACGTAAATACTGAACGCCCGCAACTGATTAATGCGCTCTGCGGCAGTCAATAACACAGTCATATATCAAGCGACTAATACCTGCTACGTAAGAAAGTAACCGCATTTTTCTGTCGCTTCCTGGTATATAATCTCGCGGTAAATAATGTCCGGAATTAATAGTCGTAATGTTATGCATATTTATGCTGCGCTAAACGGTGCTATTTGTTTGGTTTTTAGGTATATGGGAACCACTGCTAATATAACATTTGGATAAAAATATAATCTTCTTGTTTTGGTTAAGCGAATATCTTCGAAAAGTCATTTATTTGGGAATGGCTGTATGACTGTAAAAATGTAATAGACATAAGCAAACAGTATTCAAATAAGTGAAGAATTTTAGAAACTAAACTGCAATAAATCTCAAACAGGAAGTTGCAGCGAAGCACAACAAATATTAGGATATAAAACTTCTCAAATTTAGAAAAATTTAAAAACCGCAAGTTACAAATTCAAATTAAAAACTACGTATTTCCATAAATACTAATTAAAACAGCTAAATAAAACGAATAACTGTATTTACATATTATCAGCATTTATTAAATGGTTATAGCTAAATTTATTTTAAATGACCACCCTTAGCCTACACACAAGTATTAAGATGTCCGGGTCACTCGTCCATGGCAGTACACACTACATTCATTGGAAAAGTATTGATAGTCGTCAGAGCTCTCTTCGAAGAATCTACATTTTGAGAAAACTATGCCCTCTAAAACTGCCCCTAATTTGTAATTTAATGGATGAGATCTGGGTTAGCCGAAGAGTAAGCCTCTAAAGTTAGAAAATGAAACACATTGTTGCTCAGCCAAGTTTGGGTAGGGGCGAAGTCTTGCTGAAAGATCTACGGCTCACTACGAAAAACAGTGTAATTCAAAGTTTTCACTGCATCGTTCATAACACTGTTGATACACACTGGCCGAAATTTTGACTCCCTTTTTACAAAAATTAATATGGATTATTCCATCATAATACACTCACTACCAAACTATTACAACTACTAGATCTCTCTAAACCCCCAACAACAGCTAAGATGCTGCTTCGGACGTTTTAGCATATACCCTGTTATTTTGTTTGTTGAAAAACTTCTCCAATGCAAAAATTTTTCCTTGACTACCACGCGCGTGTTCAGTCCACATTTTTTGCTTTTTTTCTACCTTTTTTAAAAGCATTTTCCAGAAAATATTCCATAAGTCTTTTGTAAGCAGCTAGTTCTAGGTTTTGCTTAATCATATGAGACAAAAAGTTTTGGAAATTTGCATCTCCTGAGACATAATCTTCTGTTTACGAAGAGTATTTCGTTTAGTTCGGGCACTTACGGCTTTGACTACCCGAATAATCCGAACCGAATGTGGTCTTCCAGATCTTGGATAATCCTCGACACCTCCAGTCTTATTACACAAATTTATAGCCCGATACACAAACATACAGCTAATCCCAAGAGGATGCAGGGTTCAAAGATTACACTCTTTCAGTTACAACCTTATGTAATGCTATTGCAGCAGTACAGTTTTTTTTATTACCTCACTTAATTGGTAAATAACCAAACTTGACAAGAAATACAATGTAACTTACACCTTTAAGACTTGACAATTCTAACCGTATATTAAAATAATATATAACTGGATGATGTGTAAAGAAAGTATAGGTTTGATTTTGTAACAGTATTTATGGAAATATTAAGAAATTCAAAGAAAAATAAACAAATACTAATTAAAAACAATTAATGTAAATGAAGAATAAAAGAAATAATAAATTTTCATATGTATCGAGACCGACTTCTTCAATTATTAAAATTATAATATACATCGGTCCGCAATAGGGGGACAAAGTACAGGTAAAGAGTAATTTAAAAAATCGAATGTAGCGTAAACAAGTTGTTATTAAATAATAAAAAATAAATTAAGGAATTTATGCCATTGGGAATATCGTAAATTCTTTAAGCTTTGCGTTGGACTATTAGTTTGGAATGAATTAAGCTAATGAAACATAAAACTTCAGGTCGTTAATCTTCGCGTGCTTGATTTCCCAACTGTAAGTCCTGACCGTTTTACGTTATTTGTCAAATTGAAGCTGAATCGTTATCAAGACTTTAAAGGGACTACCGAAAAAATACTGCCGTTTGAACCGACAAATCTTGTTTCCGCTTATTTAATTAAGCTATCGCCCAGAACCGAACGAAGTGCCTGAGGTATTTGAACAGATCTGTGTAGAACTATGAAGATTGAAGGAACTCGATGTAATAACTTGCTGCCGACTCGAATAATTGCATAATGCACATGGAAAACCGTACGGCTTCAATATCAATGAGGTTCGTTGTGTAACTGCGCATTGAAATCTCCGGCCGATGCTAATTCGTAGTAGCGCTCGACGCGGCCGCCACGGCGGGAGGAAAGTTACGAAACCCAGGCACGTGAAAGGTCTTATCTCGTTAAATGCGTCGACATTAATCGACCTGCGATGAATTATAAATTCTAATGGCCAGAATCGGGATATACCGTTTGCGGCTGGCATCGCGCGGCAGCACCTGCATGACGCAACTGTTCGCGGGAAACACACCGGCGGGAGATTTGTGTGCATGAGATCACCGGTGACCGGACCCAAGAAAGGAGCGTCGCGGCGGCCGTCCCGGCGCGACGCTCCTCCAGCAGGTGTCGGTCAAGGCAGGGCACGTGAGGCCGCAACACGTGTGGGCCGGCCGCGGCCGCGGCCCCGCGGTGCCTCTGCGCCGACGGGAACATTAATTCGCCTCATATCAGATCGAGCTAGTGGTCCGACTCTAACGCAAGTTCGCTAATGTCGCGCGTACGTAGATGTTGATTAGAGGAGAAAGACGGGCAGGACGAGTGGGGACATGGGCGCTGGACCGCCGGAGCCGGGCTCCGGGGGAGCTGGGGCCAGGGCGTGCACTTGCCTGACGGCATTCCTGCGCTCGAGGCGACCTGCCTCCAGTGGTTCCCCCCGGCCCCGGCTGGACCAAATCCGACCGGCGGCCAGCTCCTGTCTCATTGATGCCGCCGATGACGGTTTTGAGTTTCAGGTGGCCGGCCGCTGCTATTGCCGAAACGGCGCATTAATTAACCTAACTGTCTACCTCTTGATTAACGAATCCGTACTGGACGGACACGCCGCAACGCGGGATAACGTTTTGATTTATATGCAGGAAGTGGAGAGTCTTAATTGAGGTTACGAGACTGCTCCGCTTCGGATCGATGCATGTGTGTGCACCTCCACCTTGAAGCTAATTAGGGTACGCGGAAAAAGCGGCCGCTGCGAGATGTTTCTTCTGGAGAAAAATTGCCGAGAATGAATGGACAACTGTCCGGGTGGTGCGGAATAAATCAATCGGCGACTAAATTGTACACACTATGTATGATGCATGTTTTTGCTGTAATAGGTGTTTATCCACTACGAGTTGATTTAATGGCTCTAGGTTGATTATCTCATGCCGACAATCAATCCAAACAACTATCTTTCTCTTTATTTTTATACACCTACCTATTTTGCTAAGTTGAAGACTCTATATCTTTTAACGTTAAAATTTTTGTCAATATTACATTTATTACGTAGATCTATTGTTTGTACGTTAAGAAAAGTTCAATGTCTAGTGTGAAAAGAGCTTTCCCACGTATATTCTTGTTTTAATAAAATCTCAACCATCTCTTAAATTTTTTTTATTTAGTTATCTGTGGATCGCGAGCACTTATTTAAGTTTTTAAAGTGAAAATTTTGTTTATTCCTTTTTTACCTTTATGTAAGAAACAAATAAAAATGTTTGAGTTAATAGTGAAGAAGAAGTGGGCAATAGCTTCTATAGCCAATATAAAAAAAGAAAGAACAAAATTATTGAGACATTTGTAACAATTGTCGCAGAGAAAGAAAAAGAAGATTGATGAAAACAAATAATGTGAAAGTTCAGAGTTTTATAATAAATGTCTGGAGAAAATGTACCCTCAGTAGACCAGTGCTGCAGCAAATAACTAAACCAATTGCACAAAGATGTTCCAAGTCAGAGTTTAAGGCAAGTAAGAAACCGTTAGGCAAGTTCACTACAAGACACAACATACAAGCCAAGTCATCAACTATAGATGTCGGTGTAGTCTAAGACTGCATTTAAAATATTTTAGATATGAATGTCGGGTTATAAATTGCAGAATATTTTTTAATATGGATAAGTGTTTTTTACAGGCAAATGCCGAAAAAAACGTTAGCATTTAAAAATGAAAGTTGTAAAAGGGCTAAACTGGCCAAAGAAAGGCTCAGTATTTTGTTTTGCTGTAGTGCTACCGTGGAACAATAAAACCGGTGGTTACAGGCGATACAAAAAACGCCCGGATTTTCAAGAAATTGGAGCGACAACAAAAAATTTGCCCGTTCAGTGGCGGTTAAACGTCAAAGCTTGGATCACCGTCACGGAATAGCTTTTACGCGTTCATGTTCAAATGAAGAAGGCTGGGAGGAACGTACTGCTGCTGTTAGGTACCGCAACAAGCTATGAAGCAGTAAACTTAAGCAATGTAAAGCTTTTATTCCGTCCCCTAATACCACTAATCACTGCTAACTCTTAGACCAGGGTATTATTAAGGAGCTAAAGAGGTCATGCTGAAAGCATTTCGTAAGAAAAGTGGTAGACGAGGTCTGCAAAGGAATAAACATATTGGACGCAATACAATGGGTCTCGAAAGCTTGGAGTAAAGCCCAATTGCACACAATCAGTGGTTTTCGAGGTATTTAACGAAAAACTTTGTTTGCATGTTTCAGATGCGGAGATGAAACATTAACCATACCGGTGGATATAAAGCAACTGGAAGCGGCAATTTTAACTAATAAAATCATTTTATTTGCAAAAATATGCACATTTAAACGTTAAAGTAGCTAATTTAAACAAATGATTTTCAAACTAGAGGCAGACATAAACACTAGAACAAAGATTTTAAAAATTGATTGTACATTTTACAATTGCATGGCTAGATTCTAGGTTATTTTCTATTTTTTTTTAATGTATTTCTTCTATAGTTCAGTCTAGTTATAGTTTTCTGCAGTCCTTTTTTTATAATTCTAAATGTAAATACAGTAACAGATTTCTGCCATTTACAAAGAAATATTTGTTATTAAAAATATATTTCTTTTATTGTTATTTGTTATGAATATTATTAGAAATATGTTTGGACACAGTTTACAAAATTGCTAACTTAATCGTACCAAATATAAAATAAAATAAAAAAATATTTAAGGCAAACAAAGAAGCAATAGAGATTGTAAAACCGGCATAATTGGGCTTCACAAGTGCAGAGAAGCATCATTTAATTTGAGATGTATAATCCTAACGTAATTATTACACACACTTTGCCAGGTTTTTATTCTTCGCAATTACTATATCTCATAATGTTTGCATTCATGCAATCATGATCAGAGATTGGATCGGACTTTTTGGACAGAATAACTACAAAGCAACTCAAACCTGCATACAAAGCAAACTACTATAACTCAAAAAAGGGTATAACAGAAACTAAAACAAAGAAGAGACAATGAAAAAGGATGGAGATATATTAGAATCCAAATAAAGTTAAAACTTTTTGAAGACATTCTTTTTAGACTGCAAGAAAATGGTCGAGAAGGAAGAATTTTATTCTTCTCCTTTATCCAGTCTCTCTTCTGAATACATCATATCAGATTTTAGGATCCTTAATAATTGAAAAAATCGGGAACGAATCAAAGAACAAGATAGGACAGTATAAAACAGGCCTTAGACATGGTAAATCAACAGTGGACAAAATATTTATAGTTAGACAAATACACTAAAAATATAGAACAAGATATAAGAATACATGCGCTTTTCATCAATTTGCAGCAAGCGTTCGACAAAGTGTTGCGAATAATAATAACACAAATAATGAAATAACTACAATATCTGAAGGAAGCTGTAGAATTACTTGCAAAGACACTCGTTAGAACAATCTACAAGGTAAGATTCAATGGTAATATTCAATATTATTCTAGAATATACCATAAAGAATGCAAATATTGAGACAAGCATTTTAAATAGCCCATATCAAATCCTGGCGTATGCGGACGATCTGGTAATGATGTCCAGAGCAAAAGTGTAGCAGATAAATGAGGCAACGAACTTTGAAAACGAGGCGTAACAAATGAATCTAAAAAATGGATATCAAAATGTTGCAATATACTATTGGGAAATAGAAATAAGGAGAGAGATAAAATTTGGGTATAAAAGCAACAGATAGCCTACAACATAATAAACAAAGTGTCATATTTAGGTTGCAGATAAACAGAAAGAAGATATAAACAAAAGGATATTGTACTTCAAATTATACGAGTTTATTAAACATCTCTTAACAAATAAAAGTGTTTCAAGAACAATAAAAGAGAGCACGACAGCCGCGACGTAAAGGCCTCGGGCCGCCAGACTAACGCGCGGCGGGACCTGGGTTCGACTCCCAGGTCAAAAATAACGGCAAACATCGAGTGCTCTCCGGCCATCATACAAACACCTTTGGCGGTCGTAAAGTACATTCTCCTTCTTCTAACGGGTCAGACTAGCCACCTGCCCGGGGTACGCCCAACATGGCTCATAGTACTACACGAAATGTGTAGTTAGAAACAGGCTAATAGCCTATATAAGAGTAGAAGAAGAGAAGAAGAACAATAAAAATAAGTTTGTACAAGAGAATGATTAGACCGGTCCTAACTTACACAAGTGAAGCCTAAGTGACAGCTAAACAAATAGAAAATAAATTAATTGCATGTTACGAAGATTTTTTATGAACAAAGACACTCGAAAAGTGTAAGGATAATGTGGCTGGATTACTTATAGAATATATATTATCTATACAATGCGATACAAAAACGCCATAAAGTTGTCAGTTTCTGGAGTAGTTTTATAAAGTCTTAAAACAATTGCACGATCTTAAAAGCTATATAAACACAAACATACATTTACGATGCAACCACGACTTGTTTGATTTTTCATCCAGAAAAGGATCTGTAGTCAGTGCCAAAACTTGCGACATTACTTGCGTCATTTCGTATTTGTTTTTATACATTTCATCCATCTATTGTCTTAATTTTAAATTAGAATATAACAACGCAACTGTAGCCAGAGTTTTAATAAATAAATTATATGGGTTTGAAACTTGATATAACATAATAACGAAATTTTCTATAAAAATGGTAAGGTAATTGTAACTAAATAGTTAAAGTACCGATATGAAAGTATTGACATTTTCCCATTCAAAGATCTTTTCCTGTAGGATACTTCTTAAAACACAGCTGACACTTTGTGCCCCAGGAAGTTGAGTTGAGAACTATTAAATAAGTAGCCGGAAGGAAAAATAATACTTAATACATGCATCTCAAGTTATTACCGGGGTTTCAAACTTTACGAACGGATGCAAGATGCTACTAAAAGCTGTAGTTCTGATTATAAAAGATGACATTGATTGCTGCTTTTAGAATTATATCAGGTTGATCACCATTCACCAAAAGTTGAAAAACAGAATTTTGTGTTGTAAATTTGTAGTACACATTTTCTCCTTTTACGGCCCAAATTCAGAGATAGCACTCTAACTATTCTCATTTTCAAATTTGACTCGACTCCAATTCGTGGTAACACGATTTTCACTCAATTTTCAAATTCAATAACACAAGGTAATGGGTTATTAATCTAAGTTCCTTTACAAAATGTTGTAGGTTGCAGACGTGTGACGTCGCAAGTGGCATATGACCCTGGGAAATACATTAGACCAATCATAACAAACGCAAGTTCGCTGATGAAAGGGTCATTCTAAAGAAATTAGTTGGCCATTTTAGGAATATAATCGAGTATATTAGTACTGTATAAATTTAGTTAGATGCCTGAAACGTCATAAGCAGTAAATACATTCTTGCTTAAAAAAGCAATCGCCAAAATTGCTGCAAACACGTGGGCATAATTATTATTTTTATTATTTCAGTGAATTATTGATTAAGGCATTGGACGATATGAAAACCAGAAGGAAGAAATAATTAACTGTAGAAAAAAAGAAACACCTGATTTCTGGAGGAGATTCCTTCAAAGTGATGGACGATGTTCATCGTATAGATGGTACTTTGAATAATGCATATATTAAATTAAAATACACCATTTATTTGAATACAGTCGCTTTACCTCAAGTCCAAGATGGAATGTATGTAAGAAACATTTAATACGGACATAAAGTTATCAAAGCACGTATTTTATCTTAACGTTAGTGCAATTGATTAATTTCATATAAATTTTTTTGAACGGATATCAATAACAAGAAAATAGGAAACAATTTGCCATATAAAGCAATAACATAGAGAAATAAAGCTGACTTACAAGCTCAGATAGAAAAACAGCAACATGGCTAAAAATAAAATTTGCAGCAAGGTTACATAATTTAAAAATACAAGAAATTTACGTATTTTATAATTAGAAACATATAAAATACGAATAAAAACAAATAGTGACGTACCAAATACTTTAAAAGCGGTATTTAAAAAAATTCCATAAATTCCAAAAAATTTTAACTGTATTTTTTAATATAGAAATCATTTCCATTTTTCAATTTCAAAGAATCAAATTTACGAGCGTTGATTATAAAAAAGTTTTATTGAAAAAAATTACTAAAAATTTACTACAAGTTTTTGAGTACCAGTCTTACCCAAAGACTCAAAGCTTTCTTGGGGGCTAGGTAGATTAAGACGTCAAGCGAAGAGCTAAACTCTTGAAAATGGCATCGAAGACATCAACGTCGAGATTTTTCTCAAATACGACGCGGTTCAAGACGTGAACTAAGTTGTTCAAATATAGTTTACCGTAGAAAACTATGGGAACATATGTGGTATATGGTAAAAATGGTATAAGACATAAGAAACATTATACGTAACTTTGGGATTTCATAGATTTTTGGACATGGCAAATCAAGAGGCTTTTATATGGACACTTGCAATTTGTTCTTCTTCTTCTTCGCTCTTATCCTTATGCCTTCCAGCGTAGGATTTATACGTCACGGTCCTCCTTAACCCATTTCTTCCATTCTTTTCTGTCTCTTGTTAAACTTTTCATTTCGTTTACTGTCTTTCCTCTTGCTTTTCCCACCTCAATGATTTGACTTATCCATTTCTTCCTGGGTCTTCCCTTTCTTCTTTTCTTTACACTTCTTGCTTCGAACACTTTTCTGCATATTCTCTCTGGTTTCATTCGTTGTATATGACCGTACCATGTTAACTGTCTCTTTTTGATTTTTTTCACTATTGGTTCCTGTTGTAAAGTTTCTCTTATTTGCTCATTCCGTACTCTATCAAACTTTGTCTTATCCGCTATCCTTCTCAAGTGTTTCATTTCTATGGCCGTTATTACACCCTCATGTTTGGTTTGTATCGTCCAATTTTCACTGGCGTATAATACTGTTGGCATTGTTATTGCATTATGTACCATTAATTTCACTTTTGGTCTATCTCCTTTTTCCCAATATCGTTCTATGTAATGCATAGTAGATCCTATTCCCTCTCCTCATTCTGTTACTCAGTTCTGCTTCTATTCGGCCATCATCTGTTATTATTGTTCCCAAATACTCAAATGTTGAGACTCTTTCCATATTATGCCCTTTACACTTTACTTCTCTATTTTGTCCCCTCTCCTGGTTTTGATTCACTATCATTGTTTTACTTTTCTTAATGTTGACCTCCATTTTCATTTTCTCTATTTCCTCTACCCATATGTTGACTAGCTTTTGTAATTTATTATCCGTATCTGCCATTATGACTATGTCATCTGCATACATTAAACTTTTCACCTTGACTGGTTCCAGGTTTCTATATCCTATTATTGTATCCAATCCTACCGTTTTTTCTTTTAGATTTTTTGCTATTTTATCCATTATTATTATAAAAAGTAGTGGGCTTAGGCTATCGCCCTGTTTTATGCCGCTCTCCATTTTGAATTCCCCGGATGTCAGTCCAGCTATTTGAATTTTTCCTCTAACTACTTTGTATATACTTCTGATGGCCTCTATTAGTTCCTTTGTCACTTCCAGTTCCTCTAAGCATTCCCATATTTTTCCTCTCTCAACTGTATCAAAAGCTGCTCTTATATCTAGAAAGGTAAGCAGTAGTTCATCTGCTTCCTCTATTTTTCGTTCTATAATGTTCCTCAATATGCATATGTTGTCATTAGCTTGCCTATTTGCCCTAAATGCCCCTTGTTCCTCCTCTAGTTTACTTTCTATCACTTTTCTAAGTTTCCCCTCCAGAATTCTGGTAGCAATTTGTTCTAGGATCTTAATCGTATACCCACGTTTTACCTTCATTTATAACCTTTCTAAAGAACTTTGGTTTGTTGTTAGCAATTTGAAGCAGGGCAATAGCAATTGCAGTGCAATGTTCTTTCTACTCTGATAACAGTAGATGTAAAATACATTTTGCTACGGTCTCATGTAAAGTTCTTCGTTAGAGTATTACATAATTTTGTTTTCAAAAACTTATCTTCTAGTTCTTAGACTGTTAATCATCGATCTTGCTAATTGTTACCCGTACACGTTCAACATTTTTCAACGTTTTGCTTCTTTCTGGTTTTCCAGAACGTGGATATTTTTCAATAACTGTGAATTATATATACCATGTCTTTGTTTATTCTGTACTCATTGCATCGTTTTTAAAAGCCTTCTGAATTATTCAAAAACTTTGATGCGTGCTGTATTTGCTCGGTCAATGCAATTGCAACAAGCACATACTACATGTGCTTACTTACCGGCATAAACTCCTAACTCTAATCTATAAAACCCTCATCGGTTGCCAGGTTACATCACAACCTCAATAACTATTTTCATTGAATATTTTTGAGGCACACTTCATATATTTACCACCTCTGAATCAGCATGTATCCCTAGCATAACTCGATAACAATTTTAATTTGTTTATTATGAATTGTAAAACTTGAAAAAATAACCGTTGTTTTTAATATAATGTTATTTTACAGTAGATTCGACATTAATAACATGTAAAGATATAAAACAATACTCTGGTGGTGTCTAAGTCACGAAATAACCACAAAAATTTATTTACGAATAGAAGACTACTGAAGTTGTCTAGAAGATATCATAATAAAAATACTAATCTTATTTGCTAGATCAGCAATAAGGTTTTCAAATGTCGCGATGCATTAGCAAACCAATACTTTTAGCAAATTGGTGAAATTTAAATGAGATGTGGAATGTACATTATATTTAACGAAAACCAATTTGCCGCCGACCTTCAGCTAGCACTTAAAGTAAAATTAGGGCAAATTGTGGTTTACCACAATGCAGCTTTTAATGTATTATAAATCACACAAGATAGAAATAGAAAGCAATGTCGAAATTACCGAATTGATTATCGTACGAGGTTTAACCAAATTTACGGTGACGATTTATGGTATTTATTTTAATTTACGATGACGTATGTTTACACTATTAACAGAAATATTTATATAAATAACAAAAATGTGCAGAAATGGAGACATGTTAGCATACAAGGGTTAATTAATTTAATTACGTTGCCTAATACGTGTACAGATTTAATTTGAAAAATATATCTATGACTAATCCAATCTTATTAAAAATCTTCATTTCAGGCAATTCGGCAACAAAAAGCGGCTGCCGCGTTCTAATGAGGCTTGTGAAACCGAACTCTAATTTGATTCCCAGTTTGGCGCACAATTAAAGCGCCTCTTTTATTTTTGGCGAACCGCAGCAGCGCAAGCGAAAGCAAATTGCCAGCTCTCCAGAACCACTGCGCCAAAACGCAAATTTTAGTTTTTAGGATAATCAATCATTTCCGCGGCAGCGGCTTGCAGGTCTGAAGATGCTGTTCTCGCACGAATTAATTAAATACAGACAACAAACGCGTGCAATCAAGAGCGCACAATGTTACATAAGATAACTCGAGTGTAATTTACAGCCTTTATTCAGGCGCAGTTTACTGCGGTGGCCGTTCAATGTTTGAGATTTGAAGTATCTATTAGGGCTTCTTTAACGAGCAACTTATCAGCAACATAATTATTGCCGTAAATAAGCGCGTCAGTGCGGGGATTGCTCGAATATAATTGAAGACAGTCTCGTTGAAATTACTGCGATAACACGAACAACATTTATGAAAATCGAAGTTCTAGAAGAAACTTAATGTAGACAAATAGAGCACTGTGTGTAGAAGAAGTAATTTTAAAATTAACTTTTTAAAGAATCTTAATCAAAAGTGTCATGGTCTACTGATCGGAGGTGTGGTCGAGTAGATTAAAATGCTATTTTCTAAGCAGTAAAAGCAAATTCGATTTCCGATGTCAAAACCTGCTTGAGTACAAGCGGTCTAAAATGGGTAGTTGTGGCCGCAATTAATTTTTAAAACCTATAAAGCAACGATACATTGTGTATGAAATCAGTACAAATAAACCTGCAAAGCTTGCAATGCATAGCGAAGTGGCGAAGCAGTCTCCCAAATTTTCAGTGTTCAAAAAACGAGTTGAATGATATGCTACATGTCCTATGTTGCTATTTTGAAAATTTAAATTCGTAAAAGTCACTAACGCTGACCTTTGACCAATCAGCTTCGCTTCGCCACTTAATAATTAAAAAATTCGCTGTACTTTATGACATAAACTCACATTTATCAAGAAAATATCACTATGGTTTTTAATCAATACTTAACATCAACAGTTCCAATTAAAAGCTATTATCTTAACCACAACATAAACAATCAGAAAAGTTTGGATTATAAAATGCACATTATTTTAAAATTTACATTTTTAGAAATGATACATAAAAGCAAAAAAATACTTTACATAAGCAAAAATAAATATCAAAGCATAGTTAAGCTAACATCAAATTAATACGAAAGAAATATTAGAAATAGTAGGCATTAAGTGAAAGTGCAGAAAATGTCAAATCTATTTTAATAATTTTGAAAAACTCACTTAAACCTTAACGGTACGAATCGAAGTTGCTTGAGAAACGAATATGCTGTACTAAGTTTTTAAAGTTTAAAACGAGTCTCAGCAGAATGAAGACTTATTTCAGTTATATTATCACTCCTCTTCTGTTCAATTTTTATTTTATAATGACAATGCTTCTTCTTCTGTCTAATTCTTAGTGCTCTTTCGGACTTCGGATGCTGGTCGGTAATCCTGTATCCAGTTTTTCTGCCCCTCGCTATTGTTCTCATTTTATCTTTTGGTACTCGCTGTTCTAATCATATTTCTTTGATTTGATCCGTTTATTTTATTCCTGGTCTGTGTCTTTGCTTTTTGGTTGGCTTTCCCGCTTCTATTATTATTTTTTGTAGTTCTGTTAGGTTCTGTTTTCACTATATATGCATACCAGTTTAAGATAATAACAATGCAAGTCTATTATTTACAGTAATTGGAGGATAGTCCAGTTGTTTAGTTGTAAATGTGACATGGATAAAATTGTTTCGTCAACTTTGATCCATTTCTTTATTAAATTAAAATGTTCTTGTGTCCTAGATGATGGTACAATTGAATCTTTGCTACTTTGTTCTGTAGTTGGTTCATCATAATTATATAGTAAATAAAGCAAGAGTCTTAGCACACAACCCTGAAACAGACCTATTTTGTTTTTAACTTGAAAAGATTGTTTTCCAGATAAAAATAAAGTAGCGAGTAATAATAATGTGAAAATTTGAGCGATAGTTTGACTCGTATCTAAAAATATTGCAAAACAGTATGCTAATGACACCCAAACGGTAATTTGAAAGCCACTAGTTCTAATTAATCACTTTTACAGCAACTTAGACTTTCTATTTCTTTATCTATCCCTTGAGAGATCGGCGCAAAGTCTACTCCAAGTGTTTAGAAAATGCTTCTGATTTTTCCTTCTTAGATCTTACTCAATTATCTGTTTAATCTGTCAAAGATAATTTTTTATTATTTTTGGTAGTCTAGTATGTGTGATCATATGCAGAAAGTGAACTAATACATGTGCTCATTAAATCTCTTGCAATTATTGATGCTATAATTACGTTTTCTTGTTGCTCTTGCTTTTCTTTTTTTCTGATTCCACGATTTTCATTAGAATATTATTGTTTTTTAAGTTTTATTTGGCTGTGGAATAGCACTCCAATCTGCTTCTCGAACGGTGTTCATAAAGTGATTTTGCATATTTTGCAATTAATTAGGTATTTTATCGTAAATATTGAGATATTAATTAATGTGCATTTTAAATTTTTTCTAGTCAGTTTTATAATTCCTTAGTTTAAGTTTCTTATAAATGGTTGTTGGTTCTATGGTAGCAATCACTGAAGTATGATCGGGTGTTAGATTATAGTTTGAATTAATTGAAAAAAAGACATTTAGCAATAAGGTAGGCTAATAAATCCTTTATTAATATATGTTGTCCAAAACCTAGAGTTGTTTGTAAAAAAATAATTTTAGTCGTTTGAAAAATTTTCTTCCTTTTGTTGTTATTAATCTAGCATCCCGGTGTGAATGCCTTGCAGTGGTCATCACATGCAATAAATCTTAATAATAATGAATTAAAAAACAGTTGTAGAAATTACTTCGCAATATTGCGTCTGAAGGGCAATAAATAGTTGAGATATTTGTACTTGTATTGTGGTAGCTTGCAAAAAATGGACCATATATGGTGGTGCATCATGATGTGTAATAGAATTTTGGATAATTATTGCTGGGCCGTCTCGCCCGGATGTTGTGTATGTTAAATGGTGTGCTGTGGTATTTTTACAAATATTACTTCCAAAACTAGCTTGATATCTATATTGTGAAAGCGTAAGAATGTTTCCACTTCCAGTTTCCTTTTCTACACACCGCTGGAATTTCACAAAGCAATTCTAACAAATATAGCTATTACTGGATAATTGTGTTAATGACATTGGTTAGCATATTAATGAGCATGATATTTTGTTACGAAATTTGATTAATTTTGTAAATTTGTCTAAGAATTGTTCAAAAGTTGGTTCATGAGGTTAAGATTTTAGAATTTTCGAGTAAAATAAATGGTTTTGTATTAAATGATTGATTGGTAGGGAATTGATTATTTCGTTGAGATGCTAAGAGAGAAAACTCTTGAGGACAAAAATCTTGTAACCTAAGCTTGTTTTTTTAATATTAGAATGATAAGTTTGTTTCGTTTTTGTGCAGATTTTGGTGTCGCGAGGACCATCACATGCTTACAAGAATACGACCGATTACAGTAGCCTTTAGAGTGATTATACTTTTGAGCCCTTTTTAGCCTTTAAAAGGTTGCACTAAAATGTGTTTGTTATGCAGTGATCGTAGATTATAGATTTCTTTATTGTGTGCTGCTAGTTCAACGTCTATAAAAATATTGGCATTGGTTCTTTACTTAATATTCTTTTTACGTTCATTCTGTTCCTCTAGATTTTTTTACTTCGTGTGTTTGTGGAAGAATGTTAGGTGTTTTATACTAGGTATCTTGTTTCATTTAATAGGTCTGATATAATGGGAGTACAAATTAATTCGGTTCGTTTTCAAAAAAATGGCTCTGGCTGATTGCGGTGGTTTCAGAGATGTTATACATCTGTAAATAATATACAGTTCATATTGCTTTAAGTTTTATACAAAACACCTAGTTTTTATTGTGTTAAAAATGTCAAAATCTGTGGTAACTAAGCAGTATTTGCGGGAGGTTTTACTTTTCTGTTTTAATTGGAAGAAAAGTGCAGCTGAAGCGCATAGAATGCTTGTGGAAGTTTACGGTGACAATGCTCCAACTGATAAATGGTTTCGATGTTTCAAGGATGGTGATTTTAGTGTTCAAGACAAGCCTCGCCCTTGACAGCCAAAAAAATTAGAAGACACAGAATTGCAGAGATTACTCGATAAAGATCCGAGTCAAACACAAGAGGAGCTTGCAGAATCATTGGGAGTGACACAATAAGCAGTTTTAGTACGATTAAAATCCATGAGAATGATTCACAAGCAAGGCAATTGGGTGCCTTATGAACTGAAACCGAGAGACGCTGAAAGGCTATTTTTCACTTGCGAGCAGCTGCTTCAAAGGCAAAAAAGAAAGGTATTTTGCATCAAATTGTGACTGTGGATGAGAAATAGTTATTTTATCATAATCTCAAGAAGAAAAAATACTACGCTGAGCTTGGTCAATCGTTGCCATCGACCTCAGCATCAACACCAAAGCCGAATATTCATGGTTCGAAGGTCGTGTTGTGTATCTGGTGGAACCAAAGGGGTGTTGTATATTATGAACTGCTAAAACCTGGCGATTCTATTACGGGCGATCGGTATAGACAGCAATTGATTTGTTTAAGCCGGGCATTACAAGAAAAAAGGCCAGAATACGAGGAAAGACACGACAAAGTTATTCTTTTGCATGATAACGCTCGGCCTCATGTCGCACAAGTCCTGAAAAATTATTTTGAAACCCCCCAAGTGGGATATTTTACCGCACCCACTGTATTCGCCGGACATTTCTCCTTCTGATTACTGATTGTTCCGAAAGATGCAGCACGATTTGGTAGGTCACCTTTTCACTTCTTTCGAAGAAATCGAAAATTGGCTCCAAACGTGGATCGCTTAAAAAGACGGGATATTTTTTCGAGATGGAATTCGGAAATTACCTGAGAGGTGGAAAAATGTAGTAGCTAGCAATAGACAATACTTCGATCAATATGTTTATTTATATTGTTTTAAAATAAATGCATCTTTTACAAAAAAAACGGACCGAATTAATTTATACTTCTACTACAATATTGTTTTCTGGCAGATATTTGATTGGTTTTCTGTAAAAGTCTGAATTTATGTATTAATCTTAATTGCATTATTAGCTAAGCATTTGTTATATATTGTTCTTCTTTAGAAATAAAGGAAATCGTGTGCAATTTTTAATAATCACCCACACTTTGAACAAAAATAGGTTGTGGTTTAGGTACTACCGTTATTGTTTTTTGTTGGTTATCATTAATTTCTCCATTATCTTGTACTAATGTTAAATATCAACGTGCGTGTATTGCAAGCAACCGAACCTTATTTCTCATTTCTTTTACAGCTCTTAACCAATCACTAGTTCTTGGGATTATCGTTCTAGTATTATCAGAGTCATCTAAGTCTCCACATTTATTCGATTGTACTTTTTTCCGATAGTTGCGACTGCGGTTGTCTGGCTAGAAAGATGATATAGAGCGTGGGTTAGGAATGACAATGTGCGGTGGAGTTTTCTTGATTAAATTTAGTAACTAAAATGTAAGAATGCGATAACAGACATTGTTATTGAAAAATAGATGTTTTTGTAAATTGGCTGGTTTGTAACGGACCAGTCCACATTATTATTAATTAATTATTAATTATTACTTATAATAGTTAGATCAAATTAAAGATATTGGACTATTTAAGACTTTTTGCTAGACTGCTGTGCGACGCACATTTGAATTTAAAAATCAAAACATAATTAAAAATAAACGGTACTAAATGTGTTAAGTAGTACTAATATGCACTGAAAAAGGTCAATATCATAAATTAGCAAACATGATCAAAGTAAATATAAAAAGCTTGTGCTGATTGCTACTTTAATCGTAGGAATCTAGGGATTTAGAACACCAAACCAACACACGCATTTGTGTTAAATGAAAAAGAAAACCATTATTTTAAATAAATGCTTATTTTAAGTAAATTTAAAATTTAAAGAAAAGTTACAATCATTTTCTATAATTGATTATAGGCACATCATAAATACTTGTATTTGTTAAATATAAATTGTATATAACATCAGCGCTTTTGTTCAATTATTGCACCTTGAGTACACAAACAAGTATTATCTCCTACCATTTTTGTAGCAAGTGGCAGCCTTTACTATTGCTCATAAAGAGCTTAAAAAAATAAAGGCGATAATATCGCTGGTGTTTTTATTACTTCTTAATTAAGAGTTGTGGTAATTTATGATTTTTAATTAAATTTGAATATTCCTGGTATAAATCTATTAGTCCACAACGGTACCAGATTTTGTAGGGCAAAAAATCGAAAACAAATATTCCTGGCGAAAATTAAGTATAGCGGCTAATATATGCACAGCAAGCCGTTTAAAAACACATTTCCTTAATTGCGTACGGCAATCCCG
The DNA here is from genome assembly GCA_036346155.1 of Sinelater perroti. Classification (NCBI taxonomy): domain Eukaryota; kingdom Metazoa; phylum Arthropoda; class Insecta; order Coleoptera; family Elateridae; genus Sinelater; species Sinelater perroti. The sequence goes on along the minus strand of JARFIY010000359.1, from coordinate 21,484,582 downwards.
GCGATATTCCACAATAATGGCCACATAAATCGCTGCAACTTATTTATGCAGCGGCGCAGTGGAAGCTGCTTAGCACTAATATTTGTTTTAGCTGCTTGATTGCGGCCCTTCCGCGTGCATAAATCGTGCCACTCGCCATGCTCCTCCTTAGAAACTTCTCTAATTCCCACACGTCTTAATTTGCCCTGCCAGTGTTAGAATAACGGCGGAAACAAAAATGATTTATTTTATTGGCTTTGACAATTTATTTAAATGTTTACAAACACGCCTTTGCATTTTAGATTCTTGCAATTAAACCAATTTTAATTGCGGATTGCGTTTATATTTTTTAAAACCCAGTGCTAGCAAGAATCAGTAAACGTGAAATACATAAATATGCAATACGTGATGACGTCAAAATTGACCTTTAAATGTTTATGGAATAATATGATTGGTACTATTTTTTTATTTACACGCCATGAATGTAAACTCAAAGCTAAGTGCTAATCTGTGCATAAATATAATTTATGCAACAATAAATTATACTGCTACGGGTGGGTAAAAACGTAATGTTAGATTTCCATTGAAAATGTAATTTGTACACATTTTTATCATAAGTTACAAGCTATGGTTTCATTTCTAGAAATGGGTAATAAACTGTATTGTAATTCTAACATCCACTATTTAAAAAATAATATGTAATGCGTACTTGAAGATAATTTAAATAAATCAATAGATTAAAAGATAATTCAAGTAGACGTGTCAAAATTGATAAAGCAAAAATCTTGTTCGTATAGATTGCTATTGACTTGCGAAGGACGGCGGTTAGAAAAAATTTGATAATTCATTTTCTTGCGAAAATCTTTCATTTGAGTTCAACGGTATTTTATACTTTCTACCAGAAACCTCAACAAAAATGGGGAAAAATGCGTCAATAGGTTTTTTATAGCTTGAGAAAGAACATACTTAGAGTGAAATTAAATGTTCTTCGTGAATTCAAAATGACGACATCATCATACTTTACTAGCGAATAAAAACAATGCCCAGGCTATTTTCTGTCACAGGATGACTACAAAGACTGAACTATTCGACTCGAGTACCTACACTGTGCTCAAATGCTACGTCGCACGAGCAAATTGATAATAAGTTTCTCTCTGGATGACACTATTAAAAAGTATAACACCATCAGACGCACTACCACCAAAAATATATGGGTTCTCTGAAATCCACCAGAATTGTATACCCAACGACCCATTATTAAGACACCCAGCTATAGGAAGGAGACCTAATGGTCAGTTTTAGTATAACATTCTTGTTCCAATCAAACATATCTTAAACTACCTGAAGCGAATATTCTCAATGACATCTTACAGCACTTTAGACAGTGTTTTATGTTCAGCTACTTTGTTTAGCAAAGCGTGTATTACAAACAAAAAGACAGAATCCAACTATAACATAAAGAAATTTGAAGAGATCGCCATCTGTGCAGCAGCATTAAAACCCGCAATGTGACCAAGACACGTTTCCGATATGGCGACACGACAAAGGGGCACTACAATAGCATCATACGGACAGATACCTTCATAAACACTCGAATCATCATCCGAGCAAAAAAAAGGATTATGAAAACATTAATAGATCGAGCATGGCAAATATATCAACCTCAGTTTTTGGATAAGGAACTAACACATCTGGAACAAATCTTATACGGAAATAGCTAGTCGAGGAAGAAGATAAAAGAAACAATTAAACACAACCAAAATCGGTCGCAATAGGTAAAGCTTTTTTATCGAATAGGGAGAAATGTAAACAAGTACATAGTAGAAACCATTCACATTACTACCACCAAAATGCGGGACCTGTTTTGGCCAGCTAAGAACACAACAAATTCACAGGATACTATACAAGCCATGGTCGTGTGAGCAGGTCTACATTGGGGCTACGAGCCGTACAATTCACTACAATAAAAAAACTCTAATAATAACTACACTTTACTTAACCCAAAAAACCCAATTGCTGTGAACATGCTTTTGAAAAATCTAAAACCACGAAAGGGAGTTCCGGCAAACATAGATTTTGTCTAGTTTTATGAATTATTATCAGATATTATACAAAGAACTGGTGGAAATTTATAAATTTAAAAATAATTTTAATAGGGACGACGAATTCTATTTTCCTAAATCTTCATTCACCGCTCCTAGAGACAAAAAACAGACCGCCGTGCAGTGAAAAAGCAAATGACGCCAGAAAACGTCAAGATGCTATATATTATAATCATGAACTTTTGTAAACACAACCAATTACCTTACCTATGTAATGGGTTATTCTAAATCCTAATTGGGTTTGGGATGTTATTATAAGAATAGAGCAATATGAGGGTAGTGCTGCTAAAATCTGAAACCGAATACTCTTAAATCAATTAATCGATGGCCCGTGGTTTGCACATATGCTATCATTATTTATTAATAGATCTTCAATTCGTATTTAGACGCAGGTATGTGGTTCTAAGGAATTAGAATTAATTCCAAGACTATTTCTTACTTGCAGCTCTGCGAACGTTCTCGTTAAAAAACTTAGGATTAAATGCCAAGAAGAAGAGACTTTGAGTGAAGTTTGCAAAACTTCATCAACTCCATTAAAAATTATTGGAAGAAAGTTTTGCTTATAGATAAAAATATTTCGGTTCCTTGTGAGTGATAGCATATAATATATTTGTGTGGCGAGAGACTCGATTAGAAGTATTTCCATTTTACTAGAAAGCACAGAAGAGCTCACGGTCTATGACATTTTTATTTTGCTTACAGTATGATAACTAATAATACATAAAAAAGGGCAATAGAAAAAGTTCTGTTCAAACTATATTGGATTTGAAATTTGTACAAGTCATTAGTTTTTTGTTTTTACTTATTATATTCCTTAAAGCTCGGTTATGACGGGTTTTCTCCCTTTAATCATTAATTAATTAAACGTAAGCTCAAACATGATTGAGAATATTTAGAGCTAAAGCACCGTTGTGAACGTTTAGAGACCACTAGTAATGAAAAAATGTTTGCTCCGAGAACAATAATGCTCAAATATATTTGAAGTTGATAGTTTCTAATGGAAAAGTCTTGCAGTTTTTTTAACTAAATATTAATTGTGCTAACTTGCTAAGATAATTGTTATCTACTTGCAAATTAGATTTGGTAAAATCACAATTTTATTAAAAATCAATGATTAGTAAACGAAAGCACACCGATATGCTTTTTAATAAAAAAAAATATGGTCACAAAAAGTGTTACTATTAAAAAATTACAGCCATTAAGTGGAGTTTAGTTAAAACAAACTAATCGGAAACATTTCGTTGGCTACTGTATACACATAAAACTAATACGTATTTGTTCATCTAAAAACTTTTTATAGATGCGTTTAAAATTGCTAAAACCCTAATTTCACGGTTTGCTTCATTTCATGCTATCGTGTAAAGAGAAACTGAGACTTAAAGCTTAACATAATGTTTTTTATCCTTTATTAAAAATTTACTACAAATAACTATTTGACTATTTGTAATTTAAAAATAGGACTAATAAAGTGTCGTAGGAAAAAATCTACAATAGGATGGGAAAAAACTAACAAGGCATTAAAGATTGGCTATAGAACTTGTATCGCTGAAATCATGATAAAAGCAATCTCTAAATAGACGATAGTAAATAGGATTTCATATTTCCTAAGTCGATAGTACAGACATGGGTAGCGGGGAGTAGTGTATGCAATATGAATATATTTTGTGTGTGACACCAGGAATGCAGACTTCTACACATTCAGGTGTTTTAAGATTACCAGGTTGGTGTACTATCCCATTTTGCCTTTACTAGATGTGCGTTGTTAGACCAGCATTTTCCATAGTATTGACCTAGTGAATGGCCTCCCGAAAGTTCAAATCTTACTCTATGTAATTTGTATTTGTGGGACTTTGCAAAGCAAGAGGTGTATAGGACAGTCGCGAAGTGGAGGACCTGCAGGCATGGGAGTCGGGAGGCTCTCAGCAATATCCCAAATGACTTCTTCCAGAAAATTGTGCATTGCATCCCCAATCGTTTGAGGAAGTTAGTTGGCGTTGTCGGCTCCTTCGTTGAAATTTAAAAGTTTGCTTTTATTTTTTTATGTACTACCAATAAAATATATTTTTAATTCCCAGCTATTTTTCACTTATTTTGTGTATGAAGATACCCTATAATATACATAAAACAATTTGTCACGGAATGAAGAAGTGTCTGGTAGTAAATATTCAAAAATCCAACACAAGAAATTGAATTTGTGATAAAATTTGTCAAAGATGACTATGGGTGCGACAAAAACCGACGGGCCTGTCCCGATATGAAAAGTTGGAAAACTAGGAAGAGAGGCCATGGTCCTAGAAGGACTGTCAGGACCAAGGAGTAAATAAGGAAGTATTTTAAAAAGATGAAAAAGAGGAGACATAATAATAATGCTCACCAGAGCCACCTACGTTTCACTTGTGACATTATTGGTTCTGCATTTAAAGAAAATTAAAATGAAATAAGAATCAACCTTCATTAAAAGAGGCCATTGAGAATTTCAGTACCATTACGACTGGAACAAGGTATGCTGCTGGAATACTAATGCTTTCTGCACCTGCAACTTCTTTGTTCAATAATATTAGACATTTTAAAAATTGAAAAAAAGCAACAAGTTGATTGTAATAAACTGCTATAATTTATAAACTATCTAACAACAAACTGTAATTAAGAACGAATGTTACTAAAGGATGTGCCAATATAAGAAAAAAATTTAAACTATGACTTTCCGACGGGTTTTAAATTAAAAAATTGTTTTATTTTTTGAACAGAGTAGTATGTTTGTTTAGGCAAATAATTTAACTTTACAAACGACGTGACAAAATTATAAAGTTCATTCTATGTTTATATAAGGTGACCATTTTTTGATGTTTTTTTACTTGATATATTTGTCCTAACTACTATTTCATTTATTTTATTTTGCACATCCGAATTTACCAAAAATTCTGACACAACAAAAAAATCATTTGCATTACGTCTTCCTCAATTATAACGCGTTGTCGATGAAAATCAATTTAGAAAACGCTAAAATGCAGGCGGGAATAAATTTATGCGATTCTACAGATCGTTATCGATCAAATTATCATTAATTTTTGCTCAAACTGCGCTACCGGAATTCAATAAAAAAACAAAGAGATAAAACGCGAAGTGAAAGTTGCTAATTTCAAAACTAATAACAGGTGACAAGGCTTCCTAGTTTTTTTAAACATCTGAATTCATCGAACAACTGGAATTTATTATGCCAAGATGCACAACACAAAAAACAAGAAGAAAGAATAGAAGTTCGGCAGAGCTACTTTAAGAAGTTCTGTTCAGTTTTGTAGTCTCATAAAATTATTTTAGTTTTTACAGAATTACAAAGAAAACAACACGTTGAGGATTTCCATATTTTCCTATTCATAGGTAAGTTTACTCAATTTCTTATTTCTATTTTCGCTAGGTCCTCTTCCATGGATTTAAACTGCTGTCTTTCAGATTTTACTCTTCTGTTTGTTCCTTCTGATTTTTGATATTAAATTGAATCACTTTTTGAAGCATTTTTACGATGACAGAGCAAGAACTGCCCTTGCGCGTTGCGCAAACACTTTTTATCATGTTTTTCAAGACATAGGGCTTAAGACCGTTAAACAGTTTGAGAAGACTTAAAACGCAATTAAAATTCTCAAGTCTACACACGGCATAAACAATTTTTGAGAGGATAAAAAGCAGTTAAAAATGAGTTAGCGGTGTCACTCGAGGACCAGCGTGATTGAAGAGAATATACAGACTGTTCGTCGCCTTCTTAAGAATGATTATCGATTTTAATGGCTTAAATTGCCTGCTTTACTAGATCGCGTAGCACCATAAAATGCTTGATGTCCCCAAAAAATTAAAGATTGATTCTGGACTACACTGGAAACACCCATCCTACAGTTCGAACTTATCGTACCACAATTACCATTTATTTGTATCCCTAAAAGAAACACCTAAAGGATAGAAATTTGGCAACAACGTTGCTGTTGAAACATTTATATGCAATTGGCTAATATTACAAGCACTTTCATTTTAGAATAGTGAGGTCAGTAAACTACCTGTTCTTTGGGGAAAATGTGTTATTAAATCAGAAAATAAACTTTATATTTGATTCATCTACGTATATGCCTCAACTATTTTAAATATTTTTGTCTCGTTACACTGATAACGTTAGGCTTTTACATTTATTATATAATTCTTAGTTCATACTTTTCTAATCTCAATATCTATATTCTACTTTTTATAGTAATGCACAAGATGCTTCTTAAATGCCACCTTTGACCTAATAATTGTATTGTATGTTTCAACTTTTAACTTATTTGGCATGATTTTTGACTTAAACACATTATTTGGGGTTGCCCCACTTTGTAGATTGCTGATTATTCTCTTCTCTAGGCAAAACCTAACAATCGATAAATATTATGCAGTATTTTGGTATTCAGTTTTATACAATTATTTTTTCTAGCTTCTATCTTAATCTTCTTTTTGTTCTAAATTGATTTGATCGATTGGGTGGTTACTTAATGTAATTTGTACTAAATCGATTAGTTCTTTAGAGAAGTTTCATTGTATCATTTTTTCCTAATCACTTAAAATTGTTTAAAATCTATAAATAGCATATAAAAGTTAATTTTTTGTTTTCTTTTTTTATATTTGTCTTGCAGTATGTATTAGCGCTTTAACCCTACGTATCTTTCACTGATATTTTCCCAGCTTTCCTTTCGCTTTTGTTTTAATTTTTTAATTATAAATGTTGCTAAAACTTTATTAACCACATTAAGTAACGAAATGGGTTGACAGTTTTTACACCATCATCTATTACCTTTTTGTAGGCAGAATTTATCACTATCTCGGTATGTTTTTTTTCGCAATATTTTTTAGTCTTCTTTAGTCGGCATTTCGTTTTTCTTTTAAAATATTTTCACCTTTTCAAACAATTTTTTTGTTTTACTTTTTGGTTATAAGTTTCCAAGTGCTACTCATTTTATTGTTCTTTTATTATTTTTATTTTTCTATTCTAGTCTTTCTTTCAGCCAGCTTTATCTTTTTAGCGGTCGCTTGCTTAAATCAAATTCTTGATTCTTCAGCTCTTCTTTGTCTCATTTTTTAGCTTCTACTTTAGCTACTTATCTTTAATTTGTTTTTGTTATTTGCTGCTTTAGTTCAATGTTTATTTATACAACTGCCTTTTTTTAAATAAACATATGGTATATTTGATTAAAGGTTCCTCGATGTGGACTTCGGCAAGTTTCTTTATGAATATTTTTGTGACTTTTACTAACACCGTTTCCTTAGCTGCAACAGTAGTTAGCTCTTAACCATACTTGTTTATTATTTTATGCTTAATGTATAACTACACTATTAAATTATTTCCCTTTTCTCTTCCTAATGTTACGTTAAAGCCGCCTCAAAAAACTCACATAGTAATTCATAATGCGCTTTTATTTCGCCCTCAACGTCTTCAGCCGGGGAATGTACATTTATTGAGTTTGTTTTTCGGCATTTACATGCATAATCTAGCATTTCTTTGAATATTTAAAAAAAATCCGTTCTCTAATTTATTTTTGTTTCTCCTGCTGTTTATGAAAATGTACTACTCCATTTCAAGTATTTCTCCCTCTTTTATGTTTCTTAAACCGTAACGAGATGAGTTCTATATTCAGTTATAAATTGTTTTATAACCCCTTCTGTGTTTAAAACTCTTACATTTCAAGTTTCTATAATTAAACTTCTATTTGCCAAATTTAGGTCCGTTTCCTCGCCTTTCTTATCCGTATTTGTTTTTTAAACATTTAAACTTTCCATTTTGTCTATTCGTTCGTACTTAAAATCATCAATTTTGATTTTGCAATAGCCTGCTCAAGTGTTCTTACCGTTCTTTATACTTTACGAGAACATTCTTTATTATCACTTAAACTTTTTGTTCTACTGTTAAATCACTATTTACAACAATGTGTTTTGATCCAAATTTGTATTTTACTTTTTGTGGACATTCCACATCGATATTTGCGCGACGCTATTGTTTACAATTATTATACCCCTGCGATTTGTCATTCTGTATTGTTATAAGTTTAAAGAATTATTAGGTGGTAGGTATTAAATAATTTTTAATAAAGTTAAACAAAACAAACGATTATTATTTCTCTATCTATTTTTCAAAGATAAGATTTCATTCACTCAGTTCACATTTTTATAGAAAAGTAGTGTACTCAGATGTCCATGCACACTACATCCCTACTTATCTTACGAGATATTCATTCATTCATTTATTTGCTCACTCATGCCTATAAACTTGCTATATGCCATTTTGTTACTCTAACTTACCAACCGGAATTCAAAAGAAAAGCAGCGTTAATTGTAGCCTAAATGTGAATGCTCTAGTCATACTACTGATCCACAAATATCGAATAGTTCGACATTCTGAAAATTCAAATCAAGAACTAGTACATTGAAAGCCTGATGCTTTTATCACCGTATCGAACTTTTTCAAATAATAATGTAAGGGCATTTTAGGAAATTTAACTGACTACTGCTTTTAGCATAGCACAACCACATCAGAACGCTTTTTATAATTTTCTCATTTTCAATAAATGTGGTTTAGAACAATAGTTTATTTATTTATTTTTATTTATATGAATCATGTCTTATACTATACATACTACACAAAAAACTTAAACGTACACATAGGTATAGAAAGCTTTATTATAAATTTGCAATAGCCAACACCATATAAAGTGGAGTAGGGGTCCCATACTCCGGCCATTTCTTAAAATCTTTATAGCAAAAAAATCCCTTAATTAAAGTATTTATTTTTCTGAAATCAGTAGCACACTATATTGATTTTTGATTTTAAAAAAAGAGAAAGAGGACTGATAAATAAATTGATTACTTCAAAAATTTGCCTAAAATTTATTTTCTTTATTAGTTTTTGCCATATAACTTTGCTTTTTGCTTTTAATTTTATTTATTTTTGCACAACGCACACTTTAAACTTTTAAAACATTTTATGTTGCATATATATAATATGTGGCCTATTAATAAAACTAAAAACACGTACCACTTTCTATTTAAATATTAGAACTGATACTTTTTAAGCTTTGTCATTTACGTGTCATTTAAATATTTAAATAATCGCAATGGTTGGAATTGCTATTTGAGTTATTCGATTTTCAAAAATGAAATTCAAATAAAAATTGCAACCCTACCAATTTTTGATTATTTGTATGCATTTAATATCTAGCGAGCAAGGGCACAAAAAAGTTATTTTCTCATTTCTTCAGCATTAGTTAGTCTATTTATTATTATAATTTCTGCAGCGTAATGCAAAATTTATAAGTAAAAATACGAGAAAAAAGCTTTAAAAAGACAGTTATAGTAAAATTAAATATGTCCAGCAGAGTGTACTTTTAAACTGTTTTTAAAGAAATTTAATAATTGAATATTCTAAGTTTGGGTAAATTTTGCATTAGCTACTATAATCAATCGTAAACCTATTTAAGTTTTAAAATTTTTTTTTAGGATTACTCTCAGCTTTTAAAAAGTGCTCAGGCTAAACCTTCATGGTTTTGCCTCTATTTACTTCCAACACAGTTTTATTTATTTTTCTAAAATAAAAATTTATTGAGAACAAGATGTTATTTTGCTTATTAAACATAGGTATGAAGCTTTATATTACATATTTTAAATTGATAAATAATTAGTCAGTTGGCTCCTTAGAAAGGTTAATTTCCTATCACCAGTAGAGTTACCCAGAAATTATTCCAGTGATAATATACAAAAATAAAAATATAAAGCATAGTTAGAACTCATATTTGAATAATTAGAATATTGGAATATTTAAATATTCCAGTTATTACAGTAATCAAAAAATAAAGATTAAAAATTAGAATACATGTAATTCGAAAAGTTCGCAAACGAATCTTGCCATTTTGATTGACTAGGTTTGTTTTTCTCGGGTGGTCTTCCTTTCTTCTTTAAAATACTACTTTTAAAAATTAAAATAATTTTGTAATGTTTGTATATCAGTTCCAACTACTAAAATTGTGGAATATTTGAATAAATAGTTAAAAGACTAAACTGCAAAACGCAAAAAATTATCATACTTAATATACATTGTAAATTTTCTGATGTATATTAGAAATATCAGTCGGGTGGCATTTAAAAATGTTTAAAGATAGAATCTAGATAAAATCTCAAAAGTTAAATAATCTACTAGACAGTCATAAATAAATGGCTGTCAATCAAAATTAAATCATTATTAATTATATTGCTTATACATTGTTTTTGCTAGCAGCATTAATATTACCGTTAGACTATAACTACAAGTCTTAATTTAATTACTGCTCGGAACCTATTAATTATAATACTGCCTTTCTTTTGTTTATAATAAAATAGGATAAGCTTAAAACATCTGTTTCAGTCTGTTTAGTAGAGAAGGTAACTGAATGGAGCAATACCTTTTCTGTCATGTAATCCAATTATTTAATACCCGTTAGATCGAATCCACCTTAAAAAATAGAGAACCAGCTATTCAAATAAAGATTGTGCATTCGAACAATAGCAACCTTTATAATTTTTCTGTGTATGCGTGTCTTTACAACAAAAAATAACAATAATAAAGCATCGGAACCAAACAAGACATTCATTACAATAAAAATATATACACGGTTCAAAGTTTTAGAGACAAAAGTAGTCTAATATGTGGTTCTGACTATCATTTCGAATTAACAAAATGTGGAACAAAAAAAAAAACAAAAATAAGTTAGACTTCTGGCGATACCTTCAACTGTTAGTGAAAAAGTTTGGTAAATCAGTAATTTTTACGAAATGGGCCAGTAAAGTGATTCTTAAAATTATGTGATTTAATACCACTAAATTGGATCCAAATCGCACAAAATCGTGATAGGTGGAAGGAGTTAGGGAAGGCCTACATCCAAAAATGGATTTAATTAATTACATAATTAATTTGGCTTAGGAGAAGAGAAGAAGAAGAGAAGAATACCACTGGACTATTTCATTGGGGGTTAGGTTAAAGCGCAGGAATAAGCCACGATCGCTAGGTAATCTGGAAAGAAACATCGAACATACCATTTATAGAATAGAGCATGATACGTGGCACAGAGTTATGGAAAATTAAATTTTTCATATACAACTGTAGCAGATATTTAAATAAACTATTGTTTAAAACATAATATTATAGAGTGTATCAATATAAAATCAGAATTTCAGTTACATCTTAAGTTTTTGTTTCATTTTAACGTTCTGCCATCCTTATTGTAAAAAAAGCTTAGTTCACTACTAGAGGGCTAATTTTAAGAAAGTCATATGACACTACCTTTTACCTATTAATAAAAAAAGCAAAAGTTCAGCAAATTGTTAGAAAATAAATAAATTTTATTGGTATTGGTATGAGCTTTTGTCACAACTCTTATAAGTCAATATTAGCCGCGGTAAAATGAGGTGAAACAGAAGATACCATCTCTAGGTGGATAGCAAATATACTCCACAACATAAAGATATATTAAACCTTTTCTGGTAAAACGATAAAGATCATTGCTGTCAAATATTTCTCGCAATAGGGAATTTTATCAACTCTGCAGTGGAACCTGTTGGTAAACAACTTCCTCATTGAGATAAGTAAACATAAAGTACACTCAAGGGTATGCGAGTAGTCTGGTAATACTCATCTCAGTATATTTTTCCGAAACAATCTCGGAAGTTATACAGAAGATTGTAAGCATGTAAAGAGAAATGGTGTGCTGGGGAAAACCCTAAGTATAAATTCTCATATTGTTGACCTACTTCCAAAGAGCGTTTCTTAAATAGGCCGAAGAATTGGTCGCCATAACAATATTGTGTCGCAAATATCTCCTCTGTTCGACGTTGACTATCCCTAATGGAACTAACAGCATGACGTCCTTTCTTGCGACTAATACTGACTTCTCTGCATTGGCAACGAATACAATGGTCAACGAAAAGGCGTCTGTGAACACACAAGTGATATATAATTATCTTTTCTGATAAATCTAGATTTTGGTTACATTAAAATGATGATCAGATGTGAATACGCCTTAGATGCGAAAAGAGAGGGTGAGCAAAAAGACAGAATTGGTACGAAGCCTACAACGCCAAATATGGATATTATTACTGAGACATCGATGCAGTATTATAGTCCGTGGTACTTCTTTCTCTTTAGAGGGTGTTCCAAGCAATCTTTCAATAAGACAACGCTTGACCACATGTGATGTATAAGAGTAGAAACTCTTCCATTCATCTGATATTTTACATATCTGGATTATTAGTGCACTAAGAGTACACCTGTGTTCACGATTTCCCAGAAATATGGCTGAACTATAAGAGCGTGTCAATAATGAATGGAACACAGTCCATCAAGGCACCATTTGTTCATTGTTTGATTTGGGCTATAAAAACTCAAAGTGGGGCTATATATCATTGAATAATTGTAAATATTTATAAACATGTGTATTGTAAATTAGGTCGTTTGTTTGTTTTGTACTATTAAATAGTTACATTTTCAACTGTTAATCTGTATTTCTTCTTGGTGCTGAAATTTCAATAAACAGTAGTGTATATTGAATGTTCAATGCACAATTTGTCCAACATGCATTGATCGGCATAGAATAGATTAAACATAATTTAAATATACTAATAACAGCATTTAAAGAAATCCTATGTTCAGTTGGAATCTTAAAACTACATATAGATCTGATTGAAATAGTGTTTTACTTTGTTCATTTGTTTGTGCAGTTATTTTATTTATTTTATGGTTTAAAATCGATTGAAATATAAAATTTATAGAGATAACATAACTACAACAATTGATAGTGGAAAAAGCCATAACAAAAGCTTAATTTCAGATCTGAATAATTTCTGAGAATATTTAAACTGAATGTTCCAAGCGTTTACTTACTAAAAACGTAAATATTTATGATAATTATATTATGTAGGAAAGTAAATAAATACTTATATATAATTTTAATTAACTTAATAATAATAGGCTTCCTATTACATTGTACCACATACAATTATATTACATTATAATAATATAATTTACAGATTAAACTCTAGTATGACATTGTTTAGCAATACAGCTTAAAGGTAAAAAAAGATGATAAGCACGCTCTACTAATCTTTTTTTTTTTAAATTTATTAATTAAAGTAGATGCATAGATGGCTTCCTATAATTTGATATGCAAATGAATCTAGCATATCGATCCTGCTCTTGGTCACAACTCCATCATTGGAAATTAGTCAGCTAGGCAAAAATTTAATAAGAGTGTAAAATGCTACTTGACTGGTGTGTACATTAACACTGTCGAGTAGGAAAATCACTAGTATAAAGACAAATATAAAACCGCAGTTCAATGCACATGCACATCTAGAGAAGTATGAGTTAGCGGAAATTTACGCTATAGACCAGGGTTTGCATCAGAACATAAGCAAAAACTATAAAAATAAAAATTGATATCCAGGCTACAATAAAAGTCCTATCTGGTTATGAGATCAATTTTTAACTGGTTTGGGGGTGTCTACAAAATTTTATAACCATTGAAAACCACAATACACTTACTGTCATGTAGAAGCTGAGGCATAAGAGTGTATTGGCAAAAAATAAATTAAAATATACTTTTATTGGACCTAAACTGGTGTTTAGAGTAACCAAAAACCGTAGCTTGTAATTGGCTAAACTAGCAAATATGTTAAATCAGTAAAAACTACTAGAACTCGGTAGAATGACCAAATCATAGTAAAGAGATGTTTAGAACTACACATAAGAAAATAATATATAACATACTGTAATTAAACAAACAGCAAGTTAGGGTTCTGATTGGGTTAATTTCTGGTCACTAACCTACGCAAATATATGCACACAATAGGTGTTTATAGTGAATCCACTTGTAGAGTTTATAATAAAATCTTACATATTATTTTCGACTACAAAACTCTTTCTCGATGAAGACAGTTTTAGAGAGGCTCTAATTAAAGAAGACGTAGTAAAAAGGCCACCGAGTTTGATAGAGAATAAAAAACCCTTTTTCCTAATAAGTAAATAGATAACTAGTATAGAAAGCTTTCAGGCTGCAGTACTACTGGACTTTAATGCCTTTTCATTTTTCACTGTCACAATAAAACTTCACTACGAGTCAAAATGTACAAAATAGAATATTTGTAGGCCTAGAAACGTTAATCTAAAAAAATTAAAATAGTAGATGCGCATTGTCCTTAACAGGCAAAACTCCAGCTATGTACTACTCTGTTCAAAAAATAAGGTGACTGAATAAAACACACACTATTTATTTATTCGTTCATTAAAGTAATCTCCTCTCGTTGTGATACACATGTGCTAACTTTTAATCTAATCTTGGAAACAATTTCTATATTCACTTTTTGGAATTTTCATCAGATCTTTTTGTTTTATCGTTTCAATTGACAGTTGTGAGTCAAATCAGGTTCCTCAAAGTGGTTTTTTAATCGCTGAACAGGAAAAAGCAACATAGTGACATATCTAAAGGATACGGTGCTTATGGAGTGCTATGTGTTGAGTTCTTGGAGAAAAACTTAGGAATAATGATTGTTGGGTGTTGTTGCTAAACGTTTTAAACTCAAAACATCACTTAAAATTGTATCTACCGAACCTATTAATATGCCAATATCTTCAGCAAACTCTTTTACAGCCAAATGACGATTATTATTTTATTACTTTATTTTTAATTTTTTGATATTTTCTTTGGTTATTGATGTTAGTGGACGATCAGAACAAAGTTCATCGTATACGGATCCACGATCTTCTTTGAACAGCTTATGTTTTATCACCAAATGCTTTTTGCGCCATTTTAAATATTTCTGTAGCATTGATTTCATTTTCAACACAAAAGGCCAAAGGTTGATGCAAATAAACTGCTGCAACTTATAAAACATTTCACATGTCAAATTGAAATTAGGAACGAATGTTACTGAAGGTTGTGCTGAAGGGGGGGTTTGGAATTAATTTTAAAGGATGTTTTGTAAAATTAAATGATTATTTAGAAAAAAATTATAAAGCACAGTTGGCTACAACTTTTTCCACTTTTCTGGCAACACGCGGATTCCTCACCGAAAGAATTTCTCGTCCTGTGTCGACCCATATTTTAATATCTTTAAGGGTTGAAGCGCTACTCAAACAGGTCATGCGTGGTAGATCGAAGCAAATAGTAATGAGAATGGGCAATGTCTGGTAAATACTGCAGGTGGGGTAGAACATCCCATCGAAGTGTTTCTAAATAGTTTTTGAGTCGTTTTGTGACATGTGGCCAAGCGATGTTGTGCTGGAAAATCGCGTTATTGTGTCTTTCGCCGTATTCCGGTCGCTTTTCTTTTAACGCTCGATTTAATTTGATTAGATGTTGTTGGTGGCGATCCCTAGTGATAGTTGGTTTTGTTCCAGGTGCCCATAAACACTACGCCCTTCTAGTTTCACCTAATACAGAGCATTACCTTCGGACCATAGATATTTTGCTTTGGCGTTGGCGGTAATCCTGGGACGGACATACATTTGACTTTTCTGCGCTTAAAGTTTTTGAATAAATCCATTACTTATCACCAGTTACAATAACATACAAAAACCCATTCCTTTTGTGTTCTTGAAGCAGCTGTTTGCGAGTGGAAAAGAAACTCGTCATATTTAAAGTTCAAAAAAATTATATGGTTTGCACTTGACAAAATTGCA
The DNA here is from genome assembly GCA_036346155.1 of Sinelater perroti. Lineage (NCBI taxonomy): Eukaryota > Metazoa > Arthropoda > Insecta > Coleoptera > Elateridae > Sinelater > Sinelater perroti. Next base: position 21,468,787 of record JARFIY010000359.1, on the reverse strand, counting down.
CATACCAAAATTCAAGACTAATGATGGTTTTTTCCAATGAAGTTGATTGCAGTATGTACTGTTATTAATCATTAATTAATTTCAAATCTTAATACCAAGCGATCAAACCCTGCCCGAAAGGAAGAAATGCAGAATACGATTCAAAGCTGAAAAGATGCTGTTAAAGAATAAAATAAAACTAGAAGATTAATAACTAATGAGTTTTTTGGGTTTCACAAGAACTGCTACTCCAGTTATTATTTCATGACGCAAAACTTCACTGGTCTTCTTAGCATGTTTACTAGCTCTATTTTTCGTGCCTGTGGGATAATTATGTAGTGTGAAAGACTCGAACGCCAAATGTTAATGTATGGCAGTCGATGTAAGACGCTTAGAATCTTCCTTTTACTAACAAATTTTTGTGTTTAAACTAAGAAGAAAAATTAGCAAATGAGTTTTAAAAATGTTTATGGTTAATAAATAAAGGTCGCATTATTAAGTAGATTTGTATAAATATTAAATATTACGGGAACTTTTATGTTACTATTTTCAAAAGATATCTCTGCAGTTTTTAGTTCCGTGTCCCTCAATCCTCAAAACCACCCTCTGTTAAAAACTTTAGATATAGATTTAGATCAAATTTGGCGGAACAAAAAATCCGAAAAATATTTTCTATAACAGTCGTATTCTTAATTGCTTTAATTATCCTATGGCAGAATATTTGTGTATTCGGTTTCTTTTACCTAACCAGATTCTAGGAAATATCTTTCCTACTCTACATGCGCCAAGATTTGTTGAGAGTCAATTCTTACCTTCGGCCGATTTAAGAACCACAAAAATAGTCAGATTGCAGTTAACCGTGGTAACGCGCACTTCTGCCTACCCAAGTTTGTTGATTTATACCTGCGCGTATATTAAAATATATAGTCGTACAAGATTACGTTTTTAGTAAAGTCACCACTCTAATACCTATATATGAGCTTTAGGTATATACCTAGGTGCAGACTAAAATGGATGGGATTGGATATGGGATGAGGAGCTATAACTATAAATATTTTGATTCCTAGGCCTTGGCACAAGGGACTTTTTAAGTTAAAGCAATTGTCTAAAAAAATCGTAACAAGATTTATTTTCATGAAAGACCAGGTGAACTGCGTTTCTTTGCCTTACCGTACAAAAACTGCTATCATTGATATTTCTCACCCAATTAAGGCCGGAAGTAAAGTAGTACGCAGCATCCACATTAACTTGGAACTCGTCAGTAATGTTCTAGGTTTACTAGATGTTCTGGTCATCTTTTTGCGGTCGTAAATATTAACAAGAGCAATAAAAGTTGGCAACTCTGGGCGTCCGAACGGGATGCGGCCGTGATACGACATATTTAGTACTTCCTATTTACATCTGAAAGCACATCTTCGCGAGCATCTTCAGCTCGAGACCAACGACCAGCAACCAGGTGTGGCGCGCTAAAACTTGGCGGCTTGCCGTAGAATCGCTGAAATCTAAATTCCGAGCCACGCATGATAGCCGGAAACGGGGTCGGGTCCGGGAGCGCGCGGACGCTAATTATCGCCGGTCTTTCGCATCTGACCGGCGCCGCGTCAAAGGGCTCGCGGAAGCTCGGCGGGCACAAGCGGCACGCAGAGCCCGGGGCGAAAGCGCGGGCACATCCGCGGCCGCTCGCAGCCATCAGCAGCACGAGAGCTGCTACTGGCAGCCGACCCTTTTGCCCCCCGGCTACTTGCAAGATATTGCATTACGTAATTACCCATACTTTATGCCCACAAGCGGGAGCAGCTCGTCGGCCTGACAGCGAACGGGCGGGCCGAGAGCTCCAGAGCGCGGCCGTGGCGCTCCAGGCTGGGCGGAGGCGTCTGAATTCGCCCAAAGCGAGATGACGATGGGTTTTTGATCGAACCTGGCGCAATTTTTGTTAAGCAATAAGTCTACAGACAGCTGTTGCAAATGACAATACAGTCAATATAGTCAAGGTTAAAATAATATATTTGAATTGGTAGGCAAAATAAGCAAATTGTCATTTCAAAATTTTGATAGTCTCAACAAAATCTTTAAGAAAAGAGCCTACAAATACATCAAAATATTAACATAGAGGTAGTAGAATAACTTTTAATTGGTAGAGTTTGAATAACAAAAATATTAAGCAAAGTAGATGCACCAGAAGACTGGTAAATAGGAGTAATAAACCCAATTCATAAAGTAGGCGATGTAATGGTAATGGTGGTAAGGCTCTAACGCCCCGCGTGGGGGCACGGCTTGCAAACTGAGAGGTTAAAGCTCTCATATGTCTGACTTTATTGTCCGGTCGTCGCGCATCAAGTCTGACGCGGTGCGATGTGGTAAACATCGCGCCTTAGACGACTGTCATTATTACCTCTTGTTGGAAGTGAGCGCAGGCACTCAGTTATTTATAGTGTCTTAGTAGGCCACCTGCCAGGCAACAGAAAGCTCCGGGAATGGAACTCGGGTCTGTCAGCATAGCAGTCCGCGCCTCAACCGCCTAGACCACTCTGGGAATGGCGATGTAAAGGACCGCAATACTTAGAGAGGAATTAACCCACTAAGCAAAGTTGGAAAAATATATGCGAAAACTGGGAAAAACTTTAGAAGATTCACAATATGGATTTAGAAATAATAGAGGTTAGGCAAATACTCGCAAAGATAATTAGGGAAGCCGGCATGATTCACCTCTGTTTTATCGATTTAAAGAAAATCTTTGATAGGATAAATAGCACAAATCCATGAAAAATATTGTTAAAAAAACGATAAACAAATAACAAAATAACAAAAACAGGAGTAAAATGGATAGACAAAGAACTTTGTCAGATTCAAGCAGAGAAGAAACAAACGTTCGAAACAACAAAAGAAATAAAGTAAGAATGCATCCCAAGTCCTTTACTGTTCACAATAGTTCTAGATAAAGCTACCAAAAAAGTAAAAACCAAGTGAAACAATAGAAAGTAGTGCAATGGAACCTATAAGACAAAAATTTCAGAATTGCTATATGCAGGCGATATAAAGATTAACAAACTCAAAACAAAACATGGGGCCGGCGAAGAGATTGCTCTGTAAGCAATCCCAGAACGAACTTAAAAATTCGAAATCGAATATCTCGAAAATGATTCGACACAGAATTTTTTCGACTTCATTTTCGAATTCAGCGTAAAATTTCCTATACGAATCCATTTTTAAATTTTAAAAAATCTCAAATTTTGTGACGGACCGACAGACAGATATAAAATTCAGTAACGAACTTTTTAAGTTCGTTGAAAATATGATTTCGTGTAGGGAGAAGAAGACACACCGAATAAAATTTAAAAAAAAGAATAATGGAATAAGTCAACAAATCAAGTGTCTAGGGACAACAATATTACAAAACGGAAGAAACGGATGCAAGGACGGGGACAGCAAAAAGACTCTTCAAAGCAATAAAGAACACTTTTCGGATAAAAAAAGTAAAAAGAGGAATTTTTAAGAAAGCAGCTCCGCGAATCCTCACTTACAGACCCAAGATATGGACTGTATCACATAACCAGATAAGCAAAATTTAAAGCTGAAAAATGAGATTCCTACGGAGAATAGAAAGAAAAGCTAAAAGCAATAAAATAAGGAACAATACTTAGAGGATTCCTGAAAAATCAAAATACACGAAATGCACGGAAGGAAGAAAACTGAGATAGTTAGGACACGTAACGAGGACTAAGAAAGATAAAATGATAAAAAGAGTGTTCAAAGCAAAATCTTATAGAAAGAAATAAGGTGGAAATTTTTTTGGCCGCATATTCCGCCAGCTGGCTGCTGCGCTGCGGCTATCGCCCGGCGTAGTGATACTTCGAGCATTTTGGGACCACGCTTAAATATACGAATGATTGCTATATATTTTGTAATGTCAACATAGCGTCAACGTCCATTACACCAATGCAACAGAGACGAAATTCGTGACACGATTGAAATTAACTGACGATTAGCAGGCGTTGAGCCGCGATCCCGCTGGCCGACAAATTTTTTATTTTTAACTTGTGAAAACTGACTTACGGTATTGTTTTAGAATTTTTTTGCATGCGAGTTCTTTCGGGCCTTTTGCCATTATAGAGTAAGCAATTTTTTATCACTTCCGGTTTCGTAGCTGAAAAAAGCGGACAGACCGTACGCAATAGGCTTTTTATATATGCATAAAAGCCTAAAAAAAGGGAAGACCGAGAAGAACGTGGATAGAAGTGAAAAGTGCAGCGGAAAAACGGAACATTAAGTGGTATAAATTGAAAGAAAAAGCGCAAGATAGAAAATAATGGAAAGAAATATCTCGACAAAAAACAGTGACTGAACTCCAACCCTTACACCCAAAAAGGCAGAAAGGCCTTAAGGTTAAGTAAGTAAGAGTTTAGATTCGACTATTATCAGGAAATTTTTAAACAGCCAATGGTCAAATTGATTTAGTTAAAATGGCATAAAAACATATAGGACATTATCACAGCTATTTCAAAGCAAATATGTGATACAAATTGAAGTATTTACTTACTATTTTATTATAATTTAAAAAAAAACACCGATAATCTAATATGGGCAAGATACTACACTAAAACTTTTTAAATTTTAAAATCAAACTTTTGAAATAATTTATACTCCACATTAGGCAATTATAGTTCAAAAGCATTCATCTTTGACAATTTTGAACAGCAACATATACTGACATATATCTTAAAAGTAAAACAACATATCTAGAAATATTGTAAATAAAAATCTAATAATTATAGAAAGAACTCAGAGTACACTAAATTAAGCATGTAATGAAATTCTAAAAATCAAAATTACGTTAATTAAATGAAAATAAAAGAAAACACATTCAACAAATCTACTAGAAAACAGTAGGTTAGTTGAACACAAACTTCTGGGATACAAAAACTTCAAAATCTAAAATATTTGCTCTGTTATAGTGTCCAAATAGTAAATACTGGATAATCAAGGAAAAATCGATTTAAGAAACTTTATAAACCTAGTTACAGCCACAATATAAATAAAATATAAAACGAATTAGATACCGCGTAAAAAAAAATAATTCGATGGTTAATATTACAAACTTAAAATATAACCAAAAAATAAATTAGATTTTATTAAAAGTCAAAAGATAAGCAAATACAACTCTCAAAAAGAATAAAAAATGTGCGTGATAAACAAAATAAGGCTAGAATAAATTATAAACAATTTAAAGACAGTTAAAATCACAGTAAGTAAACTGAAATAATAGTAAAACAAAATAAATGAAAAACACTACAAACACATTCAAATTTTATCATCTTAATATCCAAAAATAGAAAAGAGAGTTAGCACAAAAATAATATATAAAATATTGCAAAAGTACCAGAAAAACAATCCTTCAGGAACAATTAGAGTAAACGTTTGAATACCAAAAACAAACAAAAAATTTTGATACTCTGTACTCATTCCTTATTAGTCACCCCACATAAACCTATGAGTAGATGCTAACCTCAAGTCAACGGTTCGACTCAATATAAAATAGCAAAAGTTTCAGTCGCCTAGCGACAAATGGCTGTAACTTGAACAGACGTATCTATCGCCATCATTCAGTGTATAAGGGTTTGCGTCTGCAACAATAACATGAATAATATTAGATTTCTAGCAAAAAAAAAAACGTTGCTTAATCATTTTAATATAAATAACAGGGCTGAATGTTATGCAAAGAGTGGTTTTGACACTTCAATTGTGGCGATTTTAACGCGTAAGGCAACGGAGGTTTAGGACACCCGAACAAAATTCAAAAATGAAGAATTGCAGGAATTATTAGATGAAGATTCATGTCAGATGTAACAGAAACTCGTAAAAGCATTAAATGTTATTCAGTTTGAAATTTACAAATTTTTGAAAATCACGGAGAAGGTTTACAAGAAAGGAAAATAGGTGCTACATAAAGAGACATCAAAAGGCAAAAATCATATGCGAAATTCTACATGAAAAGCAAAAACAAAAGCGATTTTGCATTTTATTGTTGCTAGATATAAAAAATTAATTTATTTTAATAATCCCAAATGTAAACAAAATCAATTTGACAGTAAAATGGAATAGTCATGGAAATTTTTTTTTTATTTACTGCATATTTACAACTAGTCTAACTAGACTAACAAGCAAATGAGTTGATGTACATAGCATGTGGGGAGGAACACCAAGAGTGACCTCCTGTCATTACAAGGTATACAAGTCTTATTACTAATTTGTTAGGTCACTAAACTTTGTCCGTTTCAGGCGTCTAACTGCATTTGCATTATTTAATAAGTCTGTCACTAGAACACTAGGGTGATCACTAATACGATCGTTGTATCTGATGCAGCAAGTTTTGATGGCATCTTTAATCCATGGGATCTTTAGATCGTTATGTAATGTGCGGTTGTTCACATACCACTCGGCGTTTGCTATTGCGCGAAGTGTTTTGCTTTGAAATCGCTGTAATATCTCGATGTTCGATTCATGGAAATAAGGCAATAATTTTTGTTTGATGAGACCATTATTGTGTATCGTATTTTTAGCTACTAAAATCGAGTAAAATAATCATGAATTTGCCAACAACAAATAATTAATTTTAACCGAGCATTGCAGACCGAACATCCATTGAATGAGCAAGTGGACTTTCGACAGGACAAGCTCGACCGTATGGAAAACAGGTGAAAAATATGCTTCACTAAGATGTCTTACTCCACCCGACGTATTCAGATGATATAGTTCCTTTTGACTTCACTTGTTTAGATCTATAGCACGTGTTTGCAGAGCACCACTTCACCTCATATGAAGGTGTTTAAAATTGAGTCTCTCAATAGACCTCCTCAAAAGTTGAGTCGCTTTTTCGAAGTAAAATCCGTAAATTACCAAGAAAACGAAAGCAAGCCATAGCTAACAATGGCTAATACTTTGATTTATGTAAATTATCACTTTTAACGCAGTTTTTAGAGCTAAAAACACGTAATATCGCCTAATGCTATAATTCTGATATAGGTATGTATATAACTCTATGTATATTTTATAGTTATCTTATGTGATCTAATAGAATTAACAGACATTTTTGTAGTAAAAAATGAAAAATTTTATTTTAATGCATTTGATGTAATCATGACGTATTCGATATTGTATTCCTCATTTATTATTTTAATTAAACGATTTAGGCGTCCGATAGAATCTTGAACTAATAGAATGGTATTCTAGGCAGCCGAAATTATGAGATAACTATATCCGACTATGAAAATATTATCCAATGAGGAGATTTGGGATCTTTAGTTATTTATTGAGAAATATATCTAGTAAAGGATGCTATTGATAATATTTTAGTTCACGACGCCGAAGCGCCGACAGTTACAATCTTGTCTTGTCTATAAGAGTACTGTTAGAAGACGCCTATGAGGCAAGTCACAAAAATTACAGACGTTTCCGATTTCATCACACAAGAAAAAATCCAGTAATAATTTTACAAGGAAATTAATGGACATTCTGTTAATAGAACCAGGCACTCCCATATCTAGATGAAAGCTTCCTAAAGAATTGTTCCTGTTGTTAAACAATCTGCAGAGAAGAGAGAAGCTAAAGGCCACTAAGAAAAACTTGATGATAATATTGAACTGTTTTGACGTGTAATTTAATGAATTGTAAGATTATTGTTAAAAGAATATAATGTAAAGAACATCGAAATTTGTTTTCGTAACCTTTAAATAGCATTTTAAATTTAAATCTGTCGCATCATACTCAGCTCAAATTCAAAACCAATAACCTAAAAGAAAATATCTATTTTTATTTATTTTTAAAACACATCCAAAGTAAGTCTATTGGATTGGGTACATCATTTTGAGTTAAAAATTAATATTAGATGCAAAAATCAATAATCTAAAAAGTCCCTTCCCCCCCGTTAAGTGTCGCCTAATTTAATTAATTTTAAATATTAAATCCTTTGCGTTGAACTCATTACTTTAATTTTTATAATAATAACATCTAACTCGAAATCAAACACTCAAAAATTTTCCGTATTCAAATTTCGCTTTATCAGACTCCTATTTTTGATCGCCTAGAATTAGATTCTGTCTACCACAAGAGTATAATGTCCTGCAAAATGAAAATAAAAAGAGTATATAGACGTTTTTTGGCTTAATTTACTCATTACCACTTATTTTATTTTGAAATATAAGAAAACTTTATTTTAGTTGATAGCTTACACCTAATCACTTCAATTTAGGACGTATAGATAACAGAACTGTTATAATTCGATGCAGAAACAGTTACAGTCAAAGAGAATTATTTAGGTAACAAAATATAAACTGACAAAGTAGTAGAAGGCATCGTTTCAGTGAAATGTTTTTTCCAACAAAAATGTTGGTGTCTTAATAGTCCAATATAATTAAAAATTATGTATTTCTCGGTGCCTTATGTGGTATCACCTACACACATTTGTTCCAAGTATATGATCCTTATTATTTTATGTACTAAATTTATTTATCAATAACCTATATAATGCTATTTAAATTAGTCACTGAATAATTGTCTTACTAATCAAATATCCAAACTAAACCAACGAATCGAAAAAGATAAAATTCTGTATATCCATGCATTTAGTTCTACCATTTCTAAACAAAGATAAAAATTTTAAAAATCAATTTTTAAATAATGTAAAAAATGCCTGGGATAGTAATTCCTATTGTTAGATAGATGTTTGGAAACGTTTGTTAGGAAAATGCAAACTATAATTTGTTGCACTCTTCGAAACCAGAGATGTCGCGAATCAAATATGTAGAACCAACCTCGCCGTTTCAAAAATATTTTACCTATTACGCTTAATTATAGCAATTGTTCCGTTTTCTATACGCCGAATTTAATATAATATCTGTTGGTGTGTTAACACTACATACATAAACAACTGACTGTTTGTACGAAAACAATGAGTGCACGGTACGGCTTCTACTTTGAATCTGATGCAATGAGCTTCATTTATGTAATTCTGCTTTACAGATCGTCTTTATCAAGATGTCAGTTGATCGTTCACTATTTTGTTTAGTTATGTTGGTTTAATTTTGACTTGATGTTTAATAAATAATATATAAGAAACAAAACCGTCTTATTCTATTGATTTGCATTATGTGTGCTTTTGATGTTTATTTGTTATTTTCTACAGACCATTATAAAATTAAGATTATTAAAAAGCATTTTTATTGAAACTTATTTAACTTATGTCAACCATACTAGAAGTTTTCTATTTTTTAACGAATCAGATAGATATAAAATTTCAATTGATTGTATTTTAACTGTACATCATTTTCAAAAATTTTAATTGTGCAAGTTCTTGTTGCAGTTAAAATTCAGCAACTTAAATAGTTCTTACGTATTGGGATAAGAATATAAAAACAATTCCTCGGTACCATTGCGATCTCAATTAAACCAGAAAAGTTTTTCCAAACGAAGGGTTCAAAACTGAATAATAAAAATGTTCTACAACCGACAAACTTTTTTTGAAATATTTTACAGTAGAATATTTCAAATGTCAAAAAGTCGAGAAGTAAATAAAAATATCGACTTGAAGGTGGAGAAGCGATTAATTTTCTTCACTAATAAATGTAATTTTTCCATTCAAAATAGAAGGGTGTTTTAAAAACCCTTGCTTTATGGCTAATAGGTCTAGTATTATTGTTTGTAGGCACATTATATAGTAATTATAAGATTATGTAATTCATTAATTGTCAAGATACCCAGCATTATTTCCTTACAATATAAGGTGACCTTACTAGAGCAATCACAATTGCAAATTATAAATTTTACTTAGTTTAAAGTTTAAGAAATAGAAGTTTTCGAAAAAAACATGCTTCATACATACACGAGAAATAACAAAAATGGAAGCATTCAAATTAGAAAAACCCGATTGAGCAAAAATAATTTACAAATCAGAAGCAGCTGGAATAAGTAAAGGAGCAAATAATACTCTACTTCAAAGCTAAAATTATTTAAATCTATAATGCTAGCATAGTTTAATTTTTAATAATGACAAAAAATACTTTGAGAAAGTTAAAAGTATTCATTTCCTGTATATCAAAATGTTTCAATAAGTAATCGTCTCCTTACAACATCTCTTTGTGGTTCAATCATATCTATTATCTTTTTTTTACCTTGTTACGTTAACTATTAATAACTATAGTTTTGCGTGCAACATCTTGGATAATCTAATAATTCATGTAACTTGATTTCTACCCTAAAAAGCATTGCAATGAGCGGATTTAAGATTATAAACTAAATTGTGTTAGAAGTATTTGGTAATTTGACATGAAACGGTCTTTACGTGTGTTTAATTATTGTTTTCAACAAGAGATACTCGAGTACCTTTTATTTACAAACGGATTAATTAACAAAAAATAAAAACCGTAGACGACTAACTTAAATGAAGACAAATTATGGGCAGATGTTGAATGAAATATTTAGTACCTTACAAAGAGTTTCAACGCATTTACATCGTTTTCTTTATAATATTGAAAAAGTTAATGAACCTTAAAAATTGCATCTGTACAAATTGACAGTAAGTTTAGATGCCGGCTATTTTTTGCTTTCCAGACATAACAAGATTTTTTTAACTCGAGTATGACTTTCAAGAAACCATGTGGGTAGAGTGTAAAAAAGCTCACAAACAGCATACAAGATCCAGTCTTTATTTCATAAAGATCACAATGACTGTATAGTAATCTAACAAAGACATCATGCACCATTTGTTACTGCAATCTAATAAAATAATTGCGATAATGTCTTGGTGCAGAGGGTTGGATATTATACAAAAGAAATTGCATTTGAAAGAACCACCTCTAGTTAATAAATTTAGGGCGATACAACTTCACGACATCGCGAGACCTCACGTCGCACGGCTATAAAAATTAATGGAGTTGGGATGTAAAGTTCTTCCTTAACGACATTTTTCACCTGACCTTTCACCAACAAATTAATCTTTTCTAGAGCCTGGACAAGCATGTACAAAACCAGCACTATACCAACTGTCATGTCATCCATGGAAGACTTTCTCAGTAATAAAAATTCATATTTTACAAAAAAGAAGTATCTGCGCTACCTCAGCATAAACAACAAATTATCGATGTTAAAGGTGACAATTTTGTGTGATAAATGCTTTTCGGATACAAATTACGGAATTTTACTATTAGCCACGAAACCTAGCAGTTTTCATAAAAAGCACAAAAATACTAATTTACACTATAAAGCTTAAATTGGTAGATATAAAATATGTATAATAATATATATAAAAAATAAGGATTTGCTACCTGTTATTTACTAGTATACACATTAAACATGCTATATAAAAGTACAAAATTGATATCCAAACGATAAAAACTAGGAAAATATTCTGGATTCCAAATTAAGAAATAAAAAAGTTAGAAGAAATATACAACAAAATTACACACTCCAAGCAGATATAGAATTGGAGAAAAAGTGTGAGAAACTCGCAAAAACTCGTAAAAAACATAAAACCAGAACTAAAGACAAAATAAATTTAAAAAGCAGTAAGTTAGTAGTCGAACAAGTTTAATTTTGCCAAATGTCTCGAAAGATAAGAAAACGTGAGAAATGCTCAGAGTTAAAGTTATCCATCGTGTGGCGTCGTTAGGCGACAGCCCGGCCGCTCCATTCCGCTAGACCCATAAACGATCGGCTACTAATCAAGGTAAGAAACGTGTTTTCGGTAATTTACGGCTTCGTAGAAAACGCCTAATTATAAAACAGCGTTAGGTGCGGCAAAAAATTCGGAAAATGGTCTGGGAGCTGCGCATAAATTAGGCGGGAAAAGAGCCTGCGCGTAAAAATAGCCGCCTGCACTGCTATGAAGGTAATCAAGAAAGGATGAGAAACGAGCAATGATAATGGAGGACGATAGCGTCACTGGGAAACTCGATATAGCGCGGCAGTTCTTAACGATTATTTAAAAAATGTTGGCCTTGGCTGGTGTGGTACTTCTGCTAGGAATTTTCCGCGTTGCAACCTTGCCGAAATAAAGCTGACAAATACTCTACGCTGCTGCGATACTTGAAGAATTCAATGAAGTGCTTAAAGTGTATGGTTCTAAAAACACAAAAAATCCTACACTGCTGCAGAAGATGTATCATTGAATGTATCATTCAACAGAGTTATTGTTACTCCCCAATAAAAATCAATTTGAGAAGACCATCTCTAGTCAAATGAAAACTACTGAAATGTTTATTGTTGGAAACTTCTGCGCCAATTCACTATTTGAACTATAAAACATTTCTTTAAAATAAGAATTAAAAAAGTTCATTTATAAGGTACACTATAAAGACCAAAGTATTTGGCGCTACTGACTAATAAAAGCACAGTTAAGCTTCATTAGCCGCATCGAGCTTTTATCTACAGAATTCATTTTGCATTCCTTTTCTAGAAAAGAATATTAAAAGTTTCATAGGCTGGTCATATAAACGTTTTATTACCAAGGGAATTCACCTACGAGTCCGAAAACGGAATAGGGAAGTTTATTGGCCGCGTAAAAAACTCTTAAACGGAGGTTTAATGACAAAGCGTGATTGGAATTTCGGATTAGTTGCTAATTAATTAGATTGCCGATTTCGTGCAATTCGAGTGTTCTAAAGTGGTGAATCGGGGAAATTCGGAAGGTCTGCAGCTGACTCAAAATATGGCTACTCTGGGAGCAAAAAGTAAATTAGTCTTCACAGAAAAAGGTGCGCCAGTTTTACGACGCGCTTCTTTTCATTGGCTCGAGAAAGCCAGCGGAAAATTAGATCCAGAGACGCCCCCGATTATGCAACTGAAAAGGGAGAGACAAAGTAAGTGATTCCATTTCGAAGCACCATGGAGTTAAGAATAGACTTGCTGACATAATCTTGGAATTTTGTTATAGAAAAATCAAAGCCAGCAATGTGTTCAAAGATTGTCAATACAATTACTGCAAGAATTATTGTTTTTAATCTCTAATATATTAAATTGTTAAATTTGTAAATCTATTGATAATAAAAAATTAGCAAAATATAATTCCTTTTAAAATTTTACTCATAAATATTTACAGAGATTAACAGTTTTTATGTTATTTTATTGATTGATCTAAAATACTTTTTACTGCTCCTTGTATAACAAGATTACTATTCAACCCTATATGTAACTATAATTAATTTTCTTCTATTTATTGAGTATATTGGACCGCAATGCAACATTTTGTAAGTAAATATCAATTTTGTTCTGCGCGCTATTAACTAAGAATAAATAAAGTTTTTCATGTCTCCTATTTTAATATTAAAAAATTGTCTGTATGTTTTCAAAATATTCTTTCTATATACAATACAAACTAAATAATTTAAGACCGTTTCGAATGGCGATAAAATTCTATTTAAAGTAAAATTTACAGATAGACCAAAGCAAGAAATACATGTAACAAAAATTAAGTATAGAAAACTTACAATAAATAATAATAATAAAAACAGATGCTGCTTATTAGTTTATTTTATATTTTATAATTAAAGTTTTAGTTATATATAACCGTTGGCTTGTTTAATTTATTGACAAACAAGAATGAATAAGTTAATTTATTAGTAATTAATGTTAATTTAGTAAAATTTTATTAGAAACTATTGTTCACATTAGGTGCTCGTGTAATATATATTACTTTATAAACAATTTGCTACTATGCTTTGCATAGTGATTATAAACGATCAGGTGTGCAGTCTGCGTTATCTTATATAAAAAAATTCGAGAGCTAGCAGCAAAAACAGCTTACGGGAGCAGAAGACGAAAGCGACGGGGAAGCAGGAGGCAACACGGTAAACCCTAGCCGGCTTGAAAATACGACCATAAACAATTCCTAAAACTCCAATAAACACGAACCCGCCAAACAACAACAATAAAACCCAAAGGCCAAGACCGAGAGTGAATTGTAAAGCGGAGACTGCAACGGCCGGTCACGGCAGGAACCCGCGCGAGCAGGTAGATTCGCCCCAGGTTAACTAGGAAACCCTCCCGCAGGGTACCATGAGGCGACCGAGCCTTAACCTCGCGCCACAACATACCTGCGGTCGAATTTATCCTTCTTGCCATTTGCTGCGGAATGCAAACGACGCGAGTACGCGAGTTCTTTTCGCGATGCCGATTACGGTCGTGGTTTTGGTTGGGAAACCATTAAGCGGCGGCGGGAATTGAGGAACGGTCGTTGCGGAGGTAATCACTTCTTGTTAACGTGCTAACTACGCATAATTCTTGGGCATACGTACTTCGTCGTCGTCTTCGCCGTTTTCCGGATTTTGCTCATCGTCCATCAGGACGAAGCTGACGTCGTTGTTGTTTGTGTTTTTGTTGTTGACGTCTGGGGTGCCGTGGTCATCTCGGCGGTCGACATCGGGCACCATATCGTTGGGATCGTTCAGGATTATCCTGCGCCGCTTCGAGCGCGGCGTTAACAGGTCGACGGTGAGCTGGTCGCTGGAGATCGAGTCCGGCGAGTCCGGGTTGTTATCCATTCTGACTTAATTCGAGTTCGTGGCCGATAACTAGCGAAGTAACGTAACGCACTTACATCAATTATTAAGGCACATTCTTATGGCAAGAACTTGACTAGTAAGAAAGCTCGAGGCGAACTGACGTCTACTTGGCCGCGAGCAGTTGACCAATGGGGGGCGGGGAAGGCTCGTCCCCCTCCCACCTGCTTAACACCGGCCACTTGTTATATAATCTACAGGTTTTATTGAAAATCATTCTCGGCTGGGCTCTGTGTCGACGCGGGATTCACCTGAAACTTGCAGTCGTCGCCCCTCTGCGCCGACACCCAAATTTGCACCTCGACACTGGCCAACGGTACCTTCTGACTCGCCCATTTGCCGCTAATTTATGAACAATCTTTCCCACGGATTACAAGCCTCGAGGACGATGAAAAGCTAGAGAATTTATGGGGCTTCTAATTTGAGGCTTTTGTGGCTCGAACAATTCAATACTGCGCCGAGGAATTTACATTTGATTGAAATGATGCAGTGAAAAGATTATTAGATTTTCGTGGAGATTCAGGTGTTTAAATTGGCAGAACACGCAGATGGGCCAATAAATCATCAGATTATGGGTGAATAACTTTATCTTAATAACGATCTAATTACTCCACGTAATTTAATAAATTTACCTCCTAAAAATCTTTTCATGCTCCTAGGAAGTAAAAAAATAAAACCAAGGAAATTTCTGCAACCGCAATTTGATCTTCACCTTCAAATAATTAAATTTCCGACTTCGGCCAGCAAACTATACAAATAAATCTTCATGTCAATAAATTTTTTTTAGCCGACATCGATACATAGTTTGGCCAACAATTAAACGTAAACCTCTATTGGTCTGACTCTCTCCCCCTACTATAAATAGTCAAAATACCAAAACCAAAGTTTTAAAAAAATTCAGGATCTCTAAAACCAGAGATAGAGAGATGCACAAAGTGTTCTTATTAATATTATATATATATATATATATAATTATTTATAACATAACATCTTTGTTGTTTAAAATTTGTTTCTATACTGATTTGGAAATAAATATTGTCATACTAAATTTATAGAATAATTTGCTTTATTAGGACATTCAGTTTAAACACTACTGTATACGCAAACTACTAATTTTTTAATTTTTTTTTTTTTTTTGTAAACGAATCAGCCACAGCCGTATTGGTTTTTTTCTCCTTGAATCTGCAGCTGTCGGATACCATGACAAAATTCAATTTTAAATTAAAACCACAAACTTTTTGCACAAGAAAGCTTGTTGAAAATAACGTAGCAGATTATTTTGTCTTTCCATCATTTTCATTGTGAGGGGTGCAGATAAATTTTACTGTGTTGCAGAGTCCAATATTGTTAAAGTTCCCCTCTATACA
The DNA here is from genome assembly GCA_036346155.1 of Sinelater perroti. Taxonomy (NCBI): domain Eukaryota; kingdom Metazoa; phylum Arthropoda; class Insecta; order Coleoptera; family Elateridae; genus Sinelater; species Sinelater perroti. Next base: position 21,452,895 of record JARFIY010000359.1, on the reverse strand, counting down.
TATGTGACTATTTGCAGCTTGACCCTTTATTTTTGCACATTGGATAATATTCACTTTATTTTTAAGAGACAGCTCAATTACCTAATTGCACAAATATAATAATATACATACATTCGCCAAACAAAGATGTTTAAGTATCGAAAAGAAGAACAAGATTTTTTATTTATGCAGACCTGATCAAAAGGCATTATAATAGAAGAAACGATAAGAAAAAGTGATCAGTGGCTACATTATCTACATAACTGTTTTAATATTGTACTAGGACACGTTGTTGTCTTCCTTTTTGTCAATACTTACTTCACCATTTCCCACAGTACTCGATTATCTGAGTCCGGATAATCGATTATCTGAATGATAACAGTGGTGTAACAAGCAAAAAAATCCTTAAAAATTAATGTTTGACCCGTCACAAGTAATGAATTATATTAAATTAAAATGAAAATATTATGTTAACACCACCATTTTTCTTAGTAAGTTCTATTTTCATCTAAAAGAAAATTGTGATTTTTTTTCTTTGGTGGTACCATCTTGCTACGTTAGTAGCTAATTCGTCATATTCTTTTAGTGGGTACCTCTCTATCTGTTTACTTTACCATACCACTCGTGATGATGTATTTGTCTCTTCGAATTATTTATCGACGTTAGTCGATTTTATATTATTTTCAAACTATGACAAATATTTCTTTCTTTTTAATGGTTGTAGTACCATAGCAAGTTTTAAACAATTTAAAGATCATGTTTGTATGTACCTATGTTAAACAGAATATTTATTATTGCTATAATAAAGTGTATAGTATAAAAAAAAAGAATTCCTTTTTAATTGTAAATCTTTCTTCATGGTAACAAATTATTTTATACTGGAGTACCATGGTTTTTATAGATTTTATATTAAACTAAAAACAAACTTAAATTTGTTATTCAGGATGAGACCCAACTTCGAAAATTTGAGCATGTCTCACTAAAAATATAATTTGGTATGATCCTGGCATAATCAATAATTTTTGTAATCAGCCATGCAAAGTGCCACCAATTGCGTCCCGCTTTGGACCACAGGGTGCTATTTGCCTTCTAAAACGTACGCGCCCTGCGCCATTTGATGAGGTACCTCCATGCGACTTCGACCGAGAGCACATGACGAGGCGTGCGTAACCCATTAATTTAAGTAAATAATTGCTCCCGAATCAAAAATGTGCAGAAGACTCGGCCTGTAATTATGCAGATGAGGGCTCGGTCGCAGCTAACCGCAGCGGCAGCACTTGACCAAAATAATAAACGCGGCCGCACCGCCAAGACGCCAATTACGCCGAAGGACCCGCGAGATTGCTTCCTTAATGCGGCCGAATTAGACGAATTGCGGTAATGGCGCCTCTTTGAAATTCAAATGCGAAGCAGGGTCGGGCGCACAGCCGCACGAAGTATGCTGGGCTACGGTTTCGCGCCGAGAGCAATGTTAATGCAGGCCCCGGATTTATGTTTGTTTATATTGTGTAACCGACGCTTTGCGTTTTAATGCTCATTTTTGCATCCAAACTTGGGCATAAATTCAGCAGGAATGCTGTCGGAATGCAAATTCAACTAGAACTCGAATTAATGCGTACTAAATTTCGTGTTGCAACCGTCTAAAATTAGAATCAACAGAAATTTAAGCTTTTTCAAGTTTACGGAATATCCTGCATGATTTATGGAACGTCGCTCGGCTGTCCTTGTTCGCTCTTTAGGACTTTTGGGGTTACTCGGCGAAAACTGGTCGAAGTTGGTTTGGTCGTCTCCCAAGCCTCCCGGACTACTATCTAGAAAACTTTCTAGAGAACTGAATAACTGACGCATTAAGAATTGATTACTATCTAATCTGTTAAAAAATATTTTTTAATTATTCGTCATTTATAAAACTGGGCACGAGATACTACCCAATAAATGAAAAAACGTGTCGAAGAGTTCTACTGGAAATCCTGGCGTCACACGGAAAGTGTCTAATTTATTAACATAAAATCAATTATTTTGTGTAAGCATACAATTATTAATAATTGTTTAATTCTACTAATGAATTTGTTAGCAAAGACAGGTAATTTCGCTGTACATTACCAAATAGTCAGGAACTATATTCTATTATTTTAAATAAACTTTTAGAAATTCATGGGTTGTATAGTATGCGTTCTTATAATTGAGCAATCTCAGTAGATCATTATATTGACAAAAAATGGTTAAAAAATATAGAACTAAATCCAATGGGTGTACGTCTACCCATGTGACATATACTGCACGTAGAAGAACCTACCCACCATTACTGATAAAGAGTAATCAACTTCTTTTGGAAGGAAGTTAGATATCTTGAAATATACTTTGATAGGCAATTTAAGTAGCACAATAACGTTTTTACAAAACAAAAGCAGCTGAGATTAAGTTTATCAAAAATGTACTGGTAACTGGCACGTAGAGCCTTGAACAGAAAAAAATCTTTATATAAGGTAATACTCAAACCAGTACGGAGCTATAACTTAGAGCTTTAGTGGATCGAAACTGATAAACGCTTTCAATCGAAAGTGCCGCGTTTCTCATTATGAATACGTTCTGATTCGTGTCACACTTGGTCATTCGGTAGGACCTCCACATGCCAACGGTAAAGAAAAGACATCGCAATAACTTGGATGAAACTTAAGACCAAAGACATCTGCCAAATAATTTACCTTACACATTTTTTATCGAAATTATATTAGGTTTAGATTTAGTTTGTACGTTTCTCCTTGTTCCCAAAGATCATAAAATATTTAAGAGTTTAACTGCTTCAGGAATATACGTACTAGTGTGAGTACACTCATTCAAACCATTTCATAAATGTACTTGTATAGATTATAAATAAATTAGGATGTTAAAAAAATAAAACGGCATTTTTTAATTGAAAGAATTAAAAGAACTGGAGCACAATGTTCAATATTTTAGCTACAACTTTTAAAAACAAAACTTTATGTGCCTAAACTAAGGTCTAAAACTTTTTTATCAAATCCAGTTGGTAATATGCGGCAATTCTTAGATTTGTTCCCATAGACAATCAAACATAGATGCCAAACATATTTTACTGTGGCATTTGCAGGAACTGTTTTTTTTCAATGCTGAGACGTTGAGAACTAATGCCGAACACAGAGAAAAGATTTTTACCAGACCTTTCAAAACAATTTTTTATCTTCATTCTCTAATATTAAATCAATTGTTAAATAATATTGTACTAAAACTTTAGGTCACTTATAACGTAATAAATCAATTTAAACAGTTACTGCCTTCAAAAATCCTGCATAAGCGATTAGAATGCCGTTACTCCGAAAATAGTGAGTCAATATTAATATAATGAAACAGTCTGCGAAACCGCGATGTAACCTGGCAGCATATGAGAGTGGATTGTAATGTACATGAGTGAAGACGGGCAACTTGGAACATTGAATTTGAATAAAAATTTTTGTAAAGTCGGAACATTTATTTACAGTACGATGCAATGAATACAGTACGAATAAAGGCATGGTACAAATGATTCAGAGATGGACGAGATATATTATAAATAAGTCGCGTTTTGAAAGACCAGAAACAAGGAGATTATCAAAAAATGTTAAACTTGTACAGAAAGTAGAAGACGAACCGGGGATTCCAAAATCCAACGAGTAAAAAATTTCAACGGAAGATTTTGACACAAAACATGTTGCGGCAAAATTCGTTCTGTGGCTAGAGCCGTAGACAGATTCAGACTTCAAGTTACTATCAATAAATCAAATTCCTCAAAAAGTTCATAATCAGAGATAAAACTTGAATTTCCAGTTACAATTTGGAAACAATAGCTCAGTCATCCACTAGAAGTCTCTTGATTTGCCACGTCTGCAAAAGTGTGCGGGATAGATCATAAAGTGCTTACTTTAAAGGTGACTGAGGCTACGTACAACGTTCTCGTATCATTTTTACTAAACATAGATTTTTGGTTGTTACATTCAGAATAGACCACGTATTTTCCCTGGATTGTCACTTTAGATTGTTTTGTCTTTTGTATAAATGCAAGAAAAAATGATGCAATTGTGTATCAGTGTCAAGCAGCTCTTTGAATTGTGCGTTCGTGGAGCATTTTTTTAAAGTAAAAATTTTATTAATATAAATAATACAAATATTAGAAGTTTCCGGGCCTATAGAAGCCACTGGTCCGGGGAATTATACCTCACTCGACGGCCCTGACCTCATGACCAATTAGAAAAGAAAATTCTTGAAAACACTACGTTTATGTTTGATTCTCAGAGGAAACACCCAAGCTGCCACATATAATTTGTGAAACATTTTGGTATATCCAAATCACATCGCTCGTGACAAGATCCAACAAATGCTTGACCTCCTTTACAGTGTGTTATATAACCCCATTTTGATGTGTAGCGAATATACAGGGCAATCAATAGAAACAAATTTTTCTAACTGAAAGAGATAAACAAAAAAATTATTAAAGCTTGTGATAAAATCTTGGTGGTTATTCCGTCACTTTTTGACTTTCATTCAACATGTTTCTCACAGCTTCGACATTGCTTTGCAGTGAATAACTACTTTTTTGGAATTTTAAAGAAACATTTCTGAATTCGGAATTAAGAACTAGGAACATTATTGTATGTGAAAAAGGAAGGTTTAGAAAATTTGAAACAAACACTCAGACTGAATTCTAAGAAGGCGCTCAAAACTGTAGAAAGTTTTATTGTAGAAAACTGGAATTCCTAATTTACTTTGTTTTTGAGAAATTCAAATTTTTAACACAAACCCACTACTTACACGTAAGAAAGATGTACTACCACTACCAGAAATAAGGCTAGACTTCAAAACTTAGCCCATAATGCTTTTTCAAAATTACTGTCCAAAAATGAGGAACCTAAATATTTGATATTACAAATTTTGAAGGGTCCCGTATGCAGTTGTTCCAATTAAAATCATTTAATTTCTGAGGTTTACTTTAAACAAGAGATAACGCGATGTTCTGGACGGGGGGGAGGGGGGCGCTTTTAAGTTTGAACAACTCGTCGTTTGAATTTCTGAGTGCAAGGTTGTGTTAGACACGACTGGAGTCAGGCAACGAGAAAATAAGCAAATGACCTACTCTAACGTATCATAAAATTACAAGGTGGCCATTAATTGGAAGCTGATGGTTAAAATTAAATTAGAAAAAGACTACAAAAGATATTCAGACCGGGTGAATTGCTATTTGTTGATTAGGTAAAGGACTAGATAATAATATTTTTAAAGTGTCTTTCTTTGCTCTTGGTCACGAGTTCCAGGCGTTTCAAAAAGTTTTTTCTATCGAATTAATAGCATCTTTAATTATAACCTTTCGTAATAATAATCTCTATTATTTCTTGATGTGGATAATAAAAAATGTTTTTTGTTAAACCCCAGTGGTTTAAATTAGGAAAATATGGTGGTCAATCAATTCCTCCGCCTTTCTTCGTCTCTGCATCAAAGGCAATGATATTCGTGCCAAAAACACGTGATATGGCAGCTATGTTTTTGATGAGTTCGATGGACTCGGGCGCCATCTTGCATAAATAAAAATATTTATTTAATTGAATTTCGGCTAATGTGATCGAAAAATTTGTTCAAAATTTGATTCTTATAAATTTTACGTTTCTACTGTGCCGTAGAGGTTAATGGCACACCAAACAGTTATCTGCTTTGAGTGCAAAGGTCATACGATAATTATTTCCGGCTTTTTGGTTTCCCATATCCGGCGGTTGATATAGTCTTCTAATTTATAATGACACTCATCCGAGAACCATATCTTCTCTCTCGATAATTAATTTCTTGTAATTCGATTATTTCTTTCGAGGTTTTCACAAAATTATGTCTCTCAATTATTGCTTTGTCGCTTAATAGTTGATGGACTTGAATTTTGTAAGTGCAAAAGCCCAAATATCTTTTCTTTTGTCTTTTAATGAGATGTTCTCTTAATTCCAATGTTTTTCGGAGCGTTTCTCTGCGATATAGGTGCCGTTTCTCTTACGAGTTTTTGGACTATTTTGATATTCTTTTCGATTCTCATTGACATTGGTCTTGAATACTGCTTGTGATCAATCATTTTTCGGTCAATCTATGAAATTTATTAAAAATTTAATAAAACTTTTCATTTAATTATATACATATACTGTAAATATCTTTTTGCTGTTCTCGGGTCTAACATCGACTTTCGGTTTACCTCTAGATTTTATTCGCATCCTTCCCACAGCTATAGCAATATTTGATAATTTGTACTCTTTAAGGAATCGTATACACAGCAGATGTCGATGCTATTTTGAAATCGATTATACATGTGTATTGTCACATAAACTATAAGCAACAACTTACGTGATTTTCGTGAGATTTGTTTAGAGATGGCGCTTATAAAAGCACTTACATTTAATTAATGGCTACCTTATATTACTACAGCTACTGTTTCAAATTTATTCCTTTAAAATATTTAAATTATTCACTGCTCGAACCAGTGAAAAATAATTTAAAGCTGTTACGTCTCACCATCATCAAAATTTAACCAATTCCAGAATACCAGAAGCAACCAATGTAATTTACCCAACAAAACTACCAATATACCTCATAAAATACGAACAACACACTCACCTTCAACCTTCATTAGCCTTTCAACAGCACCACACAAAGCCAACGTGCTAATATTCAAACTGACAATTACTTAATTACAAAAAATGTAACCGACAAGATAATACAAATAAGCAAGCAGATCAGACCAAACAACCTAAAATTACAAGTTTCTGATTAATCTCCGTCAATTAAACAAATTTGTCAAAACTCTGCAAAATTAAGACAGCCCTACCTATAGATTACTTCGAAATTTTGAAATCATATCTAACATTAGGAGCTTTATTGTCAGATAAGGCAGCGAGTTAGTAACCCCCTATCCTGTCAAATCATAAGTGTGTTAGACCCAATTCTATAGCCGATATATGGCGGATTATCCGACAATAATACGTAACATGAAGCTATTTTTGCCGATGACGCTCCTATACTCTCATCCCATTCAAATCTCATCAACTACAAGTCTATTTCGACGATGTACAGCACTGATGCAAAAAAAATGGCGGGTTCAAATAAATGAAAGCAAATTTGTGAACGTAATATATTTATTAAGAAAAGGCACCTGACCTTTACTGATGTTTAATAATAATCACATCCCCAAGTTAATAGAACAAAGTACCTTGATATACATTTAGATAAAAATTGATGCATATGGGCAAAGCCCAAACTACATAACATTTTTCAGGAAAACTACTCCTTTACAAAATTGCATTGAAAGCCATACGGACCTATGGAGTACACCTAAGGGGTGTCACAAAAATGACCAATTTTAAAATTGTAAGAAAATTCTAAATAAAAACACTCATAATCATATTAAACGCACCATGGTACGTCCCCAATGAAACTATTAGACCCAACCTTCGTTTTTTCTTATATGCCTTAATGTAGATTTTTGTGGGGTTTAATTAGGAAACATACAGGGGGTTAGATAACCACAAAGGGTGTTTTTTGTTGTTAGACGTTGTGCTTCCGAAAATTGCTTATACGCGATGGCGTTAACCAAGGCCTTACTCGTTTTTTGTGATAAATCCACCGGGGCGATCGCGTGCTGCCGAATCCGCGCAGTTCGTGAGCCGCAGCCATTAGCGTAAATAATAAATAAATAAAGGCGCACGCAGCGCGTTATTATTTTAACACTAGCTCGCCCGACATGACAAAATAAAAGCACATTTGAATAAGCAGAGGCGTCCTAGTGCGCGTACAAGCACTCTTCGCCTGTAAGTAGGCTGAAGTGTGCCTCGAGTTTAAGAAAACATAAATACGCGGAGTGCTGCCCGGGCACGTAGAATCGGGATAAGTTATTAATTGCGCGCGGACGCTCGACAAAAAGTCGGTGTACGTACGGCGTACAAACGCCGGTAATGCCGGTATGCCAGATATAGGTGAAATCCGTCAAGATTGTTCCGGTAAGGTTGACTAATTGGGGCTGGATTTAGTCATTCCTAATTGTTGCTATTGCTTCATCGCCCCTTTTTTACCAACTGTGCTGTTACGATCAAGGTCGTTGCGTTTTATTTTTTATACGTGTAATAGCGATCTGTTAACTAAAAACATCACAGCAACATTAAAAATTTAATTAAACATTAGCAACAAAAAGCATTTAACGACGAAGCTGCCGATTTTAATAAACATCACGTCACCTACAATTCCAATTAGAAGCTCTAAAAATTACTCAGGCGTAATATTTTCTAGCTCATCTTGTGAACGATAAAAAATATAAACAGCACTTTGAAACGCCGCAAACCAGGAATAAATACACCTTCGCGAGGCGCTCTGAGTTTTGCACCTGCAGCTCTTCAGGTAGCTCGAGCAGCCTTGAGATGCCTTTCCCCTGGAAATGGCTCCGTCCTTCTCGCCCAGATTTTGCAATCGTGCCTTCGTCTCGCTCGGTCATTAGTGGCTAACGGTCCCAAATTGATTTTTCTCGGAAGAGTCTGCCGAAACCGCCTCGCAGTTCTCGCAGGACGAGGGCTTCTGGGTGCAGCGGGCGCAGCTCTGCGCCCAAAGGGACGATATGCCCAGGAACAATGATTAATGCACTCCCGCGAGATTTAATATTGCAGATTGCGCTTGGCATGGAATAACAAGCAAGAAAACGCTCGTCGATCTTGATGTATGGGCTCCAGACGACGTCGCGGGCTCTGCAGCCTCCTTCGGTCGACGGGCCCTTCTCGTCAAATTTTAATTGCAGATTGAATTTGAAAGTACGCGCATAAAGAGTGCATTGCTGGAGCTTGCCAGACGTACCGGAGAAGATTAAACTGAACCAAGTATTTCTATAGTAAGCCTCAAAAATGTATTTTTTATATGGTTTATCTTCTTTTTTACGTTACCTATTATTTTTAGATTTAAAAAATATATGTCTATTGAATTTTATATCTAATAAAAAAGAAAAATAATTACTAAGCAGTTATTTAAAATAAATACAAATCAATATTTAAATTTATCAAATTTTTCCTTGCTCTTTCAGAAATAGCCTTGGAGTTCTTTAGCAGAGTTCACGAGAGCTGGATTAAATCACACCAAACTCGTGGATGTTAAGTTAATTATTAGTGACTACAACGGGGCATAAACGCATTCTGTGAACGTTGGAAGATTAAGTTTGTACAGTTGGAACCTAAACACATGGCAAACTCCACCAAAGATCACTAGAAATTCGATACATCTTTGAATTTAGAGAATTTAGCAGTTTATGCTGATTTTCTATAAAAACCCGATTTTAAACGAAGAAGCTCGTTTTTTAATGGTATTGTAAATCATCAAAATTGTCGCATCTGAGGTAGTGAAAAACCCAAAGCACCCACAAAAATACACTGTTCGGTGTGCACTGGACCGTACTCTTTTCAGGATAAAGCTGGAAACGCTGTTACTATTAATGGTGTACGTTATTTTTTTTTAATAAAACTAACTTTACACTTGAATTACATGTGGTTCCAACAAGATATTTTACTTCAAACCCAATTTCCTTGTAGTGTTATCTCACAGTGAGGTAACATCTATTGGCGATCTTGCGATCTTATCTTATTAGACTTTTTATTTGGGACTATTTGAAGAAAAGGGTTTATGTCAAGAACCTTGCTACGATTTCAGGGCTAAAAGAGAACATCAAACTTGCAATTATTGAAGTAGAGCCGCATTTATAGAAATGTATTATGGAAAACTTCATTAAAACGCGGTCGCATCTTAGTGGAGTCGTGGAAAACATTTAGCCGACATTGTATTTTATAAGTAACTGTTAAGTCTCTATGCTAATAGCAATCAAATTCTGATTGTTCTAAGTATTTTGTGTTTTATTAAGGAAAAACTTTCTAAATTTGGACCACCCTACATTTCCTTATTTAAAAATTTCTATAAAAAATTGTGTTTAAAAAGTTTGACGATGGTCTACTAAATATTTCACGCCTTACCAAACAACAATAAAATCTTTCTTACTTATATTTGTAGACACAGTCATGTCATAGCTTCTAAATACTTTACTGTAGTCTTTCATTTCATGTTTCCAGGACCTCGATAGCATATATAAAAACATTCACTGGCTGTACGAAAGAGCAACAATACTTCAGTAGCTGTCAAACATAATAAATAAACCAGACATAAAATTATTTTTTTCAAATCAAAAACACTCGTCCCCGTTCTCATTCCACCAGCAGAACTATTTCAACACTTACGAGGATGGCCAACGTTTACCGATTGTTTGAAAACTGTTAATTATTCCACGTGATCAGTTATAAACAAACAAATTTCTCCAAGTGGATTTCTTGTCAAAACATGTTTCACTTCTGATTTAATATATAGCCAAGTAAGGCATACAAAAGACCAATCTTCTTCTATCACTCATAGTTCTTGAGGAGTAAGTATATTAGAACTCCGATTAAAGAACTAATTCCAATCTCTCTTAATATCAAAGTGAATCTCGTAGAATCTTATGGACAAGATAAGAGCCATAGATTATAATGAAACTTTCTACACACATTCATAAACAAGAAAAATCAGTTAAAGGAGCGGGAGAGAAAAGATGTTTAAAATGTTTTGAATTTTTATGACTTCCACAGTTGTTTTTCATATTTAAACAAATTCGAGACGTATCTTTCTTAGACATATGCGGCTGGGTAAAAATAAAGAAGAAAGGAAATATGATTATAAATATAAATATTAAATTCTCGTTTGACTTAAAACGATACCTTTCTCTTGATGACCTTGCTATAAGCAATTTTTTAAATATTCATAGAATAATGTTTTGTGTTTTTAGATTTCTTCAGATTCATTTTTTTTATTGTATAAGATTTTAATGAACATTTTAAGTATAAATCTTCTCAATGGTATGAATATTGCACCCATCCCGCCTATAAAAATATTTTTCTATTTTTACATAGTAAATTTAAAAACATTTGAACGATTTTTAAATTTGATCCGTGGTATACCATTAAAGATTTTAATTTTAAATTACATCTAAAACTGGAGTGTCTATTTTATAATCGGTTTCTAGTTATAGCTTTTGAAAGGAAAATTAAGTTTACCTATAACAAAGAAGCCCCAATCTGTCGAATCACACACAAAAAACAAGATATTAACTACTGCAACACTATGTTTCATCGGATCCGGTAACAGTAGCCGAACTAATTTTGATGTTACATGTTTCATGCAAAACCTTCAATTAAAATTTCACTATTTTTTTGAATGCTCACCTCATCTAGTTCTCGGTCTTTCAGTCACCGTTCTGTACACACTCAACATTCTCTGATGTCCTTCTCGTTGTTGATCTTCCACAATGTGAAATAGATTTCTGTCCAACTATGTTTTCATTCGTAATTTACTTATTGTATACAATCTGAAAAGCTTCTGAATCCTGCAAAGAATTTCAGTTAAATGTTCCAGCCTCGCATAAAATGTAATGTAGATTTGCGGTTCCGCTCATTCACTCTGGTGCTAAGTTACCTTGGGTGTATGCATTTTAATTTCAAAGAACTAGTCGTCATTTAAGACAATCCATTGAGAGATTCAATTTTGGATATCTTTATATGAGCTAAGCGTTGCGCTACAAACGCGTTTTCTATTAATTTAAATGAGTTATAATCGAAAGGAGCAATGTCTGTTAAAGGCAAGCAGGATAAAACATTCCAGATTAGTGATTTCAACGTGATTTTAGCTTGTTTTGTTTTTAATTCTGTCTAAACTAATTAATTGATAGTAGAACTCCCTAGTGAGGAAAAATGATGAAAGAGCTAAAAACACTAAAGATATCCCAAATGTTGAGAAAACTTTTAAAAATGACATTACACGAAACCAAAGCAAAAGTGCGATTTCAAGAAACAACAACGGAAGAATTCCAAATAAAAAAAGGTGTAAAACAAGGAGACTCAATCTCTCCCTCTCTATTCAACTTAGTACTAGAAAGCATGATAAGGAACGTGAAACTAGACAAAAAAAGTATTATTACCGACGACATCCAAATAGTAGCGTATGCGGATGACATAACAATAGTGGCAAACTCGAGACAGAAACTAATAAAAGCAATAGAAAAAAATAGAGGAAGAAGCAAGACAATATGGAATGGAAATAAATCAGAGCAAAACAAAATATATGAAAGTAGGAAGAGAAGAAAGGGACACACAAAAATACCTTAAAACGCAGAGGCACAATTTCGAAACTGTTACCTATTTCAACTATCTGGGAACGACGATACAACAATCAGGCAAAGATCGGATAAAAGAAAGAATCCTCAAAGGAAACCAAGCCTATGGAAGAAACATGAACCTTCTGAAAAGCAAAGCAATCACCAAGAAAACTAAGATAAAAATGTATATGACATTAATAAGGCCAATACTGAAACAGCAATAATAAGCAAAAAAGAAGAAGAAGACTTGAGAATAGCGGAAAGAAAAATAATGAGAACAATATTAGGACCAAATATAACAGCAACTGGAGAAAGAAGACTAAAAAACCAATAACGAAATAGACGACGAACTCAGAGGAGAAACTATCACAAGATTTATAAAGACACAACGTTTGAAATGGGCGGGGCACATCATGAGGAGGACCCCGACGGAGACGCTAAGGAGAATAACACAATGGACCCCACTAGGTCCAAGGAAAAGGGGAAGACCCAAAAAAGGATGGCTAAAACAAGTAGAAGAAGACATAAGAACATTGGGAGTAACAGACTGGAAACTGAAATGCAAGGAAAGAACGGAGTGGAAGATAATAACTCGCGAAGCCAGGACACACAAGGATCTGTAATCAACCAAAGGAAAGAGGAGTAATCCCCCTCATAAATAGGATTTCAAGGCGCAACTATGCGTCAGCCATAATCTTAAGATTGCACGGCTTGATGATGATGAGAACTCCCTAGTAACCATTTGATTCGTTTTAAACAGTTCAAAATTGTTTTTCCGGTAGCACTGCAGCTTCATGGATTTATTGTGCTTAACAGTTCAAAGTACAACACCTTTCTAATCCCATCAAATATAAACCACTGTAGATAATGTTAATAGTTGGTTTAGGTTGAATTAATTTTTTTCGGTTTAGATTATCAAAATATACTCGCTTTTCATTTATTTGTTATCTGTCAAGATTTTGCACGTGGATTTTCGCCTTTCGATGTCTTTTCCTTAATTCATATATAGTAAAACTTATTTTTTCTCTATAAACCCTCTTCATGGCTTACAAACGTATGTAAATCTCAAATTGAGATGGTGTTGCTATTTGCTTTCATCGGTTCTTAAAATTCTCTACCTTCGAATTTTTATTTTGTGTTTTCCATATCAACCTCCACTGAAGCGCCGAAACCACTGTTTGTATAAAACTTCTGATGAAGCACGTTTACCATAACTTTTTGCACTCATGTGGTAAGATTCAGTAGGAGTTTTCTTTGATAAAGCAACACATTCTGCAAATGACATTTATTTGGCTGGAATTACAACATTTTTGACGCTCTAAAAAATTAAGTTATTACTACAGACATTCTTAATGCGATTAATCTGTTTATCGTATATCAAAATTTAAGAAACAATGGCGGGCATTAGAATTTACGTTTGTTGAAGCTAAAGCTATTTGTCGTTAAAGGGTGGAAACTTTTAAATATGCTACTAACATATGTACAGGCGAGCGCGCGCATACTCACACACACATACAAGAAAAGATTTTGAAAACAAATTCAATATTCAACGATAACTATCTAACGTACTTATCTTAAAACTTAGAACAGAAAGCCATTTCTGCCATAGTGTAATGTAAAAAAATAGTACGATTTTTTCTTAAGAATTTAAAGTGGTTAATAAACCACTTTAAATTTTAAAACCTTGTTTAATAGACATAACGTTTATAGTTGTTTGTTAAATGTTACAGTTTTTGTTTCTATGTACAATAAGTTCGTGGTTTATTTCTAGCATTTGTCACATCAAAATATGGTTTGAAGCTGATAAGTTTATTCTACTGTTGCGGAAGGTCCAGCAGTACTTTATTGTAGTAGAAATAATATTAAAGTTGCTATTAAATAATGATTAAATAAAGATACTCTTAAAGATAGATGTGTGCTTCTTCATGTACCAAGTACAACTAATTAGAAAAATTATACGAAGCCAATGGAAATGCAATTATTCTTCTAGGATTGTAAAAAGAATTAAAGTTTATGAGTGTGGTTGAGTACTATAAGATAATAAAACATTGCGAAAGTGGCGTTGTTTTGTTGATGCTTTATAACACAATAAGAATAATAATTAAAAATAACAATGATAATAATGGTAAGGTTCTGTATTTTATTGGAGAGCATGCCAATTAATCAGAACTTCCATAATTTTGTCTTTATTGTCGGAACGACATGACAGATATCGCACGTTAGAAAGTAGCATTAGTATCCCTTGTTCAAAATGAACATGAACATTACTCGATTAGAATTAATTTAACAGGTCACGTGCCAGGCAATTGGAGCCCAAGGTCAAATTCGAGTCGGACTGCATTGAAGTCATTAGACTAGTTTCTTGGTGGTATGTATATGTAGATTATTAAATGCCAACGTTGTCTATTATAAAATAATTTATAGTCATCTTAAGATTTTTTGATATTCAGATTTTGGATTTAACTATTCGTTTAATATTATAAAACACCTAATTTTTCACAAATTCATCAATGTCTACTTAGAATGATAACAAAGTGAGAAACTTTAAATGCAGGATAAATGTAACTGAATATATCTCTTGTATAATTGATTTCAATAAAAGATTAATTTTTTTGTCAACTTTTTTCGGTATAACTTTTTACCGTCGATAGAAGAAATATTTGCTGTTACCAATTCAACATCGGAGAGCTTAATCTTTTTTGGTCTATTGAGATGCCTTCCACTGTCATCTTTGGGTAATGTAGCTAAAATATTTTTAATCCCACAAAGTATTATCTTATCAGCACCAAGAATATTAGGTAGTACTAGAATTTTGTATTTAAATGTTGTCACATGCATACAACCTTGGTGATCTTGAAATTCGTCTGATTCATTACTACCGCTATTTTTTCTTTAAATAAATATTACAATAATAAACCCAAGCAAGCTTATCTTTTGATTACTAACGTTACGCATATTAGTAAAAAAGTGAAAAATATATTGATAACCTCTCATTTTATAACAAAGCGCATAAATATCTGTTTCTTTTCCACAATTTTTTTCTTATATTTTTTTATTACTATTAGATGTTAAAAACTGTACAGAAGATAGTGTAGAATTTAATGTATGTATTCGGTTACTGTCTTAAAAAGTGGGGTTGGACATTATCGTGTATTAGCAATAAGTTACTGTTACAAGTAATGCTATGGTTAATAAGTGATTTTACAAAATCCGTAATATGTACTTTTCTGCGTCAATTATCATCAATTCTATGTGAGCAGTTAAATTAATATCGCCCCACCCCATTGGGACTATTTATATTAAGCATACCGCTCGGCCTTCCATTTTCTCTCTAAAAGTTTATGTAGATGCTTAAGAAAAAATGTTCTTTTGTGAACGATACGTTAGTCAATTATATTGTTCTGAAAGGAAATGTTCTCTACATTCAATGATGCTGCTTTAAAAGTAAGGAGTAAGTAGGATTTACTTCAGCTTTATTTAAGCACCTTTTTACAGTTTTTGCTATTGAGAGGTTTCATCTAATGCGAGAAAAATTTTTTATCAGGACTTTAAATACTATTTTTGTATATTTATAAGTTATTAATAACAAAACAAATATTAATACTAAACTAGAAATAAAAATCGCTTTTTCAAGTGTTACAACTCATATTACATTTAAATTGTTACCGTTGCGTGAATTATGGTGAACAAATGATGTCTATCCAGTCGATATAAATATAATGAAAATCTTTTGCGCGGTTACAACATAACTTGGTAGCCGATGAGAGTGGACTATAATGCGTCTGCGTAAATACGGACTTCTTCACTAGTGGGGTCAATTATAAGTGAGACGAGGTGACAGCATATGTAATGCGTGATCATCGATTTTTAATGAGTGAAGAACTAGAATAGTAAATATGCATAAAATTTGGTTGGTAAAATTAGATCATTCGTTCACAGAAACTATTCGGATTTTTCAGAAAACTTTTGCAGTGATGTAAGGAGTGCAGAATAAATAAAGTCATTGAAAAAAATCATACACGTTCTAAAAAAACACTAATGAGCAGAACATAAAAAATGTTAATGTGTAGGGATTACAATCTACAAGGATCGGAGACCGACTGTCCGATAACTAAAAATTAAAGTGGTATTTCTAAAAACTAAAGTCTCTGAAATTTTGAAGAAATATCTTAACAGAAAACGTGTCATGTGTCAGAATTTGTTCCGCGATTACTGTTACTAGAGAAAAAGAAACATCGTTCTTCATTTACTAATGATTTGTTTCAAATTGTCACCAGTTGCCCCTAAAAAGATATAAGACGAAACAAGTATATACAGTTACGAGTCAGAAACAAAAGCTCAATGAAAACCTCCTGATTCGTTACGTAAAATGTTTCTTTTATCTTCTAAAATTTTTGCTGATCGTATAAAATTTTTGTATTGTAACTCTAATTTTTTCCATTACATGGCACAATATTTTTGGAGTAGACCACGTATTTCACCCCGAATATAATTTCAGATTTTCTTCCGCAAAAATGCAAGGAGAAATGATGGTCACTATGCATTGATTGTCAACCAATTCTATGAATTTGCACATATTCGAATTGCAGGCTCATGTGGCATTAAAAAAATAACATGTTTGTTAATATAAAGAATAATATATTGGAGGGTGTCCGGGTTCCTAAGAACCTGTTTTTTAAACCGTTGCTATCTCCTTGAAAATGTACTTGTTTCGCAATAACGTCGGATTATTCAACACATAGTCGATTGATTAACATCTGACTTGTAACACATTATTGATTTCTTCACTAGAAAAGTTATAATTTTTGCCGTATATTCATTTTTGATATGCAAAGTGTTACGATTCATAGTAAATAACAAGTCCCGGAATAACCAAGCCGAGTTATACAACAATGAAAAAAATTAATTAATGCCAATGACATCGAATAAGGGGTGTAAGAGGTCCACCAACAACTAGGACCCAAATGTCAACTCCACCTGCACGAGCAGCAACTAACTGGCCCGGTATATACTGCCATATAACAGACGGGGCTTTGGCAACCCAGTATCAGAGAGTATAACCTGATACCAGTTGTCCTGAGGAAACGGGGCCGGTGCGGCTGGGCTAATCACTCGCGTATTGTAAAATTATTCAGAGAAACACTATAAACTTCGAAACGGTCACAACGAAGACGACAGGAGAGAAATAGTAGAAGATTTGGAACGTGGAACGTCACATCTATTACAGGGAAAGAATGCGAGATTATAGAAGAATGGAGAAATATAAGATTCAAATACTAAATGACTTCAAAAACATGGACAAAGGGTACACTTTCAGATATGAGGGCACACCAGTCGGAAAGTGTAGGAATACTCCTTAGCAAAATTAACCAAAAGGGAAGCTGTAAACTCCAGAATCATAACAATAAACCTACAACTTCAAGAAAAGGTCGGGATAATCCAAATATATGTGCCCACGCAAAACGCCACCGTACAAGATAAAGAAACGTTCTATAGGGGCTTGTAAAGATCTATAGAGAAAATGCAAAACGACAATAGACATGTAGTTATTATGGGGGATTGGAACACCCATATAACGCCCAGGAAATAACATAGAGCATGAACACGGAGCAATTGGAGGTCAAGGTTTAGAAAAGGATGTAAACGAAAATGGCGAGAGAATGCTAGATTGCTGCATAACTAACCAAATGTTGTTTGGAAATACATAGTTTAAACAAAAAGAAACAATACACAAAATAACATACAAAACAGAAGAATTAGGAAGGAAAAGTATGTTAGATTACATTACGTACACGACAAATATGAGATGCGCAGTGAACGATGTAAAGGTAATAAGAGGGGCGGAGTTAAATATGAAACACAGATTTGTGATTGCTGACACAAACATTAGGAAACCGCTTAAAGAACGAAGAGCTATACAAAGATCAAAATTTAAATTTTAGAAAACCCAGAAATAAGACAAGAATATGGAAACAAATTAACTGAAAACCTAAACAATTTGGAAAAACAAGAAGTTCAAGAAGAAAATTAATGGACCTTAAATAAAAGATGGAAGACCTTCAAAAAAATCCTAATAAAAACAGCAAAGGATGCTTGTGGAGAAAAAGAAATAAAACAAGACCCAACACATAAGTAAAAAAATGGTGGAATGAAAAAGTGAAGAATAAAATTAAAACTGAAAAAGAAGCCCGAAAGAAATATATAATAAATAAATCTGAACAATATATAGAAGAGAATACCTAGTAAAACGAAACGACATGGGAGGACTTTGGTAAAAAGACAATTATATAGAAAACCAAAAACAGTTTTGAAATATAGTTAAGTGCCTAAAGGGAAATAGAGCACCAAAAGTGCGAAATATTATAGATGAGACAAGAATATTACAAACAAGTAAGGAAGAAATGTTGAAAAATTAGTCCACAACTAAATTTAAAGATGAAGAAACAAAAATATGAAAAAGAGAAGAACAACACCATCAGGAAGAAATAACAGTAGAAGATATAAAAAAAGCCCTAAGAAAAACAAAAAATGGTAAGGCAGTGGGAGAAGATCATACAGCTCCAGAAATATTGAAAAAAGGTGGTCTAATCATAACTAAATAGATGAAAAAGATAGTACAACAAGCATGGAATACAGAACCTATAGATAGAGCTAACTATAGGGCTATATGCTTATCATTAGTGGCGCTAAAAATATATACAAGAATAGTTGAAAAAAGATTAAAAATGAAACAGAAAACAAATTAGAAGAAGAATAAACGACGTTTATACCAGGATATATATATACGGACAGCTGTTTGTAAGATTTCTATTATCTATAGTAGCCAAGTATTGCTAGCTAGATTTTCTATTATAAAAAGCTAAAATAGGCAATTTGTGAAATAAAATGTGGGAAATTTAAAGCGTAACATAATTTAAAAAAATAATTTTATAATTTTAGTTAAAAAAAATAGTTCACACAGTATATCTAAAAAGATTTAGAGTTTTAATGCAGTATTAATGCATTTTATACTTTTAAGAGTTGCAGTTGAAATAACGTGTACTTATTAGACTAACTAATGATATATTAAAATATGGCTTTATGTAAAGTAACGTAATGCACCAGTACAATTATCGTTATAAAATACACCCGATGTACAGGATTCCATAAACAAGTGTGGCCACAATTTATGGAAATGTAATCACCAATAGTAATATTAAAAGCGTGAATACATAATTGAGAACATCAGTAATTCCATTCGAAAACAAAATTGTTTTTATGAAAAGTTTCTATTTTCTATTAGATCAAACAAATTGTCCCTTCATTTAAAAAGGCCTTCTAGAGTGTTATAAATTACTAATTTATTTGTGGTAAATACAATAAATCCTAGAATATTTATTATTCCACTTAAAGCACAAATTAATTTAAATTTTATTTAGAATTCAATCTTAGTGTTACTAATAACAATTTCAATTGAATGGTATATATGTATAAGGAATATGTCATTCAAATCGACTGCATTTTTATTACACGATCTGCGGTACATTAAATGCAGGATTTTACGGGATTTTCCATTATTTTACATCTTAGTTGAAATGAAGTAAATAATCACAAAAGTGGAATTGAGAAATATGTTGAGGATTTTAAAGACAATTTTGTTTTTAGGATCAAATTAAGTGTTATTTTGCCGCAGTAAAGCGATTACAGAAGGCTGTGTAATTTGCAAGCGACTGCAACGACTTACAGCTGTTTATCGCTGGCGATTTCAATGCAGGGGCAGAACGCGCACCACCAACCTGGTTAACACCTCGCAGAAATGCCGCACGTCGCGGGCTCAATTTACAACAATCGGCTCCTGCGTCGGATGCAGACGCAGAAACAAACACTCGCGCGTAATATCTTATAACGAATGCGACACGAGCAAATGGAAGTCGCAAACAGGTGAAATATAACGCCCGCAGCCCGCAAGGTCGATTCGGCAAGAATGCAGCGCTACAATTTCAATACGTACAATCGGCGGCGGCACGATCAAAATTCCTCAAATAGCACCGGCGATCCGATCGCATGGGCCAGTGCCAGATGGGCTCTGCTTCCACACCCGCCGCACAGCTCGGAATTGCGCGCCTCTCCAATTCAATTAATCCGCCGGCTAATGAAGGCAAGTGCGCACTGCAGTTCCCAGATCCGCATGCGAAGCCTACTTTGCATGAGTGTGATAGGAAAGTCCTTAGGGGCCGATTTAGCTGCGCGTTTGCGGCAAAGTGGCGGCCGCTGAATTGCTGCGAAATGAAGGTTGTTTTCGCGATTAAATTTGATTATGAATAAGCACAACAGAACTGAGATTTTAAAAATTATTTTATTATTTTTTTTAATCTTCAACTAAATGTTACAATTTAAATTAAAATACAAATGCTCTGGTAGATTTAATTGCGCTTTTATTACGAACTTAGTATTGGATTCATGCTGTGCTAAGTTGATTTAGCCTTTTAGACATAGTGTCAGTGTTAAGAACTGACGTGCAAACGACGGTATATTAATTTATCATCAAAAATAAATTATAAAATGCTGATGTTAGCAGATAAAATAATGTATACTATTTCTTTGGTGATGAAATAAAGATCTCTTTAGATCTCAAACCAGGACGAACTATCACCATTAGATCAATACATTGTGACACTGGAAAAATAAAAATTAAAATTTTTGTATACTATTTTGTTAAAACAATAAGGTAACTTTTTAATTTAAAACTTGTGCGAAAGTCGTAGTTCAATAAAAATTTCTTAGGTTGGCACAACTTTGGTGACGCTGAAACGTTTAAATAGTGCAGAAAGCATTTGGTGATCAATCTTTATCGAGAAAAATTGTACTCCAATAGCATAAACTGATTCAGAGAAGGTCGTAAATCCGTAGAACATTAACCTCATTCTGTTGGTCCATCAACATCAATGATCGAAGATAGTATAAAAAAAAATAGAAAATAGTAATGGAAAAGAGTTTGCTAAAAATGTCGGCATATCAATAGGTTCAGTAGACACAATTTTAAGTGATGTTTTGGGATTGAAACGTTTATCAGCAAAATTCGTAATTATGCCGCCAAGAATTTAACAAATACAACTTCACAAGCACTGTACTCCTCAGATATGCTACCATGCGATTTTCTCCTGTTCAGTCGGTAAAAAAATCACCTCGAGGTATCCGATCTGACTCAGTTGAATCGATAAAACAAAAATTGAAGGAGGTTGTAAAGCTTCGTACCAAGACCAACTGGAGCCACGATACACTATAAATGTAAAGACGGCAATTATGTATGAAACCCTTAACATTTTCGAATGGACTTACATACTTTTAAAACCACACTAAATAAACTAAAGTGAATTTGGTGCTCTTCACCATTAGTAACCTACAATGAGCGTTTAAGCTTTCGTCTACATTAAAGACAGCCAAACGGATATGGTCAATATAGCAACTATAGGTTTTACTCGTTAGGCTACGTGAATTTTAATTATTAGA
This sequence comes from Sinelater perroti, assembly GCA_036346155.1. Lineage (NCBI taxonomy): Eukaryota > Metazoa > Arthropoda > Insecta > Coleoptera > Elateridae > Sinelater > Sinelater perroti. Next base: position 21,431,204 of record JARFIY010000359.1, on the reverse strand, counting down.
ACCCTTCATCAATATAATGGTAAGGTCCTACGGCCCGCGTGGGAGCACGGCCTGCGAACTGAGAGGTTAAGGCTCTCATACGTTCGCTCTCTCTGCCCGGTCGTCGCGCACCATCTCTGATGTGGGGCGATGTGGCAAGCACCGCACCTTAGACGACCGCCATTATTACCCCTTGTTCGAATGAACGCAGGTACTCAATTATTTTTAGTGACTGAGTAGGCCACCCACCAGGCATCAGAGAGCACCGGGAATTGAACCCGGGTCCGTCAGCATCGCACCCCGCCCCTCAACCACGGGACCACGCTGGCTGTTTCGTCATCAATATAGCAATCTATATAATATAATAATAATAATAATAGTAAGCTTTAGGCTCATCGGACCATAGCCTGCAAACTGAGAGGTTAAGGTTCTCCTATGTTCGCTCTTTCTACCCGATGGTCGCGCATCATCTCTGTTGCGGGGCGATATGGCAAGCCCCTTAGACGACCGCCATTGTTGCCCCTTGTTCGAGTGAACGCAAGTACTCAATTATTTTTAGTAACTGAGTAGGCCACCCGCCGGGAATTGAACCCGAATTCGTCCGCATTGCAGCCCGCACTTGTATTAAAAGCTTTACAACACTGCATAAAGGGTAAAAGACTAAAGCTTAAAAGCTGGTATGCGTGTGGTTTGAAAACAGCATCTAAACCACCATAAAAATATTAGTTTTTGTAAATATGAATAATTTTAATTGTTACAAGGGGCAGTAACCTATTACAACGATACGTATGTGTGCTACTAAATGTATATGATTAGCAAAAATTAAAGTAATTAAAATACCGATACTTTATTTTTGTTATTATTAGTTCTTAAGTACATAATATGTTTGTTTTTGTAATATAGTTTCAAAAGTAATTTCGCGTTTTAGTAAATTTTTAATCAACGATACATTTTTCATTTTTTCGATAACTTTTGCCATCTTTCTAGCAACTTCGTAATTTCTCCTTACCGAACTTTTGCTCCTTATCAGCACAAAAACTAAGCCAAGTGCGATTTCACATCATAATTGAAAGTTTTAGCATTCAAGGAGTTTTACAAAGATCAAAATAAATAGGAATCTGCAAGATCAGAGCCATATAATGAATATAATATTACTTTCCAATCAAGCTCCAATCCTTTTTGACAAGTTACTAAAGAAGTCGTTATCAATTTTGAATTGATTTATCTAGTTTCTCTAGTTGTTGACAGTATACATCTGAATTAATCATTTGGTCTTGAAAGCAGCTCAAAATACACAATGTCTTTGTAAACCCACCAAATTGGCAGCATAAACTCCCATTCATGTAATTTACTTTTAGTGTCGTCCTGGATCATCACGTTTGCTCTACGGTCTTTTTTGATTGATTTTATTGTAAACAATCCACTTCCATCACTAGTTATTATCAGTTTCAAAAATAGATCTTTTTAATTACTTTTCAAATGCAAATCGCAGATGTTGATGCATTAAGTAAATTTCTTTCAGTTCGTGTGGAACACAAGCATGGAGTTTTTAACTTAAAATCGAGCTTCTGTAAATGTCTGTCGATGATTGAAAAACGAACTTGCAGTCTTTCGGCAACCTTGCGTGTTGAAATATGATAATCCGATTCGATTGCGGTTTTGATTCGGACGTTATAAACTTCAGTTGGTCGACCGGAACGGTGGTTATTTATGAGTGAAAAATCAGAAGATTAAAATTTGATAAACCAATTTTTATAAGTGCGTTTTATTGGCACCAACATCATAACTTCACATACCTCTTTGTAAGGATCGGCAAAATATCATCTTGAAATCAACACTGAACGAACAGTTAAAAATCAAATTACGCTTAATTTGCTTCTAAAGTAATGTAAAGAGAATAAATTATTATTGACAGAAGTCATTCAAAAAGATGATTAAGGCTATCATCTATTCGTAAAATCCGAAATTACTTTTGCACATTCCTATATTATTGGAAGCAATTTACATGGATAAGTTGTTTCTTATCATTAATATTTTTGCTTTTTTAAAGTATTTTAACAGAATCATTTATTGTTACAATAATTAAGATCAAAATCAGCAATACACGGTTTCCTTTAAGATTGTTCTAATATAACTGTCAATAAATTAGAGTTGTCCTGTAACGTAAATAGTAAATTAACGTCTAGGTTACCTCAAGATCCTATAGTTTTCAGCGGCCGCAGCTCAAATGTGAATTTTGGTTAATTTATTTGTATCTGCTTATTTATTTTGTGATATAAGAGATTATGCATATGTTGCTTATCAGTGTGTAACAAACAGTGAAGTACAATCGCAATAGAAGTGACTGAATGGTTGATGGATAGAACTTCTGTATGTTAATCATCTTGACAAAAACAGTAAAAAGAGCCCAAAAACTTTCTGTAAATATTACCTATAGGCAGACAAACGAAGAAACAGATATTTATGTTTCTAATTAGTATTTAAATGCTACTAAGCTAATTTAACGCAAGAATAGAAATGGCCAGAGACGGATTTAGAAAGATGAAAGTAATGTTATGTGATAAAGAATTGAGCCTTGATCTATGACTGTTACATATAGCCAATATTACTGTACGGCTCAGAAGCATAGACTCTAAAGAAAGATACAAGCGCAAGAATAGAAGCATTCGAAATGTGGGTCTTCCGGCGAATATTAAGAATCTCATGGACAGAGCGGTGTACCAATGAAGAGGTTTTAAATACAATAGGAAGAAATAAAGAACTTTTACACACAGTGAAAAGAAGTGAAGTCGAATATCTGGGACACGTACTGAGGCATAATAGATACGATCTACTACAGAAAATAATAATGGGAAAGATAGGAGGTAAAAGAGGAGTGGGAAGAAGCAAGATGTGGCTCAGAAACATAAAAGAATGGACGGGGATCACAAAAGTCAGCATCCTCTTTAACAAAGCAAGATTTGAGAAATGACAGCCAACCTTCACTAGTTGGAGCGGCACCTACAGGAGAAGAAGCTAATTTATTCACAAATGCAATTTCTAGGATTAGCATGCATAATAGCCGTTTATTACTTGTTTATTACTTGTTAGTGTATGTAATAATTTTGTGTTATAGTTTGAACTTGAAGGACGAACCCGTATTTCACAATACTTCTCTTTCTATTCAAGTGTAGCTTCGTCGTCGTTCTTTGAGAGAGTTTAGTTTTCAAGCCGTTTTTTTTCAATTTTCTCAATTAATGCAGTTTAACAACCAATTATTCATCTAATATTACAAACTTTTGTGTTTCTTCTGGTAACTAAAAAACAGTTAAATTCGTGTGCATTCTGTAACCGCTATATATTTCTGTATTTGATATTTTTCAACAATACCACAACAGGATATCGTATGTGTACGAATATATATTTTTATATAACAATTTATTTTCAATGACATAATAAAAAAATTAAATTGTCACTTAAATATAATGTTACCTAGGTCTAGAACATCAATTATACAGTGTATATATACAATTGGTTACAAGGTTTAGGCAAATAATCGACTTTCCGGATAACTGACTGCACATAAAAACCATAATTGTTTTACCATCATTTTTTATACGTGTATAAAATAATTGTATCTGGAGTAATATCAAAATTTAGGTTATAATTAGAAAAATTCTTGTAAATACAATCTGCAAAAATTATTTACGAATTAAATTTTTACGAATACCCAAGAAAACGTAAATAACTTAATTAATAGATAATCACACCATACTCTAATAACATATGAAATAATATAACATTTCAGTGATAGTAATTCTAAAAAGTATAACATTTTATTGCATCAATGCTAAAGTAATCAAGTGTTAAATTGTTGTGGAAGAATTTTATTGCAAGCCAGAGTTGACTAAAAATATCCAAACATTTTGGTGTCATCGACACTGAATTTGAAAAAAGCACAAAAATGTTTGTGAAAGTTGTTTTTCCTGGTTGAACTTCTTATTTGTTACTTGGAATAACTTAAACAACAATTTATAGTATTTAAGGAGCTTAAAGTATGCAAACTACTTAGACAAATTGGTAATTTTTATTAATTATTTTTGATAAATCTTTATTTCCAGTACTATTAAATCTTCAAATTCTACAGATGTGATCGAATATTTTGTTGTAAATAGACTAAAGCGATCGAACCGATTAGAGTCTAAGATAAAGATAAACTTTTAAAGCTTCTTTGCGTAAACTATTACAAATTAATTGTAAAAATAGTTTTCGAATGTTTATGGGTACATTTATTTTTAGCATCTTTAATTTTCTACATCTAAAAAATTTAAATCACTAAAAAATTAAAAATCCTACCTCAATTTACTCTTAGAAATACTAAACTATATAAAAAAGTATTTCCTACTGATCCACTCGTTTAGCTTGTTAATGCCCTTGTCACTGGAAAACGGAAAAATTGCGAAAAAATAGCAACAAAAATGAATTATGCTAAGGTTAATATTTTATTAAAAATTACTATTACCTTCTAATAATATAAATTAGCATTTTCATAAATCAGTTTATTAATAGAGCAAATACATTTATGTTGACCAAAATCCTCTTCGTCTGCAGCAACTATTTATAAAGCTCCCATCAGTCCCAAAAGTTTTTTTTTATTTTTAAACATTATGTATTTCACAAGGTGACTTAGACGCATGTCTTTCTCTAATGGTATGTTAGTGCTAGGATCGTTAATATTGGGAGAGAGGATGTAGGGGTAAAAGATACTTTGTCAGTTTATCATTGTCTGATAAAAATATAGAAATCGTTCTGTTGACCAACGGTTGTTTTCTTCTTACTTGCTGGTGCATTTTATAGACTTTGATAAAGTTTTTTCCTCCTAACAATCAGGGAAAATAACTTGTACCGACATTCATTACTATTCTCCACAATCGTAATAAGTTTTCGTCGTCAATATTGGTTTTGGAGTGTTCAAAAATTTTAAAAAGATGCATCTATTGTTCACTTCGTTGTGATTATCGAACAAGACCCACCCCTCGTTACAGGTTGCAGTATCGAATAAAGACATTGTGCTAACGGACCAAAAAGTTATTGCAATTGTCAGAATACTGCTGTTCCTTTTTACTTTTTATTATTTTTTGTAGGTGGTCGGAAATGATTAACTTAAACATATTGAACTGTTGAGTAAGCCTTCTGACGGTAATGCGCGATTTTACTTTACTTTTACACGTGTCTTTAAAGTATTAACTACCGCCGACCTTAGTCTGATATCTTCTTCAATTGTAAATTTTGGTCTTTGATATAACATTTCTAAACCAGTAACGCACTAAAGTTGAAACTACCCACTACGCCCTAACCACAATTTTGAATGTTTCTGTCGCTATATATCTCAGTTGGAACCTATGAAGTAAAGGATTGGCAAATCGCTTTGATAGAACATGATAAAAGAAGCTTTATAGTAACAACTTAATATGGAGTGGAGGAGGTTTATCATCGTAAACTTTAACTTACCTATAGTTTCATGGAATATATTTAATAGATATTAAGAAAGGCTAAATTTACCATTATACATTTTGGCCATTTATTTCCGAATAGCTTAATAGCATGCGCAATTAAAATTCTAATGCTTTTTAGCTTTCAGAATATTCTTCTTTTATTTTTAAGAATCTGTATACAATATGTTTTGAAGTAAATATAATTAACATAATATATTTTAAGGGTATCAGGGAGATAGAATGGGGCGGTAAAAATAATGTTACCTAACTAGAATAACTTCCTGCTATTCCTTTCAATGAAAATAATAAACAGGGGTATGTACAAAACTGTTATTTTTAAAGTTATTAATTACTACCACTCCTCAGAATTTCTACCTGTTGCAGGTTATATTTAAGCATTTGCTCCTATTAAAGTGAAGCGAAAGTTTTTGTTAGTGTAATATAAAAAATATTAATTAATAGTTTAAAAGAAATATATAAAACTAAAAATCAAAATATCTGACATTGCGTTGTATAGTCTTCATACATCTACAAGCTTAAGTTTTCTGGGCCTTGTTGGTACCGTTCTTGTAGTTTGAAATCAAACAATGGATTAAACTCTTCTTCTACTAAGTTGGAAAAGTGAAGTTCGACTAGGAAGTAAGCAACTAATAGGAACAGGCGGTAATCTAATGATTCCAAATCAAGACTATAGAGAAAGGGATGATAACAATTTAATTCTATCGAGTTTCTCTAATTTCTCGCGGATGTCTTAGGTTGTATGAGGTCCATCTGTAACAACACCCTTATTCGATTGACCATAGTAGAGTATAGTAGTTGCAATATAACATAAATTCTGTCAAGCACTTGACAATAAAGCTGGGTGGTGAAGGTTTGATTTTCAGAAACTATTTCAAAGTAATCCAGACGTTTATAATTCTACCAAACGTAAAGCATAACGTTGGTCTCAAAATTTAACGTTTTACAACAGGTTCTGCAATTTGGCCTCTACTTAATCATTGGTTTGGTCTGATTGGGTTAAGAAGGTAAATCCACTTTTTGTCATTGGTAAGATTTCGGTGAAAAACTCTAAAATCCTGAAGATTATTAAACAACTCTCTGCAGACATTATCTGTATGTTTAGCTTGCTCTTGCGTTAAAGTGCGAGGCATTTCTTTGCATCGTATGTTGACTTTGTCTAACTTATGTAAGTGGCAGTTTATTGTTCATCAACCTCATGTAATAATTATGCGATAGTTACAGCTGTGGATGTTTCGATAGATCAAAAATTGATTCTCAATTTACTACAAACTATCGTCCGGACCAAGGCCGCATTTCAAGACTGGTATCAAATCAATTTTGAGCCGTACAATCTGATATCGCACCTCAATCTTCAAACTTACCTATTATTTAAACTGTATATGTAGCGCTTCGCTTCTAATTTTTTTTTAACTAAGTTTATTATACCAGATCAGCATTATACATTGCTACACATAGTAGGCATGACAAATATTATAAACTAACAAAAAAAGACATTAAGAGATTAGTACTCTGAATACACAAGGTTGAAACTGATAAGAATTGTTTTAAAGTTTGGGTTTGTAGAGTAGAACTTATTTGCCCAGCTGACACCGTAGTTTACTCGTTATCCTAAGAATTATATACATGGTATAAGAGGTATATTTCATAAAGTGAAGTATGAGTAATATTACTACAGATTACTTTTTATTACTGTTTTCAAAAAGGAATCCACGGGTTGACTATGTGCCTAAATAGTGCAGAATGGCGTGAAGAAATACTTTTTAAGTCAACTTAGTGAATTAGGAATTTACATTTAGAGTCAAAAGTAACACTGGTATTTTTATTTGGTAAATTTGTTTGTGCCTAACGCCTGTAAAGTTAACAGGACTTTTAGTGATGGTAGGATACCATGAATTCTCGTGGGTCTATCTCCGTTTTGTTAATTTCTTTTACTATAAGCAAGACGTTTATTTCTTCGTTAAATAACGCGTCGTAGTATTTCTAACAAAAATGTCCATTCAAATTTAGTAAAAACTGCGCAAATAGTAAGGAGAATCAAGCATCAGTTCGCAGCCGCCTGTAATCTTGTTAATTAATAAATGCGACTACAATTTTCCACAATCTTGAAATTAGCTATGGAAGTATCTTTCCTTATTTGAACATGATATCATAGCGACTACAAGATCAAATTGAATGATTTATTTTGGATTATTTGTAAATACTACGTGTTTAGAACATTTAACAAGATCAGGGGGCGAAACGGTAATATATACAAATGTTGAAACTTATAAACACCTTGGAAACTCAAATTTAGACCAACCAATCAACTATGAAGGTCTCAGCACTCTATATATTATCGTTCATGAGATATGTCACTTTAAAATAAAAAAAAAGCAGGAAAACCCCCCTTAGGGGTGTTTCAATGGGTCGGGTTTATGAGACATTCCTATTCTACTTTTTAATGACGAGTTCAAAAAAGGTGGTCAGAAGTTTCGACTTAATTGTACAATTGATCACTATACTCAATTGTATATATTACCTCTAATAAAAAGCACTGAGACGGAAGCGTTTTGATGATGACTGTCAGGGAGAGCAAAAAATTTTCATCCGTCGACAAAAAAGTATAGAAAAAGATGGAAGTGTTGAAAAATTTAATATTTCTGTTTTTCAAGTGCTAATTTCAGTTATGGTTAATTTATATTTGATCCATTCGTAAATAATGAAATATATACTCAGTTTAAAAGAAGATTACCCAAGGACTTATTTAAAAACGTTTTAATATGTTACTTATATTTAATGTAACTTTAATTTATTTTGAAAGGTATATCTGCAGATGACAATATTAACTAAAACGGCAACCATTGATGTTTCATACCAATTATAATGAAATTAAATGTTGACACTTACATCAGAGAGGTTGTAGAAATGTTTAGAGTAAGTTTTTGCACCAACACAGACTTTACTAATTTAAATAAAAAATGATAAACTTAACATAAAGCCCTTTTATGCTACAAATATAGTTATAATAAATATGGACAGATTGTTTCAATTAGCACTAATTCCATCCCATTTTCGTGACAACTAACACCTTTTAATTGTAAATATGCTACTACCATAGTAAACTTAAAAAAATATTTCGAAGTTCTTATCTTTACCCAGCATTGTTGTATCTTATATATGCAAAATGCACATTGCGAATGCTCTAAAGCAAAAAACATATATAAATATTATTATTGTTGTTGTGCTAAAAGTACTTTAAATTTTTGCAGCTGTTCTGGGTATTATCTTAATTTAAAAAAATAACTGCACAAAGTAAATTAAAGAAGAACAGTTTTTGTTCTTGTTAATTAAAAAATTTGTTTTTTGGATTTTGCTTTGATTTTTTAAATATTTATAATAATGGTAAACGATCTAAAACGACATACGCGACCGTCAACGGACTTTTTGTTTCATTTTTTATAATTGTCATGTAATAATCTGTTACTAAAGTAGTCGATTTTAACGCTGTCTCCATAACAGTATTAAGAAAGAAGATTCACATAATTTAACCTAAGAGTCAGCTAGCTGTATCATTCTGCAAACGACCAACAGGTTATGAGAGTTCAAAAAGATGTTTGGCGAAACCCAGTGAACCACACCTTAAACTAGTCGAATTTTCTCACCGTGATTCACCAACAGAAGCGGTTACTTAAAAAGTCTCTTCAGAGTTTACTACTCTAGAAACCGGCTAACGGTTTGTTTTGAAAAAGTTGTATGTACCTATCTGTTAGAACTATTATACTAAGATAGTGTTAATAATAATAAAAATAAAAGTACTAAAAAAATAATAAACCAAAAATATTTTGCCAAAATACAAAAAAAAGAGAGATGAAAAACAGTGTGCATAAATAATAAATTAATAGGCCGATTATTATTGTCAATTGGTTGACAAAAAATGATTTTCGTACAGTAAATTGTGTAATCGATCGATTGGGTTACCGTTCATACGTGCCTATCTTAAAATAAAGAGACAATTGCCATACAAGGTACATCCGGAAAATAAGAAGATCCATTTTCTTGATCCAAGCAGATGAGTCGGGTGGAAGAGACTTCGAGCTGACGGTTGGTGGGAAATGTCAGGTAAGCGATCCGATCCAGTTCATTCGCCTTTGAGCTTTTAGTGGACAACCATTTAAGCATCGTATCACTGGTTAAAAGCCAGCAGTGTTAATCGGCGACACGTGATAAAATTTTGCGTTAAATTCAAAGAATAAAATAAATCAGAAACCCTACGAATAAAATAATTTATCAAAAGTACAAGGTGGTTTGAATATGACCGAGGCTGATTATTGTATAAACACGCCACACTATGCAGCAGCTGTGTGGTCTTGAGAGAGTAGAGCCATAATCTCCACCCACTCTCCTGCTTGGGTTAAAACCTGTTTAGTCCTGTTTGGGAGATGCTAGAGTAATGAGTGTAGAAAAGGTACCGCAGAGCGTGGAACAAAGTTGTGATTAAATTCCATGTTGGAGAAAACGTTCCGTTCGCTGAAGTTCACAACAGTCTCCAACAACAGTATGTAAAAGAGTGTCTTTTACGGATCCGTGTGTTTGAGTAGTGTAAGTGCTTCAGAGAGGGTAGAGAGTGCGTAAAGAATGAACCGCATGATCGTCGGCTGCGAACATTCGCCACCGAGTCAAACATTGGTTTATAGCACTATCAAGAAACTTGGAACAATGCTGTTCATCAATGTTGGTAGTGTAGAAGACATTGTGAAAAAGCACCTGCATTATCTCAAGGTGAATGCACGGTGGGTACCACGCACTTTGACGGACATGAACTTGGTGCGTATGCAAACTGTCGTCGTGGGTGCACTACCTACTTCTCTCAAACTCAAGAGAGCACGAAGGAACTGTTCGACAGGAAAAGTGATGGCAAAGTTCTTCTGGAATTGGTAAAGGGTTAACCATGTAGACTGTCTGATGGAAGACAAAACAGTCTGCAGCTTATTACTCAGATCTCCTGGCAACAAACGAGAAAGGGATCCGATTTAAATGAAAAACAGGTGGAAAACGGGTAGGTTTCCTTCAAGACATTGCACGCCCCCATACGGCCAAAAAAACACAATAAAAACTCCCCGGAAATTTAAACGGAATCTTTTGCCACATCCGCCGTACAGTCTCGATTTTGTCCCAACGGATTTCTACCTGTTCGAAAGGCCTAAATCATACTTGCAAGGCCGTCATTCAGGCTGTTTGGAAGTGGATATGCCGCCAATCAAAAGCCTTTTTTGAAAAGGGCATTACATGCTTCCAGAATGTTGAAAAAGCTGTGTTGGAGGGGAGTACGTTGAAGACTGACATGTGTAAGTAAGAGTTTGGTAATTTGATTTTTTTTTTTTTTGTAAAAAAATCAATCTTAGTCATATTTGCACATTGAGGATTAGCAACGCATAGCAAATATGGTTAAAGTAGAAGCGGTTTTGAACTTTAGCCGACCTTTGAGTGTTAAATTGATAGCAAACGAAGTGAAACTTCCAAAATCCATTGTGTATGAAATCGTCACGACAAAATCGCTCCCACAGATTTTTATCGACCAACAGAGAAAACACCATGCATCTATTTCTAGTGAGTTTTTAAATTGTGTAAGAAGTGGGCTTGAATTTTTTGAGAAAGTGATGAAGCTTGGGTTTTGGAGTATAACAAGGAGACTCTGAATGGCACACTACCGAATATCCTCATCCAAGGAAGGCTAGAACGAAAGAATCAAAGATAAAAGTGATGCTGATTGCCTTTTTCACTCTAAACGTGTTCTCCGTAAAGAGTTTATGCTACCCACCGACTGTCAACGCTGCATTTTACGTAGATTTAATGACGTGTTTAAATGACACGCGTCCGCCTGGAGATCGCCAACACCTAAGTTCTTCACCACAACAATGTGTTGAGACCTACATGGCTACTAGTCAGGGAGTTACTGGCAAAGCGAACCATGGCAACGTTGCCTCAAACTTTCTACAAAACGAACTTGACGCCGGCCTACTTCTTTTTGTTCCCTTGTTCAAATCCATTTTGCAACGATACAATTTTTAGATTAATAAAAATGTATAGACTTCCAGGAGAGTTAAGACACGCGTCAGAACCGCTGGCATTCATGTATTGATGCTTGAGGATGTTATTTTGAAGAAAATTAAATGTATATAAATATATCTTCAATTACAGAAATGTTCTGAAATTAGCCTCCTTACTTTCCGGACATATATTATCACATATGACAGCAAAAAGTTTGTAATTAAAAAAAAAGAGAAATAAATATTAATATACATAGAGAATATACAGCACACATTTTTGTAACGTTATAATTGTAAAGAGGAGACTACGGAAGAAACTTCATGCTATTTATCATCAAAACAATGAATCTAATTTTTATACGAAATATTTACAATAACTAGTGTTGTTAAAAATGTTAACTGGTAATAAGCCATGTTTTAGCGGCAGTGATAAGATTCTACCGGTGATCACAATTTTCTTCGTTTCAAATACGAGGAGTGTTTGGAAAGTAAGTTCCGTTTGGATATACAGGAATAACAATAGTTTATTTGTTAAATGACAGAATAAAACAAACTATTTTTCTACATGCTTCTGCCAAAATTAAGACATTTGTTGCAGCGTAAAACTGGGTTTTCTATATCTACTGAATAAAAAGACACTGCCTGTGGAGACAGAATTTCACAAAGAAGGGTTCTTGAAATTTGCGGTAATTCTCAGGCTGTCTAATCCGTTTCTTATAATTCAAATTTTCTGGCCCTTCATTAAACTGTCCTACTCGTTTTCACACAATTTCATCACTTAGTGCATTTTTACCGTATATTTCCCTAATTTATCGATAAATATCTTATGGTTTTATATTTCTAGCGTTCAAGAAACAAATAAGAGAACATATTTTATAGTCGGTGTGTCTTTCAACAGGCTTGAACCGATGCGCTTTAGCAATTTCTATAGAAACGGAATTTACTTCCCGAATACGCCTCGTATCTTTTTATGCTACTTATTTGAAAATTGTTTGGTTGTTTTCTTAAATTAAAATTACTAAGCAAATAATACAAATTTTAGTGTTACTAATAAGTAAAAAATAAGTATAGATGAGAAACAAACTAATATTTATCTTGTGTAAAAAACAAATTCCATATGTTTTGGTTTATGAGAGTGGTAGCTTAATTACTAGAAACTCAGCTGGTTTAAAATCTGGTTTGTTGTATTTCAGCTGTTGGTTACGAGGGATTTTCCACCAAAAGGAATTTTTGGCGTCCCTGGCTGACAATTTTTTGCCCGCCTTCCCTCAAATTTTTGCAAGGTAACGTATAACAAGGGAACGTATAAATTTTTAATTGGATTGTAAACCTGAAAAGATTTAACTTAACGCCCATTCTTAATGGACGTAAGCATAAGTCACCCACAAGAAATATGTAATAGGTAAAGTTAAACCACTGCAAATTTTATGCGCTCATTCATAATGCACTTCGGTAGTTTTTATGTTATACGTCCATACGTAAGAAATCAGTCCAACTGTACGTATTTCTTACATTTATTTGTAATATTTTAATGTTTTCTAGATTAATGTTGGCATCAGTAACAGAATGTTTGTTTTGATTCTAAAATTGCATAAACTAACTAATGTCGACATTTCGACTTTGTTTTTATAACGTATAGGGAACTATTAATTAATTTAGCAAATATGCATCTGTTCCTGCACCATAAAAATTATGCAAAATGCTTGGAATGACATTGCTGCTGTTACTGTGTTTGGGCATGCGCAACTTTAAAATGTTTACATAAGGCTTTACGTGCATTATATGTATTTTTTATGAGCGGCTTATGCTTATGTCTACCATGAATGATTGCTTATCTCCTCTTGGTGGAAGCAAATCAAATGGCCGTTACAGAAACGCTTTTAGCGCACGGCAACGCAGTGGCCGCCTGGAGAAGCGAGAGCAACTGTGACGTGCGTGCACGAACGCATGGACTTCCTCGTGTAAATTAAGCTCTCAGAGGCGACACGTTAAATTTTATATCAGCTGTCTTTGTTTACTTTCCGTTCAAATATATAAGCTGCCTTTGTTTACTACGCACGGATTTCCTCGTGTAAATCAAGGGCGTAGGGCACGCCACATTACTTTGTTTAATTTCTGTTCAAATATATAGACAGAGAGATATCTTAATGAGGTTAGTTCTTTAATTTCACAGTTAGTCTGGGTATTGTAGAACATCTGAGTGTTAAAATTCAAATGCCCCCAATAAAGCTGATATCTAACACAACCTGCCCGTAATTTAGAGCGTTTTGCGCCCATAAATTCGACGTATCGCTGAAATAACTTAGCGCAAACACCAGTCCGGCCCACAAAACTTTCGGCCCCATAAATTAATTTTTATTCCGGCCGGCATCCCGGCGCTCCGCGGGCCTGATATACGGGGCCTCGGCGACATTTTTAATATCGCGCCAGCACCGCCAAACGTTTCCGATGTTCCCAGACGATGAATTATTTTATTGCGGCCGATAAAATTAATTCCGCGCTTTACGGCCGCCGGCAATGAAATACGAGTTGAGGCAACAACGGTACACCTGCAGCTCGGCTCATATTCATACATGACGTGGGCACTTCTTCGGCCGCGGGAAAGAAGTACATTTGCTCCCCGGCGCGCTTTACATACGTAAACATGGCGAGTCTATTATCTCGCGGCGCTCTATCGAGCACGAACAAATTGTACTGCAAACATCATCTCGATTTTCACGTACCGGCATGCGGCACAAGGAAACGAAGACGTGTAATTTTCGTCAATAATGAGGTGGGATGCCAGGTACGGCCGATCGTGGATGCGTTTGCGCTGATGGCCTTTGTTTCCTCGAGGCTCTCGCCCTCCACTTACGGCAGGAGAACCCGTCGATTTGCACTCCAAAGGCGAAGGCAGGCTCTTCTGTGGGCCATATACCTCAGAACACACACCACAAAAATCCTATTTGCACTCATATTCTTAGATATTATAAAAATACTAAAACAATGACAAAAACCCGAAACAAACTTAAAACAACTACATTTACGAGAATTTACAAAATATAGTTATCAAAAATTTCATAACAATAAATGTGGGGTAACTCAAACTGAACTTCAGGATTTGAATTGCATGCCGTTTACGTCCTGTAAACATTGAAAGTTGCATTTGTATAGTTAATATCTAAATAATTGGCAAAGTTTACCAAAGACCAACAGAAATGCCATACATTTGTGAACTGGGTTTAGAGAACATAGCAGATGATGCCATTTTTGCAAAAAAATTATGTTTCTTTAAATGGTTTTGTAGATCTTTAAAATTGTCACATCTAGAATAGTGAAATGTACGTACTATTTACAATTCATCCACAAAAGTGTACTTTTCGTAGCTTCGTAAGCTAGAGAAATCATTGGCCCACACATTTTTGAGGGCGCTATTACGGTGAGTGATATAAGGTATCAAGAGTTAGTATCTCTCAACTGTTTTTTTTTTAATGAAACCGTCCTATGTCACACAGCACGTGAAACACTCACTTTAATTCAAACCAAATTTCCTGGTCGTGTTATCTGACAGAAGAGTGACAGCTTATATGAACAAACCTGCTACGCATCCAAATCTAAAAGAAAACAGCAGACGCGTAATTTCTTTATGGAAAACTTCGATAAAAGTATGGCCACATGTCACCGGCATCGTGGAGGGCATTTGGCCAACATTATATATCATACCTAACTGTCAAGTCTAGGAAATCATCCTGAAGTCCAATTTGAATCATCCTATATTTTCAAAAAAGTTTTCGGAGCTATGGTTTGTTTAATAGACAATTTTAGTATGCCTATTAAGAACATGTAAGTCATTTTTTTTTAAAATGTTTTATTTGCTGAAAATAGCTATTTTTAGAAAAATATTATTTTAGTTTTATTTCGTTCTCAGTTTGCCGATTTTAATTGATTGTAGCTTATACACGTTCCACGTTTTCTGGTATTGCAAAACGCAGATCATTTTTATGAAATTTCTAAATTGTTTGTATTATACCTTTATTCATGTTGCATTCATTGTATCGCTTACAAAAGCCTTTTAAATCATCTGAATAGTTTTTGCGATGGCATGTTCTAGCTTCTCATAAAATTTGTTGTTCTACTCTCTCAGTCATTGCAAATGCGACGATCACCGTGGCCAGTAAAGTTATTCCCATTCACGCATGCGCATTACAATCCACTCCCATCAGCTGTAAGTTTACATCGAGGCCGCGTAAACTCTTTTCATTATATTATGACCTTGATATTTTCTGGAAGACCTTATATTTTACTACCCGTGCATTTGCAGGGAGCATAAGATAAGATAACAACAATTTAAATTAATTTATTGTATAAGTTGTGAAATTCAAAGAAAGTGGCTTTGCTTTCTAGTATAATGGAACAGGGTTACTACAAAAGATTATCGGGTTTTAAAAAGATATATTTTATGAAGTATACAAATGTAACAGTAAATAACACACGAAAAGGAAGGAAAAACGCCCAAGTTTAAAATGAAGGCTCACAAACTTTATTTTAAACGCCCAGGTAGGAGCATCAAACAAATTTGCAAAATAACGAAGGGTTAACAGTGTACAGATTTTTTTTTGTGCAAACACTGTGACGTGTACTACATACTTGAATTTCAACAAGGTGAGGCTTCATCTCATTAGTACAGTAAAGTGCGTGACTATCTGAATGAGGATTGGATAATGTGTTACAGAGGATTTAGGATGGTTCCGCTGGCCTCCCATATCTCTTGATTTTATGGTGTACGATCTTTTCTTTGGGGGTATATTAAAAATCTAGTTTACCAATTCCGATAATATTAGATAAATTTTGAGACCACATTACTACTACTGTGAGGGAGGATTAATAGGAACACACTACAGTGTGCGAACCGTCGTGTGACGCGAGGTCACATCGAACATTTGTAAAGGTATGAATATAAACTTAGGGGTTTCTCCTTCCTTTTCACAAATCAGTTATTATTATAACTGTAATATATCTTTTTTAATACGTAAAGATATAAAAATAATATTTTAGGGGGCTGGTAAAAACTTGTTCTTTGGCCAAGTGTTGCATCTCGACACTCCTTTTCATTTCAGTAACATTCAACGTTTTTTTTTTTTTTTTATTGCGTTACTAAGATAACTGCTACTAGTACAAAGTCTGTTTGAATATATTAGTTTATGATGATGAAAATACAAAAATGACTATTTGTGTCAACACTCAAAATAAAAAACGCAAAAGCTCCAATAGTTGACAATACTATTCATGCTTAACTAACAACATTTTGAAGCAGTAGATTTGTAGATGGCGATCGGTGAAATTGTCAGCTAAAATTTAATGAAAGAAACGATATAATTTTAAAAGCATCTGAAAGAATTTACAGGAACAAAAAGCAGTGATTTGCGCCGAGTTTATTAACCAAATCTAAAATTTCGATTTAAGCAATACAATTTGTTCAGCGGTGAAGCAGGACGGTTAATCAACATAATTTCCACATTTAGGCAGAGGAAAAATCTGCTTATATCTGAAGTGGATACGAGATACACTGAATGTAAGGGATAGATTTGCTATGAACAGGTCAAGGTTGTATGGGGGTTTTTCTTCTTCGCAGATGTTAATATAAATCTCAATATTTTTGATAAAAGAATTGCGGCTTTTTTTACCTTTAAATCGCTAATGTAAAACAATTGTTATTACGCCAATAGCATTTGTGTGAGTTAATATCAAATATTGAACGAGAACATTCGCATAAAGCTCATTGGTCAGTTTCATAGGAAACGTAGAAAGTAAGATAATGCATAAACTGTGAGATTGAAATAATATTACCGACAATAGCAGTTACTTGTACAAATAAAGTATTAAAATCAATTTTGATGTAATTTATAAAGAACGCGCTAAGTTTTTCAAGAAAATTTTGGTTTGGTTAGCGATAAGCAGCAAAGGACTGCCCCTTTAGAACCCAATGTCAATCAAAAAGTATACTCAGAAGAACGCGCCCGACAAAATATTTACATCGTTTATAGCAAAAAACGTCACAATGATGGAAATTATATCTTCTGGTTAAAAATGGTAACTACGTGCACCATATTTTAGTCATATATGAGAAGTTCTGTAGCACATTTATTTCACAGGCAGAAAATGTTGATAGCGTTTCTCAAATCAGACTAGTTGAACATTTTTAGTACCAACCGAAGAAAAAAATATATAAGAGCACCTGAAAAGCAAAGACCATAGAAGAATTAATAGTCCAAACTAAAAAGAAAAATCTTTGCTAATTCCAGTCTACACACTTGGAAATTGATGGCACGGTATTTTTTTATCAACCTGCAAAATATTTGTACATTAGTATTTTCAAGTCATTATTGATGTACCTAAATTTTAAAACCTATTACTGATGCAAGTTAAAAAATAACACATCAAATTTTGGTAGAAATTTTTTTTTCTTTAAACTTAATAAAAATTCAGATGGTTTTCAACTCAAAATAGATAAAAAAAGCATAATTTTATGTGGAACTTGCTTTTATATAAGTGAACCTTATTCTGCAAGCTAGGTTTTCCGTATTTTACACTATTTTTAAAATTAATAAATAGGGAAGGGACCAAAATATTCTTATTAAACGAAAAAACTAAATCAAAATGGGAACTTGATTGGAAATAGAAATATAAAAAAGACTAAATAATGTTTACGTTAATTTTATATAAAGTAACTTTTGAATTGATTTTATCATGGATTTTTACTGAGTACTAAAGTACACAATCTCCGATTAATTATGGAAAATTATGTCTGACAAATTGCCACCTCAGGTTCGGCTGTAAATTTTGGTTCTTTTCGTAAAATTTTAGATTACAATTTCGCACGCGTTCTGATCAATTTCTTCGATAACACGACGGATTTCTTTTTTGAAGTCGCCAACAGTTGGTGGATTTCTGATGTAGACATTGAATTTTAGGTAGTCCCACAAAAAGAAATGGCAGTGATAAATCACAAGATCTTGCTGGTTAGTTCCTGACGACATTTAAAAATTACACGATCAGAAAATTGTTGGTGTGGTAAATCGAATGTTGTGTTCACACGACAGATGTGTGGTCCTTCTGAAACCACATTTGTTTACGTCGCCCAGTTAATGCCAAAATACTGAGATGTCACAGTTACAGCATTTCTAGCATCATCTTCGGTGAAGTATGGGTCACTTGCCCAAAATTCATACCAAACAGTGATGCGTGCATTTGCTTTTCACAAGTTACGCGAAGATTTTTCGAATCCCAAATGCAATAAGTGATTTTTCCAGTAAAGTGAGAATTCACTTCGTGATGTTCTAAAAAACAATTGACGAATTGTCGACTATGAGAATGGTTAGCATGCTTAGGCTCTTACGTTAGTTGAATTTTATACACTGTAGGTTTTTAGTAAATATTCTCTATTGGAGGGTTTCTCGAAATGTCTAATTGTAGTGTATGATGTCGAGTCGATATTTTTATATTTGCACCTATATCTAGACTAATCACGACAGTATTTTACAGAACTTTACTCCACGTTGATTATCACGAGTTTTTGCATTTACTGCCAATTCAGTTTCATCAAATTTGTAGTCAATTTTTAGACAGGACTATTTATCCCAAAACTTTCTTGGAGTTTTTGTACTGTCTCCACAAAATTAACACAAAATTTGCAATGTTTCCTTATCTTTTGCCATCATTGTTGATGTATTGTTGTAAATTCTTTAAATTTCAGTAATTTTAAAGTAAATATAACACAACTAGAACATTCCTTATGTTAAATTTTTGTTTGATTTAATTTTCTCTTATAATGGGGATTTCTTTATTGTCCAATCTGTACCGCCGAAAAATATTTTGATATACTTCAAACACTATAAAATTTTATTATTTCCTGCATTTACGCAAATGTGACAAATCGTTATTATTTTTTAACTGTCAACTTATAAGGTAATTACATAGATTTTTGAGTTTTATAACTCATAAAAAGTGTAGGCGTAAACGTTTTAAAAGTTTGTATTTTGTAACTCGTGAAGTTAAGTTTTATATTATAATTTATCTATACTTTTTCAAATTTAGACTAAATATGAATTGACAGGAAGAATCTATAAAGGTAGTAATCAGCTTAAGGCATCCGCTTGCATTAGATAAGTGAGTAAACAACAATAGAAAGTTTCCGGTAAGGTCCTCGAAATGTTTTCGATCATGTCGACTAAAACTTGAAAATGTCAAAAATAACTGAGTAGATAGTTGGTATTATAATTCGAGTGCATCATATACAAAGAGCCGTGATAATATTGTGCCTGACAATTTTAGCAGGAAAATGCTAATCGTTTAGAGAGATAAAAAAAAGAGAAAACCCAGTTGCATTACTGCAATATTTTTTCCCAGAATTGGTTCTTTTCTCAACATCAGAGATGAACCTCAAAACCATGTTAAGATAACTGCATTTCTTAACATTTTCTTAACATAACAAATAATTAAACGGTGTCTATCATCATTAGTGTTGATGCTCCGGAGCGTATGTTTTTCGGCCTTCACATGTAATGATGTATGCTTGTATCTTTCTACAGTGGTACGTAAAAAACTTAATAGTTGAGCGAATTCCAAGATAAAAAAATGCAGTGCGAATGTTATATATAGCAACAAACTTCATTAGGTGATTTATTATAAAAAAGAAACAAAAAAGTATGTATTAAAAAATATTTCCAAAAATGCGTGTGTTTCATGATAGACATGCGTATAAATCATTTCTGATTGTTTTCGATATGAATAATGGGCCATTTTAGCAATACTTCACACACGTCCATTTAGTAGTCGATCTGAAAATAAAAATAAACATAATGTAACTGAAATAAAAGCTTTATAGAGGATCAATTTCATAAAGTACGGTTCATATACAAATTATTTTTTGTAGTTTGTTCCTATAGTGATATTGATTTCACGCAACGTTTCTTTTTGTATACTATAAGAATAGAAAATTAAATTGACATCTTAACAACTGTTTACGTTCACATTGCATCAATACAGTAACTTCGCAACTAGATTATCGGATACTATAAATGATACGATTTCTGATGTATTTACTTTAAAAACCACATAGAACGAAAATGTTTAAACAAAAATTCGTCGGTTTTATGAAACAGCAATTTGAAGCAGCGTTGTCGCGTCAGCGACTTTCTGATAATCACAAACGCAAACATTGCTCGGAACTGACTAATAGTGGCCTTGATAAATTCTTGAAGAATGTGGAACCAAAACAGTTTAAGAAAAATATAGTAAAAGTTCATTTCAAATGCTTTTTAATTGTTTTTAATTTTATATATTTTTCTGTAAATAAATGATAATGTTGATTCGTGGTGATTTTGTATTAAAAATTGGTATAACCGATTAATAAATTTATTAGGTTTCTTTTACATGTATACCATCTAAAAATAAAAAAAGATTTCGTAGTTTTGAAAGATTTTTTTAAATGTGTAGCAACTTAATCATGCAAATTGTGCTGATAACAAAGTGATGTGGCGAGTTTGATTATTCGTGCAATTACTGCTAACAGATGTGTAACTGTAAACGGAACTGTTGTTTAGTAAAAACTGCCATCTATATAAGTTGTTGCAGAGTTATTTGCGATCGACTATGTACTCCGTATACATCTTGCTGATAAAAAACGAAATTGCATTAATTTATTTTATCATAAACAAAAAATTAAA